>VZRE01007108.1:548867-675490 GCA_013396775.1 Cephalopterus ornatus
GGCGGGGAGCGCGGGCCGGGAGGGGCTCCCGCGGCCCAGCCCCCGGGGACAGCAGGAGAGAGAGCGGCCGTGTCCTCGCGGTGCTGCTATTTATAGGGGCTCGCTCCGATGCTCGCCATTCCTTTGGGACCGGGAATGCGAACTGTGCATAAACAACCGCCCTGCCATGAACTGCCGAGGCCTGGATTCTGACGCACGGACGAGGGATCTTGGTGGATTACCGTGTTGGCACCTCTGCTGGGGGAGGAAAGTCCACCAGCACCTTTCACTATTGGGTCAGCTTCCCAACTGAAACCTTGTGTCATTTCTTCCCAGCAGCGAGCCATTTGTCAGGAACAGCGGAACATTTTCCGCTGCAAACTCAAACTGATCCCTTGGCTGATGCACCCGTGTTTTAATGGTTCTGTGAGAAGTTATAGCAACAGTGGTTCCCTCATTTTTGGTTTATTTTTCTCCTGTGGTGTTGCACACTCTTCTTCTCTTTGCTAATACTTTTTTAGCAAAAAATTTTTTGATGGTCCCTTTGCTTTGCTCTCCCTTAGTGCTTCCCTTGGTCAGACCTCCTGTGGTTCCAATCCGTATTCCATCCAGAATACAGGTTACTCATGGTAGAAGAGAGAATTGAAGGGCAAGAGACCTGATGAAGAACTTCTTATGACTGGTGCTTTTTCTGTCCTTTCAGATACATTTGGCCTTACTGGAGTTAGCAGTCACAACAAAACTCCAGGAGTTGCTCTAAAGCTGCCCTGGTAGATCTAGTTCTGCCTCGAGGTGTAGGTGTACCATAAATGACCTCTCAGGACCCTTTCCAGCCTTTCACAGTACTCCACTACATTGCTCTGTTGACTCCATCATATTCATGGGCACAAAAGGCAGGGTAACAACTCATACCTAAACAAAAAAAATACACTGAAAGGTGACAGACCAGGCACCTGAACTTTCAGCTCCTCTTGCCTCCCAGCAAGCTCCTTCTCGTGCTGTGACAGCCCACCCTTGGATGCCTGGGGTCACATCCCTGCACAGCCTGCCGGGATGCTGTTGATGTGCTTCGGATCAGCCTGTGCCCCAAATCACACATGTCCCAAAGGCACACTTAGCTGAGAACATTAGCGCATTCATCCCAAGAGCATGGCCTGGCCTTTCCCAGTCTCCTTTCGTCCTGGCAGACTTGAGGGAGAAATCACAAAAGCAGTCACACAGCCTATCTTTGCATCTGCTTTCATTTCTTTTCCTTGGCCTTTTGTATTCATTTGGACACAGGAGTTTCTTGATAGAAAATGACAAGGGACAAGGGCTGAGGGTGTGATGGTTCGTGGTAAGCACCCACTGAAAGCTAATGGCACTTCTGTCTTTCCACTCCAGTGATACATTAAGGAGCTGGAGTAGCCACTGTCTGGGCCTGTTTTTGGACACTTCATTCCTTGCTAATTTGTTAAAACGTTCTGCTTGGAGCTTCACAGATGTGCCTTTATTACTTGCTAAGTATTTTCTGGAAGGTTTGAAGTTAAAAGAAGAAACTGTTGGAAAGCAGGAATTAATGAAGAGGGTTCCTTTCACTTTTGCCTTGCCTTTTCATCAGAACAGCTTGAATTAAGAAGATCCCCTTGATTTCAGCCCGACTCACTGAGAACTCTGTCCCTCTGTGGGGACGTGCTGGATGGTAGCACATTTTTAAATCATTTGCTGTACTCTAATCTCCAGCCTGCAAAGGCAGAGTAAATTGATCCTATACTTTCTAAGCTAAGCTTAATCTTTTATTGTCTGGCCAGCGTAGCTCACAGAACAGCGAGCTCCGTTTTTACCGCAGACAATTGCGAGCACCAAAAGAGGGAATCCCTGTTGGTAGAAAGTGCAGGTTCTATGGAATTCTCCTCTGTCATTTCATTCTAGATGACATCATCAAGCGCCACAGGAAAGAGCAAACAGATTCCAGCACCTCGGGCGACAGCAGGAGCCAGCAGGTCAAGAACAGGAGTTCAGCCTTTGGGTACGGGCGGCCCCGTTACGGCGCCTGGAAGCAGAGGAATTTGCAAGGTAGATGGCCACTTGAGATGGCAGAACCCTGCCTGGCTGAAAACTGCATTTTTGTGACAAAATACAACTCTTAAATCCTTCTATCTAATTTTTGTGCACGTATAAGATGTACTCGGGCTCTGATTAGCTTTTGTCTCTGCAACAATGGAATATCAGGGCCCTTTCAGAGCATAATTCATCCATTTCTCTCCCTTCCACTCTCTCGTGAATTACTAATTTAAAGTGACTTAATATCTATTCTCTATTCCCCCTGGCTTTGCATATTTTAATTATGCCTCTTCCTAATCCTCATTTTCCCAGAGCAGACTTAAATTACCCAAATTACCCCTTCAGTAACTGTATTTGATAGCTCAGTTATTGGAGCTAAATTGTCACTTTTGCCAAGCATGCTATTTTTATAGTGAGGTTTTTTTCTAATACTGAGTGATCACACACTTTGTTTTGTTCCACTAGTTTCTACCTACAAACCCAATGTGATTTGCTGCATGAAATACCATCTCTTATCAATTTTTTTAATTACTGCTAAATCCCTTCCTTGAAGATTTTAATGACATTTTGCAGCAATGTCTTTGAAATCTTGTACTGGAGTGCCAATGGCACATCAGCACAGTGGGATTGCTGGGAGCAATCCTTATTGTCTCTGATCTTCCTCCCACCCTCATGTTTTTGGTTTCCCTCACATATTGCCCTACCAAGGATTGTTCCAGTTTGAAACAGAATGATGATAATTGTCCTTTGCAAATTGATTTTTTCTGTCCAAACACAGTCTTTGATATTCTTCCCCATTCAAGTGACTCCTGCATCCAGAGTCAAATAAACCAAACAAATTTTTTTTTCCTTATTCCTGAGATGGGAGAACTTCTGTTCATTTTATAGAATTATTTCTGCTAGTTTTAGTATTTCATGGGTTTTCACTGAGTCTGAATTCAGCCCTGCCAAGTGCAGAAACCCACCATGCTGTGTGGTGCTGATGTCAGTAGCAATTTGGGGAAACTCGGCACGACTGGGAATTCAGCCCATAATTCTTCAGGGGCTCAGTTCACTTCAGTCCCTGCTGAAATGCAGTCCCTCCTGGGCTGAGATGAGATAACCATCATCAAAATGACAATCAGAGGAGGCCAGCACTGTAATGACAGGAGGGAGAAGAGTATTATGCTGATTAAACCAGCAAGCAAAGTGCTGTTATACCTCCTGGAATATGGATTAAACCATCTTCCCGGGGGGAAAAGATGATTTTTAATGACAGGAAATTTGAATTTCAAATCTCCTTGGAAAAAGAGTCATCCAGACATAGGGACTTCTCCCCAGACTGGACTGGCTGAGCAGAGGTGCCTCTTGGCCAACCCAGGTGTGTTCAGCTCCAGGCTCTGAGTGTGCACCCAGTCGTGGGGGTTGGGAGGGGGTTCTTCCCCAGCTGCTGATGCTGTGGGGTTTTATTCAAATGTTCTTTCATTATTAAATACCTGCCAGACTTTTTGCAGAGACGGAGCCTCCCATGTGCCACACTTCAGGACACACATGGCAGACTTGCCTTGATCCCCAGCTGGTGTACACGGGGTTCCCCTCAGAGGCTGATGGCTCTGTCATGAGTTATTTATGTTGGCTGAGGTGTGCCTCAGTGCACTGCTGAGCAGAGGCTCTCTAATAGGAACAGACTGACAGGGCCACGATTTTCTAGTCAGGGCTGCCTTCTGCAGCAGTCCCTTCCATTGCCCTGATGGAATACCCAGGAAAGGCAGCTGAGCTCAGTCTCTTGCTGTGGAGGATGTGCCATGCCCTCTGCAGGGTGCAGGAGAGCTGTGTTGCACGGCTTGGTGGCGTGCAGGAGAGCAGTCTGGCAAATAGGCAAGAGAGAGGGGCAAGCCCAGGGTGGTGGTTGAAGAGAATAAAAAAGGGCAGAAACAAACTGGGGGGCAGAAGCAGGAGTTAAAAATCAGACAGTTAAACACAGCAAGTCCACATCTGGTCAAAAAGAAACAGTTTGCCAAAATTCAGTGTTTGTCAAGAGAGGAACATTTACACACCTGCACTTCTGCAGTGAGAGGGTGTCATCTGCAGAGGAAATAACTACTGGCCCCACAGAGCTGGTGAACCTCATTGCATTTGTGTGTGTTCTTGAAGCGTCTCCAGCCATAGAGCACAAAGCACCCCAATGTGCTGTTTGGGAGCTGCTTGCCACGGGCATGCCCTGGTGCGCTTTTGTTTTAGAGCCTGAGCAGCTCAGTTCATCCTTACCTGTGTTCCAGTGGAAGCAGCTCAGGCTGGTGCCAGCCGGTGCTACACCCTGGGGCTGGAGCCTTCGTTCATCGCTGTGGTGGTGGCCCCGGCAGCAGTGTCACTGCTGCCTCAGGACACTTCATTTCTAATTGCTCCAAGTCAGTATAAATTGCTGTGAAGTAGCAATCATTGGTACAAGATCAATACATGCAGCCAACTGCTCTGTGGTCTGTGCCAGTGAGGTTCTGCTCTACGGTCCAGGATTTGAGTGCACTCTTGCTGCCCTCTGCCCTGCACAGCTTTGTGCCCGATTTATACACCACTGAGTACGTGTACACGTCTCACTGGTGTAGTGACTGCTGGGGGAAAAGAGGTAAAAACAGAAGGTTTGCAAACCAAGCTCCCTGCCTTGGTACAGAGAAGATCAAAACGCAGCATGGTGGTAAACTCTGCATGCACAAAACCCTCAGTAAACTGTGTGAACCTGTGACCATCTAATATTGGGCCAGATTTAACAGAGTTACGTCTCTGCTCATGTGCCTCTGCCCAGATGTTGCTTCAGGAACCTGCTGATCCCGCTGGTTAGTGAGGTAATGGAAATAAATTCCCTCTTTGCATTTAGCTGCGATGTTTGTGGTTGTTCTGGCTGCCTGCCTGTGTCAGCTCACACAGCCACTCAGAAACTTTCTATTTCGTTACGACTACAGAAGTTCATCACGTGGAGTGATTAGGCTTGAAAGCACTGTGCCTTGCTCTGACAGAGTGCTTTCCTCTCCCTCAATGCTTCAGCACACTTAAAAATCACCAACAGGCTTAGGGGGAAAGGTTAAGTGAAGATGGGCAGTGGGTGTGTGTATACTGTACCACTACGTAAAACAGCAGCAGCACGTGTCCTCTTCAGTAGGTGCAGTAAGCTAAAAGAAAATAAATATATATATAAAAATCATGGTTCAGTCTTCACTTCCCAGGTGCTATAATGTGGGCACTCAGAGCTATTCCAGGCTGCTGTGGGGTTGGCTCCCGGATGCTCGAGTCACTTGTGTATCAAAAGGCTTTTTCTGGTTCACAGTTAATTCACAGCAAAGTGAGCTCTGACAACAGATTGACAGGTCTCCTGATGTGGGTGTTCCTGCCTTTATGAAGAATCAAAATTGTGGAAAGCTTTTCTCTTCTATTCTCTATTCTGTCACATCAAATAATGTGTATGTCCGTCCTACACTGAATAAGAATGTTAGCGAGACATTGGAAAGATGAATTATTTAATATTTTTTGGAATGAATTAATGTGGTTCTTGCACCACTATTTGTATAGATACCCTTGTGTCATATTAAATTGACCTTGTAATTCATTTGCAAAACTGTAATCATAAATTTTGAAAGACACTAAAATAAAAGATTTTTTTATTTTTTTTGTAGGACCTAACCGTTTCAGAAGAGGGTTTGGACAGCAACAATACAGTAGGAGACAATTCAGGAATACTTTGCCTGGTCGCAAGAGAAGAGCAGCTGCTGCCTTCAATGGAGTGAGCCCTTTAAATCGTCAGGCATCGGCTCAGGAGGTAGGGGAATAAGGAAGGCACAGCTTTTCGCAAATGTCACATAGAAATCTGCTTGATTTTGTGAACCTGGATCACCACAAAGAACCATTTACATAAAAAAGTACAGGCACCATCTTTTTTATGCCTGTGCACAGCATTTGTATGCATAGATGAGTGCAGACATACATGCATATGGAATAGCAATCTTCCAGTTGGTTTTATAAGCTTCTGACTTAGCATAATTTTACTGATCAGTTCCCCTGGGTTTTGCAAAAAAAAAAGATCTTTTTTTTTTAAATTGTCCTTAAAAGATTTAAAAATATTTCCCTAAAAATGAATTCCACAGGATCTCATCTTACTATTATTGTTTAAAGGAGGTGTGTTAAGATCCATTATTTTTTCTCCGCCCAGAGCATTTTCCAAGTTCCCGTGAAGTCAAAGGAAAGACTGTTGGTCACTTGTCAGGTGGCTTTGGTTCAGAGACATACTTTCCCCTAGCATGTGGGCAATCCCCACAAGAGACAATGATTCCTGTGACAGACAAACCAACAGTTGGTTTCTTTTGCACTGATGGAAATCCACTCATTTAGCAGGTCATGGGTGCTCAGTAAGCTTTTCAATAAAACCCAGGTGCGGAACACGATGGCACATTTAGTGGCTGTGTCCTAGGGGTATAAATGAGAGAGCCCTAAACTAAGCGGGCATGTGCAAGGAGTGTGGTTATTCCTGAAAATAAAGACCAGGATGACTCAGATATTGAGCATGGCTGGGTATTTACAGAACATAATAAGCAGTTGCTAGGAGGCATAATTCTACAGTAGTTTCCAGTTTGCAGAAATAAACCAAGGGGGAAGAATATGGAAATACAGCGGAGCAGATAGTAAGAGTGATGGTGGTTGTTCCAGAGAAATAAATGGGCTGGAGCCTAGGGCAGTTTGTGTTGGAACTGCAGGAGGACAGACACTGCTGAAGGGTCTTCTAATATGCTTCATGCTTCAGGGCTTGGCCCGGGTGGTGCACATGCCCAAACAAGAAAGAGGTGACGAGCAAAAGGAAACCTGAGCACGGCTCTAACGCTCAGCTTCTGTGAGATTTGCTCTCCATGGACTGATTCTTTGGTGTTTTTTTTTTTTTTAATTTCTGCACCATTAGAACAAAACACTTTTCTAGGCACCTGAATTTCATGCCCAGGAACCAGGCACACAGACTGAGTGACCGTTCACAGCAGTGTGTGCTGAGTCAGGCAGCAGCAGTCAGTGGAGAGAGGACAGTTGGCTGCTGTCACTTGTCCTCGCTCCCTGTTTGTGTACCGAGACTGTGGCACGGGTGGCAACTGCTGAGCTCTCACCAATCTTTCAGGGCAACAAGAACAGCAATGCTTTTGCCAAAAGCAGCAGCGGGCAGCAGAAGGAACAGCCACAGCCATCTCCAGGCCCCAAGAGATTCAGAGCAGATGCTGCCAGCACCTACACCCGAGGGAAAAGGTAAAAATCTTTGGTAACACTGGGTTTTTTTGCTTTTCAGCCATTCCCCCTGCAGCTCATGGGGTTCTGCTCTTGCTGTGTGCCAACTGGGAGTGGCTATAGCCATGTGCTTGTGCAGCATGAGAAAAATACCCCTGGAAAGCACCTGGAAAGCAAACAGTGAAAAAAGCTAATAGTTCATAGCTAATAATGCAGATATTAGATCTGTCATTTCATTTTAGGAAGCACGGAAAATGAGACCTTAGTATTTTTATCGAACTTTTCCTCTGTCACTTTGGGGAACACTTTTAAAGGGTGAAATGGCATTTATTTTCATAAAGGCAGGAAATACAGATTCCAGTCATAAGGGATAGGCAGAGAGAGGAAGTCTGTCCCAGTGAGGGGCTGCAGGAGCAGACTCTGTGCCCAGGAGCTGCAAGGAAGGCAGGTTACTGGGCACTGCCTTGTGCCTGTCTCATCAGGATCCTTGTGTTCTCCGAGCTGGAAAGGAAGCTCCTTGCAATCCTGTCTTTCTCTTCTCTGAGCAGAGTAGGAACTGAAGGACATCCAGAGGTCCCTTCTGACATGATTTTTTTCTACTATTTTCTTCCATGTTTTTTAATTTTATTTTTAATGAGCAGAGTTCAGAACACACAAGCTGTTGTCTCATTTGAGCAGAAAATCAAGCTCCTCTGAAATCCTTCTGTGGCAGAAAAGCCTGTTGGGCTGAACTGGGTAACACACAGCCTCGTTTGCTTCTTGTGCTGCTTTTTAAGACCGGCTTGGGTTAGGTATTTTGGCATTAAACTTTAGGAGAGAACCTGGCATCATCTTCACCTCTGTCCTTTTCTCTCTCCTTTACCAGCAGGCCTTTCCGGCTGAACAGGGGACCAGTGTTCCAGCAGAAGCGGGCGCAGCAGTGGTTCTCCAAAGCCCGCTTCCAGAGAGGGGTCAGTATCCAGACAGTATCCCAGCCTGCTGGGAGTGACAAGCCTTCAGTTTTACCAGCCCAGTTGTACCTTTGCTTCCTAAAGTGAAGAGAGATGGATCACTTAAACTGCACATATTGCTAGGAAAGTATTTGCAGGACAGGCGATTTTTAATGCAGCTTAATATTCTGGCAGCTGGAAAGTAAATCCTGGGAGGGTGATAAAAGATAAACCTTTTGGTTTATAGAGCAGCACAAACAGGGCAAAGTAAAGCCACCCCATACAGATCACTGTGCCAGCAGGAAACCCCAAATTAGCAAGTTTCTTGACAACTTGGAAGGAAGGAGCTCTTCAGATGCACCAAATGAAATCCTGGAAGAGAAATCATTGTTTCTGAGAGCTAATTCTTTAAGTAATTTTTTTCTAAATATATTTCACAGCAGATGGATGCTCAAGGAGAAGGGAAACCGCCAAGGATGAGAAGGTAATTGGTGAACAAAGGCACAATGCAAATGGGACGTGCTCTTTCAGACTTGAAGCTGGATAAATCTCCCTGTCTTGGCAGGTGGCAAGTGAAACCCAGCCCGGGAGCAATTCTGACGGTTTCTGTGGTTAATCCCCAGGCGGGCCAGAGCAGCGGGTAAGTAAATGAGGTGATTTGTTAGGGTGGGAGCCCTACAAAAGCCATTGCAAATCCCTTTAGCTTTATTGCAGCTTCACTTCTGTAAATGAGTATATAAGGGTTCAGACCCAAAATGGTTAGCAAATGATGTCTGGTTCCCTTCCCGGCATATCTGAAGGAGAGAAAGATCTGCTGTGTTTACCTGTAATTACACGGTAATCTGTAATTACCGTGCCGCTCCTTTGTTGCGCAGAGTGAGGAGAAATGGAGCGCATGGGAGGTGCCAGGCTGGCTATGCTCTTTGTAGGGTGTCAGGGAAGCGCTGTGTAGAAGGAGCACGGAACTGGAAGGGAACAGATTCAGGGCTGAGCTAATGCAGCTGCAGGACCCAGCAGAGAGTGGGCAGAGAGAAGGGTGGGTGAGTGCCCTGTGCACGTTCTGGATGCAGAGAGCACCCCACGATTGCTTGGATGTGACTCTGCCTGCACGGCAGCTCTCCTGGCAGCCTTTTGACTCAGCCAGGGGTCAGACATGCAGTGGGAGCACGTGTGGGGCGGCCAGGTGTCTCCTTCACTCCGCGCCGGTTTGCAGAGCACAGGGAGCGAGCTGCCTCAGCATCCTGTGTGACTGCGGATCTGTGCTTTCCCCAGGCCTGGATCCAAGCGCCCGTTCCTGCGAAGCCAGAGGCCCCCAGCACGGGTGACCAAGCCCCAGCCCAAGGGGGTGATGCTGAGATTCAACTTCCGTGCCATGGCCAACCAGGTAGAGGATTGTCGACGACACAGGCGGCACCTGGCACCCTGCAGCAGCCCTGCCACTAAGCTGTTAACACCACGCTCAGGTTTCTGGGGCTGCCAGCTGGGTTTGTGTAACATAGCCTGGGAGGAGAGTCCTGTAGCCGTGTTGGCCAGGTTGTTGGCAAAACTGAAGGCACTTGAGAAGACTGTTAAGCAACTACAGACTCAGCCCAATTTTTCCCATTCTGTTGGCCCGTCTTGCAAGGCCTGTCCATGTGCTTGCTCAGAGTGGGGAGATCCTGCTGGTGGGTGATCCTGGCCAGGGGGCACTGTTTCAGTGTCGGTGCTCCCCACTCCTCAGAGACAGATGGCACTTCTGGGCTTTGCTCGCTCTTTGCTTTGGTGACCTCCTCGGTGCCCCATTTCACACTGAAGTATGGTCCGAGAGCCGTGGGGCAGCTGAGAAATCCTGTTCCACCTTCTTCATTGCCGGCGTTTCTTGTCTGGACGGTTTGGTTTTCCCCGATGCCTTGTGCTCCAATGCCATCTGCTTGCTCCTGTTCTTGCCGAGGACGCCCGGTGTCTTGGGGCTGGGAGCTGCTTGGAGGTTTTCCAGTCGCACACAGTCTGTCGAGCTCCTTGTCTCTGTGTGCTGCGTGGTTTAATTGACTAACCAGCTGTGAAACACCATCCTGACTGATGGGCTCTAATCAATACCCTGCTACAAGCTGGGCTGTGCTTTGCCACCAGGCGTGGGACTGACTTGCTCTCCCTTTCCCCTGCAGACCAGCCTGACGCTGGATGAGAGGTTCTCTGGTCTGAGGAATAAGAGGCGCTTTACAGCAGCCAGGAGCGCCGGACGGACGGTCACCATGCCTTAGGACCGCGTGCTCGTCACAGGGACTGCCCCCAACAGTCCAGGCCCTGGCAGGGGCTCAATAAAAGTCACTAGATTCCCTTTGAGATAGCTGATTTGGCAATGTGCCGTCTCCTTCCTTACTCCCACAGTGAATGAGCGATAGAGGGCAGGGACAAGGCAGGATGAGAGTTGGGGCTGGAGCACAGGGCAGGTGGGACGTGAGTGGGGTGGTGGAGGTGTATGAGCAGAGATGGATTTGCTGGGAGAGCTCTGCTGGGGAGCCATAGGGCTGGCACCATCCCTGTCCTGCCAGGGCACCCTGTGCTGATCAGGGTGACTCTTGCCAGTGGGAGGGGGTGCCAGTTCCAGGCCATACCCATGGAGCCTTCCCTGGGTTGTCCCATGGGTGGGACAGAGTTAAGGATGCTGTGACCTCCACATGGGAGACAGGGAGCAGAACGTGTGGATCTGAAGGATGTGCCCCAGCAGTGGCACCAGTGGGGATGCTCCAGCTGCCTGCAATCCCCAGCATCCACCCACCTGCCCCATTTGTTGTGCTTGCAGGCATCCCTGCCCAGAGGTTTGCAGTGTAAGACCCTCCACCCTGAAAACGTCTCGCTTTGCCCTGACAGGCAGGCCTGAGCACCTTGCATTTCTCTGTGGGTTGCTGTGCTGCTCTGACTGCTGCTGCTGGCCCAGTTGTGGGGACAGGGTGAGGTGTGCCATGCCTGCTGCTGGAGTGACTGTCCTCAGCACGGAGCACAGGCAGACTGCCCCAGCCCAAATCAGGTTTTCCAGTGCTGCAGTTATTCTGCATTAGGGTTTTTGTAGTTGCAGCTCCACCCATGCTCAAAGCACTGGCATAATCAAACGAGCAGCAGCACTCTGATGAATTCTGCGATGTTAATGAGCTGGGTTTAGGCATTTGTTAACAAAGCCCTGCACCAACCCACTGCTGGAATCCAGCACTGAAAGCTCTGGACACAGCCTGTTACTGGGCTCTTATAAGCTGTACTTATGAAAGGAAATATTTGATAGCATTACATTTTACACCGAGCATCTTTAACAAGAGACTGGACTTGGCGTTGGTTTTACAGGAATGTGTGAAATGTTGTTAGTTGACGAAGCAGTGATGTACAAGTCCAGTACACTGAATAAAAACTAACTTGTCAAATGTTACCTCCAGTTATTTGCCTTCCTTCAACAG
Source organism: Cephalopterus ornatus (assembly GCA_013396775.1). NCBI lineage: Eukaryota > Metazoa > Chordata > Aves > Passeriformes > Cotingidae > Cephalopterus > Cephalopterus ornatus. Next base: position 560,473 of record VZRE01007108.1, read on the forward strand.
GCTGTTGGTGCAAGTTCAGCCTCTCAGAGTGACACTGCAGGGCACATATGTGCAGCTGCATGGGCTGGTGCTTTGGGGGAAGCTGTGGTCCCCATCAGTGCCCACCAACAGGCACTGCCACCAGTGGGGCACTGGCCTGGCCGTGTGGGTACTTTGCTGCTTGCGAAGCTGGCTCCAAAGCAGCGTGAGGTCTTCAATACATGGTTTGTAAAATTTTTGCTGTGATTTGTTTTCCTCTGAACACTATTGGCAAAATTATCAGAACCATCCTGGCTCCAAATGTGCTCAAAACGAAACAAACGCATCCCGACTCCCAGGTTAATGAACTCTGGAGATCTCACCCCTGCATGCAAACAATCTGTGTGTCATGGAAGATGACAAGAAACACAGTCGCAAATGGCAGTATCCCTGACTGCAGTTACCTCTTGACTATAAATACCAAAAGTTGGTAGACTCGTTAGGAAAACCTGAGCACTTGTTCAACCAGGTTGTGAAGGGCTGGATCAGTTCAGTCCTCAAAGAACAGCTCCTCTTGCTGTTTAGAGCACACCCTGATTCTACTCTCTGAAGAGATATTTTTTAACAACCTGTACCTTACAATTTTTTAAGCACTCCTTAAATTAAAATTGAGGCCTTAAGTGATAAAAACTACACCTTTTTCATGGTTTGATTCCCCTGCAGGACTGAGCGACTTTGCACACAGCAGAAGACAAAACAGGCTTTGCACTGAATTTGTAAGTAGCCAAACGCGTTAACAATCACGCTAAAAACACACTGGGAGAGGGCAGAGCGTCAGGCATAAAACACCCCTTTCTGCCGCAGCACTAAACCCGCAGAACAGTTGTCTCCAACAGAATTATCCCTGGTGTCCTACACTGGGTGAGCTGTGCACAGAGCCTGGAGAGGATGGCATTAATGACGTTAGTGGCAGAGTTCAGCTGCTTCCTCCGCCGTCTCCAGGGATACGTGGCCTGTGTTCACCCAGTGCCTGACGGGTGTCCCGGCTGCTCCCTGCCTGGGCAGTTCAGTGTCACAGAGCCATTTATTGTTCTTGTTCCCCAACTCACTGCAAAGGCTCTGGGGCTGCGTTTCGGACCTGCTGGAAGGCAGTATCTCCATTTTGGAGCGAGCATCTTCCATGTTGTTTCTTTCAGGGAGCACTGTGAGTGTGGGGGAACCTGTCTAGAAATACACTGATTTTGAGGAAACTGGGCAAGGGTAGGACCAATTGCAGTTACTTCTACAAAACCATGGGCCAGGTATTTTGCTGGGGTACTATCAAGCGTGAAATCAGGCGAGCTGCAAACGTGTTCAAACACTGGGTTTACATCCTCCTGTCCCTCAGTACTGATCAGAATTTATAACTGTGGTCAAGAGGCATCATTCGAAGTCAGTGGTGTCACTGCCACCTCTGCGGTGCTGCCCAGGCTGTTTGTCCATCCGTCCGTCCATCTGAGGGCGGGGGGAGACCTGCCGGGCTCGTCCTGGTGAATCATTTGTGTGTCATTTAAGCCTAACTAAAGACACTGTGATTGGTAAATGAACTGCAGATATTGCCCATCCCTCTTGGGATTTTAGCTACTCCGTCTGGTGAGGCGAAGGCCAGATGCCTTCATGAAGGCCTACAAATGGTGATCTACATTTTCATGAATGTAGAAAATGTCATTCTTCTGTAATTAATGAGTCTTGTTTATGTTTTTGATGTCTGTGAACTGAGCTGCTTCATGAGGAATGAAGGAATTGTTTTGAGGGAAAGAACCTTCAGAAAATTACTGTCAGTCTGGGCCTTCAGAGTTCCCAGGTGAACCCACCTGTCTGCTGGCAGTACGGACATTTGGAGCCAGGAAGATCCAGAGTCAAGTCCTAGGGCCCGCAAATGGGTCAGTGTCTGTTAAAGGAGAGTTCCCAGGGTTCTGAGGCAGAGTTGGGTTATTTCAGCTGGAGCTGGTGCCTCTGGAGAGGGACCCTGAACAAAGCAATCCCTGGGCGTTTTCCCCCTCACAATCTGGGCACCCGATCCTCTCACGCTTTTATGTGCCCTGCACACCCTCTTGGACCAGTGGCGGGGGTCTTCTAACACCTCCTTGTATTCCTTCTCCCTGTCCATGTGGGCAGCCCATGACCCTCTCCTCCAGCCTTGGGACCCTCCAGGGTCTAAACCCTTACCTGAAGGTATCCAGTCTTTCCGTGGGTGGGGTGATGAAGGGGCAAACAGGAATCGTCTCCTAAAGAAATGAATGTAATCCTTAAGTGATTGTTAAGAAATTTAACTGCGGTAATTCCCAAATAAGCCACGAGATGGCAAGTTGTGATTGCATTAGGCACCTCGTACTCCTCACACAACAGCAACGAGGCAGTCAACAGGAAAAATCAAATTACGATCACTGGGATGGGGAAGGTATGTTTACAAGAACCATTTATGAAATCTAATGTTCCTTTTCTCTGCCTTTAAATTCGCTGGGGTTCTCTCACATACAAAGGGCTATTTTCCTCAGTAGTTTCTGGTTGGTTGGTTTGTTTGTTTTAAATAGCAAAAATAAAGATAATTGAGAGCATTTTCTCTGTTTCCTAAATATATTCTAAATAGTTTGGAAATAATGATTAAAGTAAAAAGTAATGAACCTATGTTTATTTTCTCTTTTTGTGAGAGGACACAAGGACCCATAAGTCAAAAGCTAGAGATTAATTATAATACTCAAGAGTAGGAATACAAGAATATTCCCACCTGTCCAGTGCCATTCCTCTTCTGACTCTTATACCATCATTCATGCCAGTGGTGGAAATACGTTCAGCTTTGGCCAATACTGCAATGATGACTCAGCAGATAAAGTGCTTTAGAATTTAAAAGATAAATTCCCTATAAAAATTATAAGACAGTGATGTAATATAATTACTGAATAAAGAAAATTTTTATAAATTCTATAGGACTGATATTTTAACAGGAAATGGGCTAGATTCTACACCTAAGCCAAGTCTTGATCAAAACAGTTAAAGTCAATTTAATAAACAATGTCAAGGCAGTTTATCAAGCCAAAACTGCTTGGTAGAGAAAAACTGTGTATAGAGAAAAAAGAAATAAAAGGAAAGTTGATTTAAAAGTTTTTCTACAAAAAGATCTTCTTTCAGCAATTGGAATTTGGGGCAGAATTATCAGGAGTTCTTAGTTTACACCCAGCCAGCTGCAAAAATGCAGGAAGACTGATGGAGAGAGGTGGTGATAGATGCCAATCAACCACTAGGTTTTCCTGCATGAAACAAATCCAAACAAAGTGCTTTGCTACCAATGGATGCTAAAACAGCTACAGTTACTGTCTATGCTAAGGTGATAGCCTGACTCAGATCACTGACTTACTATTTATTTGCTTTCTCACATTACAAAAATCCTGTTTTATGGCACTGCTTGTGGTTTCAAGAAAAGCTGAATCCTTCACCTGTGGAATGGAAGCAGCTGCACTGTTCTATTTCAGAGATGTGCAAATACCGCCGCTGAAAGGCGAGGCAAGGGAGGAGAGAATACATGTGAAAACTTGGAAGGAGCAAGTGTCCAGCTTAGGAATCAAGAGTGAAACCCTGGTTACATTAAAGCCCCAGGGAATTCTGTCTTCAATTCTATGACTTCCCAGATCTCCTTTGCCTGTAGTGTGAATGTCCTCTCTCAATGTTTATCCCTGCCCATGTGTGCTACTTTCTCCTCAGGTAAAATCTTCACACTTCATCTTGTCTGTTAGGATTCATTAGCATTTAACAATGAGAAATCCCCTCAAACTGCTGAAACCAAGCTCCTCTAGCAAGGAATAACATTTTCTACACTCTGTGAATTTGAGTGACGGACAGTATCACGGTACGATGCATCTATTCATGAACATGTACATCATTTATATCCAACCCTTCATCTTCCAGCAGCAGTTAACTGACTCAGTGACTAAACAGCAATGCAAAACCTCTGTGGCAGTGACAAGTGGTGATAACCAGCCTGCTGACAGCCTTTTCCACGTGCAGTGCTGTGCTTGCTTAAAGAACATCACGAGCAATACTATATCTTCAATACAGCTTCATTGCTGCTGGCTTATCTCACAGAGACCTTGAAGGTCAAAGAGAAAGTAGCTCTGGTTTTGGAATAATAGGGGTGTCTCTCTGGCTTTATTCAAGTCCATGCTAACTGTCAAATCAACTTCAACAGAACCAGGATTTTATTAAGGGCTTCACTTCAAATGTCTTCAAACATCAGCTAACTCACAGGAAGTTGAGCTGTTGGTGGTGTGTCTTGTTTCCTGTGAAAAAATATTAGGAGAGTATGTGCTCTAAATTGCTAAAAAAGATGAAATCTCATAATTGTTCATCATGTGCCAAATCCTTGCTTCCTTTTATCCTGTTTTCTCTTTACAGCATGAACTGCTTCACTTTTGTGTGTTTGTGTACATAATCATTCATAGAAGTCACCATACATAAGGCTTTTTTTCCACAGAGATCTGAATAAAGTGCGGCTGGGTTCAGTGAACAAGTTCTCTCTGCTCAGACACTGCCCTGAAGTGTGCCAGAAACCAGCTTTGATCCTGACAGCCACCAGGACAGCGGGGAAAACCCAGTCCAAAGGGAATAAAGCTGCCTGGTCTAAAACCCTTCCAAAACTCTGGTCCAACACCAAAGCTTAGCAAGGGTATTCTTCCCTCAAATATGTGGTGTATATTTGAAGACCTGACAATGGCCCCACTGCTGTCAAACACCAGGAGCTCTCACCCTGCAAGTACAGCCTTGGCTCAAGTATTTCCTGCCTTTTCTAGTGTCACCATAAAGGATAAACTCTGCCAGAAGTAGCAGGTCCACATCTCACTGGATGTGTGCTGGGCTCAAGTTACTGTAGGGCTTGAGTTGGCTAAGAGGGTTTATATGTACTTAATGCGCACATCTATTGCCCTTCTGTTTTAAGATGTGTGAAAATTATTCAGGGACTAATATTAAAATTAAAATAATCGTGATTAATTTTCCACAGTGATCTATTTGGCTTATATTACTCGAATCAAATATGCAGTTCAAGCTCCGCTTGCCTGTGCTTGCTTGAAAACAAAGCAATAAAGTCAAGGGCAGTTTACTATTGAAGCTCTCTACATATGAAAAAAAATCAGCAGGAAAAAAAAGGTCTGAATCATGAATATCTGGAAAATATCAGAAAATAACTGGAGCACAGCTGTCTGAACGATAAACAGATGGCTAGCAAGAATGGAATTATTTATCAATAAACTGATAAGCAACTACAAGGAGGGCTGATACTCGACATATGCCCAGCTTTGCAAAAAGGATTCACAGTCTCCAATTAATTCAACAAATAAGCAAGCATATGATTTTTTGGCTTAAAACAACTTATTATTCTCTTCCTAGATTAAAATCTGCGGAAAAATTTTATTAAAGTTTGATTTCTTAGCCTATACTCATACCACAGTAGAAAATGCATTTCATTATTTATTATATAAAAACAAATTTATAAAAAACAAATGAGCTGGAAAGCTCTGTGAGATAAGAGTAAGAATTACAAAAATAAAGCTGAAGTTTATATTACATGTTCATTGAAAGTCAAGAATATATCATGACAGATTTATATATAAAGAAAATTACTCCCATATCCTACTCAGTGATTACAGTGAGAAAGGTAAAACATGTCTGACAACTTATTGCATTATAAACATGTTTTATATTTAAAATACTCCATATTCTTACAATTTTTTAATTATTCATTAGTAATTCTATTTAGATTCAAGAAAGAAAAACTCAATTTTTATGTACAGATAGCATTAAATTAACTGTAGTTACATTTAAGCCTCTCGTAATTAAAGACATTTAATCCCAAATGCTAAGAAAAAGTCTCTGGAGCCCATTAACTTGAAAATTTGTTTACAATTTCTGAATAGGATTTGAGGATGCTAACTTTCAACCCTGAAAGAGCCACCTCACTATTTATTTAAATTAAACTTTCATGGATTTAAAATCCAATTTTAATATTCATGACAAATATGCTTCTTATTTAGGAAGAAATGCATGCATTAGAAAGCATATGGATTAAACTCAATGTAGTTTTAATGGAAACAGGTAAACTCTTGATTAGTGGCCAGTAAAAATCTGTTTTAATTTACATAAACCCACATCTTTTCTTTGAACCCAAGGTCTACCTCATTTAACTTTGTGTCACTTGACATAAATAATTTTAGTATTGTTATGCCATTGCTAATGACTTTCAGCAGAATCTTATAACATATTCTGGCACAGGGTTTATAATATGGTTGCTAGAAAAGAAGTTGAATACAAAGGAGTGAGGAAATAGCTTTATTTTTTGCTACGTAATTAATTTTTAAGTTGTTCCTCTTAAACTATCGGTAATGTTTTGTTCCAGTTCTTGATTTGGAAATATCTCTTGCTTTTTCAGAAAGGCAGTTTTAACACATGAGATTTGCAGTTTTTTTAGTCACAATGCAGCAGGTGGGCCACGTCTGCCAGTGAGGAACGTGCGTGTGTGAGCTCAGAGCAATCCCAACTGGCATTAATTGACTGCTCACAGCAGAAATAACCTGACACCTGCTTTGGCAAAATGGAAACTCAAGCCAAGAAACACTTTGGAGTCCTCACTCGAGGCACTAGCAGAGCAGAGCTGACTGGGTGAACATCTCTTTACACCTAAGCCCTGCAGTCTGCACCCACGGAGGGCTCATCTACCCAAGAGCAGTGACATGGTCTTTTACTCAGCAGGAAAGACCAGAAAATGGGCAAAGCTGTTTTCTCTTGAAGCCCAAACATTCCTCATACCCAGAATCAGCTGGGAAGCAAATCCTCAATGTTTTTGTTTTGAGACAACGTGTATAATTTTAAAATGCTTTTGCTGGATGGAGGTACAATACATCGTGCAGAATGGTTTTTGTTTATCGAAGCTGAACTCCATATCTTGTTCTCATATTTATCTCATAGGTACACACATTATTCCTTCATCAAGAGAAAGCAGAACAAGAAAGGAAACGCTTGAAATGCAGTAAGAACTGATCTGGTAAGCAATAGGAAGGTAAAAACCTAGAGGTAGCATCCTTGAACTAATAAGTTCTCTGTGGTCAGCAGCAAGACTTATTTGGGACCACTGTTAACTACTGGGGCCACAGAGCTATTCAGTGATGCTGAAAGATATTTTCATCATAAAAGTGATAAAAAGGTTCCTTTAGCTTTATCACAACAAATATCTGAAACAAGACTTGTGGCAGAATTAAGCACAAAAAAACATTCACAATATTTGACTTAGATTCAATCTCTTACCAACACTTAAATGAACAATGGAAAATTCTTCAAGATGCCTCAGATTAAAAAGGGCACACTTAATTTGGCTAAAATTGGCTGCAATTTGCAGCAAGCATACTGTTCCAAGCCTTGTATTATCGACTGAAATACTTAAAACTGAAAAAAAAAGGAGACACACACACATAACTGGATTTTTAGAACCTCAAGAACTACAGTCAATGTCAGAGTAGTTGTTGGCTTCAGAGAGCACAAGGCCAGACCTGAGAGCACCTGGTCATGTTTTTAATTATAGGCCATGAAAATATCTGAATCAACTAACCCCCACAAATGCAAGTGGTACTCAGGGATGGCAGTGAAAGCAGGATTGAGTGCAAGAAACATGCAGAGTCAAGCATAAAGAAAAACACATAAAGCTTGTGAACAGTACGTGGAACTTGCAATTAATACTATGTTTGACATGGTGTTAATGCTAATAAACTATGTGCCAAGTGGATGTAAACCACAGTGATAATCTGTTTACAAGAGTGAAATATTCGAGGAGCAGAATTCTGTCTCATCTGTGGAAACTGTAAAAAAATATCAGGGTTCTGGAGGGCAATGAGAAAACAGTTGTGGTAATTAATTCTAGTAAGTAATTGTTGACTGAAGGATTTGCGAAGTCCCTGTCCTGTGAGATGAGATCGGGTCTTTTTGCCCCTGGGTCAGACTCGATTAAAAAAAACCCACGCAAACAAAAAAGGCTTAAAGGTTCTCTGAAGGATTGTAATTGATATAAAAACCCCTTAGCATGTAATTATCATGCTTTGACTTCACAGCTTCTCAACAGCCAGATCATGAAAGATGGTATAAATGTACACTTTGCACACTTGCAGAAGCCTGGGTGAAATCATAAAGAAATCTTAAAGCAAGCAGGACATGGCAAAATATTTAAACAAATATCTTGAATGAAAACCAAGGCCATATTTCTGTTTGGTTGCTCCTTCACCAACAGGCAAAGAAAACTCAACCCAGGAAGTTTTAGCCTTTGGAGCAAAACTCCCAGGAGTTTTATATTTCAGTGCATCCCCCCCTCCTCTCTCTCTAGTTTTTGGTGGTGGTGGTTTTTGTTTGTTTACTTTTGTGGGATTTTTTTTTTTTTTAATTGAGCATTTGTGCAGTGGAATCTTTCAGTTCAGGAGAACAGTAAGTTTTAGCATCAGATATCAACCTCTTATTTAATATGTAAGATTCAAGATTCAGTGATGAGACAAATCTTCCATTTTGTCAGAAATCAATATCTAATTTACCCTAGCAGTACTTCAGAAGCAGAATTCATTGGAAGTTATCACTAGAGTGGGTATCTGTGCTAGCTCATTCACAGCTTATAATTCAAAAATCTATTTTAAAGACATGTTGTCCAGCGCAAAATATTACACACAAATGAGCTTGTTACAGTCAACACTTGCCTTGAAACAACACGAATATTTCTCATTAGCAAGTCTCATCTCTGAGAGATCATCTTGTCTGTGCATTAATTACACTGCCCTCTGTGCAAATGAATTTAATTCCCACGTGCTCTGGGGCAGGGAATGCATACTTTTCCACTCAAAATAATTTGTCAACTACAGCGTGACACTGCAGTGTAAATAAATGCGGGGTAGCATCTTTAGTACAGGCACACCTAAGAACACGCATGACTTTTCAAAATCCTCGGTGCTGCAAACCTGCAGGGGATGCTTGTGTCTGACATTCCCTGCCTCCTAGAAGGTTACACGGTTAGTTTGAAACAAGACATCAAAGCGTGGGAGAAAAGTTTGTTGTTTTGTTGTGGTTTCTTGCAAGACAGATCATCAGATCGTACTCCAACGACTTGCAGTCTAACCCAGGTGACAAGGCTTTACGTCCTTTGCACTGGATTTAATATTCTATAAATGAGTGATTTACATGTAAGTGTAGAGAACTGAAGGTTCTTATTTAATGGATTTAAAATTTCCAGAGCTTGCCACAATTCTGAATTGTGATTAAGACAGAAATTTTTCATTTCCTAGATCAAAACTTAAAAACTGTAAAAGCTTAATGGAAAAACTGTTTCAATTCTTAATAGATATTTCTGTTTGTGTCACTGAAGTGTGAAAACAAGATATATTACTCAGGCATCAGCATTTAAAGGTCTAATGATTTGTTATGTCTTGTGTTTTTTCACGCATCCTGAAGCCATTTGACTGCGTTTAACCATAGAAAAATCTATCAGTAACTTCCAAAGAGATTATGAACTTCTTAGTAGATTTTTGCTATTAACTATTATCAGTTATTTCAAAAGTAAATCCCAGTGATGCAATCTCAGCTAAAATAAAATAAGCTTGTCTCCACAAATCAATCCTATCAATACCCAGAGAGAAATGTACAGATTTTCTGTATTTGATGCTTGGGTATGTTTTCTCTCAAAGTTAGAAAATCATAACCACTATAAGCCACAAGGTGACACTTTAGGACTGCTGGAAAGAGATTATCGTCTTGGCAAAATAAATAATTTTGACACTGGAATGAACTGGGCCAATTATTAAGTACACAGCAAGTGTGAAATTGGCCCAAGTCTTTTCTGAAGGGGATTGATTGCCTGGCTGTTAAGAGGCAGGCAGCCAAGTGCTGTATTGACCCACAAGAGGAAGAAAGGAACTCAGAAAATTTTTATTGAGGGGCCTACCTTCCTGTTCTCAAAGCCATAAACCAATTTTATTTATGGAGATGAAAACCAGATCAGAAGAGTGTGCATAACTTGAAAGGCTTGCATTTTCAAGGAGAGCACCCCCAAAACTTGGCACTTAGAAGTGGCAACATGAGATAGATGTGTGTGTAGCTGGAAATAAACCATACATTCAGCAAGTCTATAGATCACTGACACTTGTTTCAGCAACTGTTCTCTAATATGCTGCAAGTGAAAGAAACTCGGTTAGAAGACATCATTTTATAATGTGCCCAGTGGACAGCTCTGCCACAAGCTGCACAATCAATGGTGGGTTCTAACTGCAAAGTTGTTATCAGAAAATTCTTATTCAATACTAACCAGTCTTTCTAGAGAGACACCAATTCTTAGCAAATCCTTGATGTAATTTGATTAAAACCCCAACCTTTCTATAGTGCCGTAAATATTGAGAACAAAAATATACACATTTCAAAACAAGGATAAAACCCCGCATCTGAGAACATGCCTGTGATTCTTTTTTCATGTCTCTTCCAGACCTTTAAATCCTTTCCCATAATTATTTTCCTCAAGGATGCCAGCAATAGGCAAAATGTATACACGTGAAATAAGATGCTCACGACATTCTTACGAAGTGCCCCGGGCTCCTCAGGTGAACAGGGGGCTGGCAATGCCAGCCAACAGAATCACGGAATCACAGAATATACTGAGTGGGAAGGGGCCCACAAGGATCATCGAGAACCAACTCTTAACCTTGCAGAGGACCGGCCCCAGGAGTCACCCCATGTGCCTGAGAGCATTAGCCAAATGCTTCTTGAGCTCTGGCAGCCTTGGTGCTGTGCCCACTGCACTGGGAGCCTATTCAGTGCCCAACCGCCCTGTGGGGGAAAAACTTTTTTCTAATATCCAACCTAAACCTCTCCTGACACAAGTTCAGGCCGTTCCCTCATGTCCTGTCACTGGTCACCACAGAGAAGAGATCAGTGCCTGCCCCTCCTCTTCCCCTCACAAGGATGTTGTAACTGCAGTGAGGTCTACCCTCATTCTCCACTTCTCCAGCTGAACACACCAAGTGTCCTCAGCTGCTCCTCATATGGCTTCAAATCCAGGCCCTTCACCATCCTCGTTTCCCTCCTTTGGACACTCTCTAATAGCTCACACAAACTAAGCTGGATTTCACCTGTCACTGCTCTGTCAAGTCATCCTGGAGCACAGTATTTGCTCGCCTTAGTTGAAAAAGTCATTTTAGTCAACAAGTCAACTGAGGGACCTCATGCAGCCCCTTGAAGTAGAGACAGATGGACATTTTTTTCCTGTTTGCTCATCTCTTACTTTCAGATTGTCTTGCTGAGATAGGTAAAGAGATAAAAGGACTTAGGACTTTTTTGGGCATTATTGTACTGTGTCAAAAAGCACAGTGGAAACCTGTTTTTCCTAAAGTCCCAGCACCTGTGAGACGATGGTGTGTAAAGAAAGGAGTTGATACTTCACTTTTTAAAACTCTGAGCATTCACAGAAAAGCAAAAGACTAACAATGAATTTCTTGGATATGGAGAAAAGTCTAAAGACATAGCAATACCACTTATTCTCTGTAAATTTGACAGAGATTTATAGATTTTAAAACACTACTTTTTTTTGCTGTTAGCTTTAGTGCATTCTTGTCTACTAGAGAAGTTTTCTTTCCCTGCTGATTTTACCGTTTTCCATTCAACGCCTTTTTCGTCCCATTTCCCACAGGGAATAGGCTATCATGGCAGACTTTTGTTTATTTGTTTATGTACCTTTGTATTATTAATAAGCCCTGGGAAGAGGGCGTGTTACTTAAGCTCCCTCTGCTGGCTCTCCAGCAGCAGAAACACAAGGAATGAAAGGTTTTTCTCTCGCATTCCCTTTTTATTAGGCTTAGAGCTGGGAAACTGCTGTTGCCAAAGTTAGAGAGTGCTTCGTCCACCAAGGAAGTGCAGAGGACTTAGAATACTGATGTAATAAGGAAGCTACTGGAACTAGGAACAGTAGTATCATGTGTGAAATATTACTTAGGTAAGTCTGTACTTAATGCCTGCAGCACTCAGCTTCAGGCAAGGCACCCTCAAACTGGGGGATGCACTTCCTTCCACCCCTCATTCTCACCTGCTTAGGATTTAATACCAGTTGTGTTACTGACAGTCATAAAGCTTTCCCCAATTATGAATATTTCACTCCCACCATTTCAAAATGTACTTTGGATATTTGGGTCTTCACTAAGACTTTATACAGACTTTTGCAGATTGAAATGAGTTCCTGCAAGACTGTGAATTCCTTTCCAGCTGTTCCACGAGAATGTTAGGTATATTACTTCTTCCCCAGGAAAATTTAAGAATCTTTTAAAAATAAAATTGTAGAATCTGCAAATTAACAAACAAGAATATAATTTAAGATTCCTTATGAGTCACAGTTTCATCACCTGATTTATATTAGCTCTGCACCTGAACTGAAAGGATTTGGAATAATTCAGAGCATATCATTGAAGCATGATTACTATGGGTATGACAAAAAAGCACCTTGAAGATCCCTGAAAAAGCCAAGAAGGGTTAAACAGACACATTGAGAAAAATAAGGATGTAGAAGAGATTAAAATCCAAAGGAAATGAAGAATGTGATTTCTTTGGCATTTGGTTTATTTTTCATTTAAGTTCATCAAAAGGACTGCCTGAAGACTTACTCTCTTGAAGGAAAGAGAAATATTCCCCGTTTGTTTCTGTCATCAGTAAATAATCTTTTAAGTGTTCTCCGAAATATTTTCACCTCTCCAGGAATTTAAAGGAATGACAACACCGTTCCCAGTTGCTTTGCTAGAGGGATAAAGAATAGGCAGAGGGTTCATAGTGCCCTTTCCCTGTTGCAGACAGACATCCCACCTCTCAACTCTTCCCTGACTTTTCCCCTTCTCCTAAAGAGCTGTTTATACATTGTAAGCTATTTAGGGCTAAACTCATCACTTGGTCAAAAACAATGGAAGTTTTCCCATTTATTCAAAGAGTCCCTAAAGGTTTAATTTGGGTGGTGAACTGGTTCCTTCAAGTGTGACAACCAGGACTGGGCACCCAAGAAGTGGGCTGCTGTTTGTACTAAACTAATGCTATTTCCCAACCAGTTGCACGCAGGTCAATTTTTCGTTACATGGCACTTGCACATAAAAGGTTCTTATGAATACACTTGTATTTTGACACAATCACAGTATAAAGATATTTGAAAAATAATAGTCAAAGTATTGTATGGATCATCACAGAAGGCAGGGATGCACTGGGAAGAGCAAGACAGCCTCGGCTTCAGGGTCTTCTGACATCAAAAGCTCTGATCTTACTGCATTGCTTTTTAGAATTCCCACAGCCCTGTTTTTAACCACAGTAAACAGTTGCTGAAGCCTTAATGAACCATATGTTCAGGATGGCAAATGCTCCACTCTAAGAAAAGCCGTAAATTCATTTGCATTTTTTGAAACTCCCCAATCAGTTCATTCTTCACTGTAAATTGTCAAAAGTAAATGTCTCCTTCCAAGAATATAAATGAAATTTGTGTTTTATTGTACATTTCGTGGCGATGCACGTAATGGAACTCACATCACTTAAAGCACTGGGGGCGTGAGCATCTCAAGGTTTACTCTGGGCTGGAATCATGAACAGTGGCTCCAGGCAGTTCCAGATCAATGATTATATAGTTCCTTGTACTTCCATAAAAGCCTCTTTCTGTCATACATGTATGACTGTCATATTTTTTCCAGCAGAAACTCAATACTGAATTTCCTCCCGAACAAAAACTTTCCTCTGTTTCACTGCTGTATTTAGAAATAACGATGCAGAACCAAAAGGAATATTGTTTCAGACTAAGAATCTGGAGCATTTGGCTTATCAGAATACTTTTAACCGTGTCCATAAGCATGGTGATGATTCATCAGTATCCTAAACTATTTCAGAGGGAGCACAAGCAGTTTAAGAGGCACTACCGGTGATGACCTCTTTGGTTTCATTTATGTCGAATATTCCTTTCTGATTTATCCTGTGAACTCTTCGGAGTAGGTACAATCTCTTAATCCATTTGTACAGTGCCTAGCACACTGCAGATTAGTGACTAAAGTGCCTAAATAATGATGGTTTCCAGTGGTTGCTATCTATCAGAATCCATTTGAAGGCTTCCAGCAGAGGTCACAATTGCTCAGTGGTTCCCAGGAATTCTTTTCTGTGCAGAAAACTAATTTCTGAAATCAAAGCTAGAAGGCTTCACTGCATAACTGAGACTTTGCTGCAACCAAACGTGCATTAGATTATTTATTGCTAAGGGAAAAAAAGATGTAGCTAATTAATAATTGCCTCCTATTTGGGAAAGCTAATGAAGTAGCTTTGGCCTCTTACAAAAACAATTCGCCATAAAAGATGAAGTCTCTGAACTAAAGCAAACCATTTAATAGATTAACTGCATATCAGTAATAATTTGCTTATGCAAAGGATACTTGCATTAGAGAGGATGACTTTCATTCATGAAAAGTTAAGGGTTTCACTATTGCCAATAAAAAAAATACTTATTGTTTAAACTCTGGATTTTCATATTTGCTAACAGCATTTTCTGGATTCCTCTGTTGTATCACAGGCCTGCTTTGATTTATATGAAGTTAGGAGACTCACTATTACTGGAAGAAAAAGGTAATTATTTCTGTAGTAGAAAGAAAGAAAAAAAGAACAAAATACCAAAATTACGAAGTGAAATCATAAAATAGCATCAGCCTTTTTTTCAGAGTTAAAAACCCAAACCAAAACAGTACAGATAACGGGATTCCAGCTGAGTCAGTGAAAGTGTTGGGCTAAAGCAAGATGAGAAGGAAAAGCGTCTGGTTGAAGAGCCTCAGGGAGTAAAATGGGGAATTAAAATGAAGGACAAAGAAAAGGGAAGTAACATGAATTGGACTAATAGTGCAGTAAGTCACAAGATATCCATCCTGACAGTCTCTGCCAGTTGTCTCTCCTCAACTTGACCTGTTACCACTTCCTTTTGCCCTGGAATCCTCAGAGTCGCTGTGGCCCAAGACTGTTTGCATCTCCCACTCTGCAGACAGGTTTGTGTTCTTCCCATCCCTTCTTTTGCTGCCTGGTTCTTATGACAGTGACTTTTTCTCCCACCTTCTTTTAACTCTTGTACTGATCTCCCACTTCTCTTAAGTGAAGCTTCTCTTCTTTTCCTAAGTCCCCAAATTCTTTGGGCAATCTGCTGAATGCCCGTTTACTTTCATTTGGTTTGATCTCCTGTTTCTTCTTTTTCTATTCATCATAACAATACTTTTACTTTGGGACATCGGTGGTCATCCTTCTAAACTCCCCATCTCCTTCTCCTGCTATTTTACACTTGATTCTCAGCCCTGTGTCAAGGCTGTTGCTCACTGTAGATTTAGCCATTCATGCAGCTGTTGCATCAGTAAAGGCTTTGCTCTGATTTTTCCTCTCCATTGTCTCTGCCCTCCTCTCTAACCATCACTGCTGCTTTCTGTCATCCTTCTGCCTTTCTCTTCTTGATTTTCTCACACAACAATAGTTTCCACTCCAGCTTGCTTCGTGGCTTTGCCATTCCCATCTCTCTCTTTCTCTCTCTCTCTCTCTCCTGTTTTTAATGATCAGTTCAGTCCTTTTAAATTTTAGTTGTGCACAATTCTAAAGTAAACAGCAATGCAGATGTTTCTGTTCTCAGTTTGTGACAGTCCCCATTACAGCAGCAGCAGTAACGAAGAGAGGGGGATACAGTCCTTGAGTGAAAGGTCACTAGAAAGCGATGAGAGCTGAGGAGGCTTCAAAAAAATCCTGCCTCCCTGCATTTCATTTTCAAAACAGTTGAAGAATTTGAGTGAGTGAAATGTGTAGAATAGCTCGCTGTTGAAATTCATACCACCAAAGGTAATTCCTTTCTTCACGACCACAAGGAAAGCTCCAATTTTAATCCTGGTTTGTTTGTGGTTTTGCTTTTTTTTTTCTTTTACCTTTGCAAGGATGATGAATAATTATGTGCATACCTGCCACAGCAAAGTTAAAGTATCTGCCAAGCTCTTTTTGATACTACAATACATTGGGGAAAAATAAAGTCTAGCCACATTTTATTATGCATTTATTTATCAAAAATCTGTCATGCACATCTACCCTACCAGATTGCAGACTTAAAAGGTAAGAACAAAGGCTGTTTGTTTTGGGTAAAGTAATCTGCAGACTAACTCTATTGCTGTACTTAGAAAAGACTTACATCCTCTGCAAGGGCAAGGGGAAAAAACAAACCATCAACTCCGAGAGAACGAGATTTATTTAGCATTTTAAAGTTTCTTGAATGAAGTTTACAAAGTGATTCAGTCTACTATTATTTATATAGTCCTCTCCCAAGGACTATCAGTTATAGTAAGCTGCATAAAACTGTTTGGATTTTTCTTCCTTTATGAATTGCTATTTGAAGTGTGTACAGAAACTTCACTTGTTTGGGAATTAATTCAATGAAAGCAGAGATAAGCCCAAATCAAACTAACCACTAACAGATTCCTGAATCTATAAAGGACTATTAAAAATTTAGGAGAAAATGCCAAAAACCACCCTGGACTAAACAACTCACTGACCACTGCCTAACTGCAATTTTGGGGACAGTTCTTATGGAGCTGGATACTGAAGGTAACAGAACTGGTAGAATTCACCAAGTTTTTGATCACCTCTATTTATTTGTGCTTGCATTTTTATTTTTTAGAGACCTTTATATCCATCTGGGAAAACTTCCAATATATTAACCCTCACACACTGATGACCCTAATCCTTTCCTGATGGATGAGCCAGAAAATCAGGCAAAACTCAGTTGGAGCTGATGATAAATGTTATTATACTGATCATGGATGGCAGTCTTCATACAGGTCCTAAAAGCAACACAGGACTTGGAGAAAACCTTTCTGTCATAAAATCTCTTTGCCCAGTTCAAGAACAACAGCATACACAAAAAAAAAAATTGCGAGTTATTACTTGCAGAAGTTATTCTGCATAATAAATGAAAAATATTGTTTTTCTTGGAAAACTATCCTAAATGCTAACTTGAAATGTTAACCATCAGTGTCTCATTCTGTTCATACCTATCACTGGAGTGAAGACACAGGAGTCTTCACTGGAACACAAGGGTTCCAGTGCTCTCATGGTGCAACAGAGTTTTGACTGAAGAATGACATGTAAAAATAGAATTTTGACAAGATCTCACCTCTTCTCCCTTGAGGTCTCCCTCTCCTCCTTGCTTCCCCCAGCAGTGCAGCTCAACAGCTCTTCAGGCACTTATTTAGAAGCACAAAGTAGCCTCAGGCACGAAATGCCTCAGCAAGAGGTTCTTAGCCTTTGGTACAAAGCTGTTTCTTTGAGGTATGGGCCTGTACATCAGTTCATCTAGAAAAAAAGTAGATTTTGGTTTGTGCAAGTGCAAGGTTCTGTTCTGTGATGCAAGACCCAGGGAGATAGGTAATAATAATGAAAAGAGATAGAGGAATGAGATTCCTGAGGCATTCCTCACTGACAGAATACATCCACAGAGGGATATATATGGATGGGTGATGTAGCCCAGTCTGGATCTCTGTAAAGCTTCATCTGAGGGGATCCAATTCTAGCCATGCTGCAAACACTGATACAGATTCTCAAATTCAAGCAAGCAAAGAGAGCTCTATTTAGCAAGAACAGCAGCAGCAGAGGGAGAGGGAACAACTGCACATTCACACATCGAGTAATTCATGACCTTCAGATGCACAGATTTTGATCTAGAAAACAGTGTAAGAAAGTGAACGGACAGAAAACAGGTGCTGCTTATCTCTAAAGCTTAGAAGAAGGTATCTTGCTCTCAGGTGGCTCCAGGCACTGCTGGCCCTGCTATTTTGAGCTGCTAAAGAAAACCCAACCAAGAGAATATGGGATCTCAGTAGATGCAAACACTAAACCAAAAATCAGATGTAGAAGAAGAAAGATTGAACAAGTGCCTGCAGCAGCTTGGGCACAGATTAAAGGAAGTGCTACCAACAGGATAGGTCATTCTGCAGTGAATGTTCTCACCAGCACACACCTCACTGGGGATGCTCAGTCCCCGTTGCTGCAGAGTGCATGAGCCTGTAGGACGCAAGATGGCAGAAGGACAACTCCTAAAGCTCATAGTGCACGGGGTGTGGGCAGCAAAGCTCACAAACTCATGGCTCATTCTCTCCACAGAGCATGGCAGTATCATAAGGTAGGTTGAATCATGGAGCTTCTGACAGCCTGAGGCCAGTCACAGGTGCTGGGAAGCCTTAACCAAGGACAGAACTTCACCCTCAGAACAGAGAATCTGATGAAACCCAAGCAGCAGGTTGCACCTTTCCCAAGGAAAGAAGGCAGCAAGTCAGTGGGCATCGCTGCCAGGAGTCAGGTGTGCAGGAGCAGCCCTGGGTGTGGTTTTCCTTGGAACAGAGTCTGTGAGGGAAAGCCTCCCCTGGGGACTGGGATGGCACCCACAGAGACTGTCTGTGACTGAGTGCCCTCACCTCACTGTCTGCCCCCAGTGAGTGACTGTTTTCCTGCTGGATACCCCTGAGGGATCCTTAGACCTTTTGGGTGGAATTAGCTGATGAGCTGGGTGCCCTGAGTGAGAGGTGCCCGTGTGTGTGTGTGTGTGATGCAGCTTTGGGCCATCGTTCCTGTCCATGTATTCCCCAAGGGCACAGTGAACCTGTAACCCGTGAGATGTTGGAGCATGATCGTGGTTACCCCCTTGTTTGTCAGCTTTGGCCATTGACTTTCGTTGTGAAAAAAAAGTTGGTCTGAGTTTTTCATCTGCATGAAGTTGTTGTCCTGCATCTCTGTGACATCAGTACAAATTTCATGTAAAGGAAGACAAAACCCACCATTTATTTATGTTGTTTTGTCCTGAGAAACAATTCTGACCATGTGGCTTTCAGGTGTAGCAAGAATTACTGATTAATCTCTCTGATAGACAGTCTAGATTAGCCAAACTACTACCCAAGCCTGCTGTCTGAAAACATCTATTATTGGAACTTAGATAGAACTGGAGAGCTTATTTCTTATAAGGTATTAGGACTGCAAGTGCATCTGCAGTGTATGTTTGTGAGACAGGCTAAAAAAAGGCTTGCTATTAATTGCAAACAGAAGAGATACAGCTGAGTGGAGGAAAAAGAATCATTTCATTCCAGTGCCAAAACCCACATTCCTATTGATTTTTTCAAATAGTGACACCTAGTTTAATTTTATAATTAAAAAGGAAAAAGTCCATTTAAAATAAGAGACAAATCATAGTAATTCAAGACCAAATGTTGAAAATTTGCTTCCAATTTTCACCTTCAGTTTAACATTCATTATTAATAGTGGTGGAATTGATTCAGTGATTATACTTTGAAGCCAGTCAATCCCACCACTCTGAACAGATTACTCTCTAATCCCGTAGCTCCAGGGTGAAAACATCAGCTCTCCTATCCTGAACCACAATGTGCCTAAAGGAGGAGCTGAAGGGATGAGGGTGATTTTCTGTGTGTGTGTGTGCACAAGCAATTATGTGTCTACCAAGACCATCTTTTGGGTTGTGTTTCTTGTATTTAATCTTTCCTGTTAAGGTTCAAATCGAGATCATCGTCCAGATCATCACAGTTAATGATAAATGCACCGCTATAGGCACAACATGTAAAACCAGCTTTCCAGATATGTGGACAAGTAAGACAAAGGAAGCTTTTAAAAGATTCATTTTAAACATATATTTAGAATATTTCGGTAATGCTACCACCTGAATACTAATAAGAGATGAGGGCTAAAAGCTTGCACAAAAAAGGTATGTCTACTAAACGGATACATTGATCTCTGAACTTTACACAGCATTAAATTTTAATGACCTTCGATGATTTGAGAAGCCTTGGTTGTTTAGGTAAGAATTCTAAAAAAACCCATGGATTTACATTTACAGACTGCTTATCTCTTTGTAAACAACAACATATTAAAAAGAAATCGAACAAAAGCAGAAAAAAAGTGCCTCTGACGGACAGTAATGACCATCTTGTGTAAGGTAGGAAATGCATCAGAACCCGGGTGGTAACCTTTTGTCTCCTGCTCTGTTGGGAGTGAAGGAAGCAAAACATACTTTTAAAGGTGTCTGTTCCTCTCACACTTCATTTACAGCATAACTTGAAGGGCCTCATTAAGACTTATTGTCTAAATACCAAACACTGAGCTACACTAAAATGCTCTAAGCCTCAGATGAGGACAGAGCAAACACAGACAAAAAAGGATGCTGAGGGCCAGAATAGTCATTAGTCATTAGTCCACTCAACATTAGTCCAATTAACAGCTCCAAGCCAACTCAAAATTTGCTGCAGGGAAATGTGGGTTCTTGATTTTTGGGGTGCATATTCCAAGACTTTACTCATTTAAAAGGTGGAACTCTCTTTCTGGCATAGTCGGATACGGCCACATTCCTAATTAACCCAAAACTCTCCCATAGCACTAAAGAACTTTTAAGTTTGAAGGATCCATCCCAGAGTAATGAGGGAACTGGTGAAAGAACCTGCCAAACCACAAACTTAAGAATGCAGGAATATATTACATTCAATTTACATGTAAAAAACAAAATCCAAACTATCCTTGTTACCTGCTGTTTTGGTATATGAGAGTACTGGAAAATGTCAGCACATATGGAAATTTAGCTCTTAATGAGATTTTAATCTTATAGCATACCTCCTAATAATGCATTTATTGCAAATTTAAAGGAATTCACTAAAAGGACTAAAATATTATCTTGTCTTTATACTGATCAGAAGCCCAAGGTTCAGTTTTTGGAGTATAATGCAGTTGCCTGTTACACCAGCATAACCAAAGGATTAAACAGTTAAAATTTCAGCAAACATGCCTATTGCTGGAAGTAAAAAGTATATAAACTGATATAGACATTGTCCCATTAAAAGGAGACATGAGAAACATTGCTGATACCTTACAGTTGTACAATCTCTATCAGAACACCCAAAGGCAAGACAAACACTGCCTTCAAACTGCTAGTGACACAAAATCATGTTTCTGCTTAATGAGGAAAATAATACATGACTCATCAAGGATAATGGGAATATATTACAAATTCCAAAGCAAGACTTTATGCATCTCTGATCTCCAGATAATTTTTTTTAATTAAAGCAAGTAAAAGTGAGAGCAAATAGAGCTATAAGGAACAATTATTGAATGAGAAATATGTCAGTCAGATAGTTCTGAGCACAATTACACCAGGATAAATTTGCCACATTATGTCGCTTTTTCTAAGATGCTAGAAAAAGCCTTACCATCACACATACAGAGAAGACTCCAAAAAAAATGCCTTGAGAACTTTAAATTCTTCCCAAATTACATTAATAATAGGAGTTTCTCAAATATACTGAACAGCAAATAGAACTATTAATCTCAGTGGCCGACAGCATATATTTCAGCCAAGATTTAACAGTGAGAGAGACAGGGCCACCTGGACTTGCTGTTCTAAGTGACCTTGCTGCTATTCTACACTTAACTGTGGGGAAAAATATTTATCTTGAAATAGCCGGCTTTTCTTTGGGAAAAAAAAAAAAAAAAAGCCTTGAGTTTTTTCAATGAGCGACCTCATAATAACCAATTAAATAAAGCGGTAAAGCTTTCGGCCCGTTCCGTTGCTGCTCTTCTCCGAACAGCATAAAGTTCATCACAAGGGGGCTGAATTAGAAGTGTGGGCGACTTGACACCATCAAAGGCAAAAGTTTCCATAAATGGACCTTCTTATCCCAAGCAAAAGAAGGCAGCACAGTTAAATTAACAACATAACCCCGAGCCGTTCTAGTCATCCTCATCCTACTCATGCTGCCCTTTTCCCAGGGGAGAGGAAAAAACACCACTGCTGCTGCAGTTACTCTCGTCACCGAGCAACCTATGGCATTATGGTCAATGAATAGGACAGATTTCAGCTCATCTGGCGTTACTTTTAATTACTTTGTTGTACCAGTTTCAGGCTAGCTTTTCGAACATTTCCCTACGCCGTAAGTACAAGCAGTATGTTAACAGGGGTACAAGAAGGTCAAGTCGTGTTAAGCTCCACAAAATGAAACAGCGATTCATTCAGGGGAAGGCAGCCAGAACTTACCTCTGCTTCAAATATCCTGATCATAAATATTGTGTTAAGGCTCACCACAAAACACTACTAGGATTTCAACTGGTGATGCTGTCTTACTGTTCAATAACATTTTGCTGTATCATAGCCAGTCACGGGCAACAGCACTTTGAGAAAGCCTTCTCTTAAAAACAAGTAGTTTCTTCCTCCCAAACCCGATGCCCTGTGGTGAATCTCACTGTTCTGATGTGCAGACTTCTAATTTCTAGCCTGTTCACACTCATCAACTTCTGGGCCAACATTTTTCCCTAAATTCTCCTCCATCCTCCTCTGCCCTTAAAGAATGATTATGTCTTTTGCCAAGACAAACCAACCTCTTCTTTTTAAAAAAACCCCACAACTCAGGACAGTCTCCTTACTTCTGAAAAATCTCATGAACTCTGTGTGCCTGTTTCATCCTTTATTCATCATTACCCAGCATGAGTGATTGGAACTTACACAGAATCCCAGATTAGATCGGTAATTTTCTGGTAATGTTCAGCTGTAACTCACCTTGTGCTTAAACAGTAGCAATAAATTCATACAGGATATTTCACAGAGTTTGTTCCAGCTATAGGCTGAGTAGGAATACATTAAGGCTCACAACTCACATCCTGTATTGTAACTTATTTTTATGTTAATTACTAATCTCGCAATAGCAGAAGACTGCACTCAGTTTCTGTTTGATGCGAGGAAGACACATTTCAAAATTCTTCCTATCTATCAATGACATTACTGGTATGAGACTTCCAACTGATGGGGACATTTTGTTCTCAGTAACATTTGCACGAATTGCTGAAGAAGACAAGAGCAGAACCTGTCCAGAGAAACCCATCTTGCATTTTTGCTGCATGGTGCTGAAAAAGTTTTTTGAATAAAAAATTTAAAGCAATTTGTTAAATTAGTTGCACCATGAAATATTATGAATTATTTCATAAACATTTAGGATTAGAGCTGCTTGGGACACAACAAAACAAAAAGGAAAGGCCGTTGGAATATGCTGTTCAGCTGATGCCTAATTATTTCAGACGTGTTGTCTGTTCTGTTGTTGGAAATATTTCTTGACAACAAAAAATTTGCAGTGTCTGTGCTTTCTGAACTTAAACTCCCACTCTAGTTCAGAGAGAGACTGCACTGTGACACTGTCCTCTAAACTAAACAATGGGATACTGCCCCTTAACTGAAGTTAATATTAGCTGACTAGAAATTAAAGGATCAATGTAGCATTTTCCTGCATGTTTGCTCTGGTTTGTAAAGGAAAAGCAACAGCTGCATTAAGCTGTTTAAAATGGAAGACCTCTTGCCTATGTGATGTATTATGCAATGCATACAATGCTTGTCTCGGAATTAAAATGTGGGTAGAGGGTCAAAGTGAACAGAACATAAAATATAGACACTTTGATGAATCAGTGTAACAATACAGTTTGACTATATTGAAGGCACAGTGCAAGAGACTACTTTCTAAATTCCAGTTTTTAGTGGCTTCAAAAAGAAAATCACAACTACTACAAAGGCTGTGGTTCTCATACTAATGTGGAAACTGTGCTATTTTGGCTTTATGTAAAATAAGTGTAAATGTGCTCCTGAATATCTGCTACAGTTTCTCTTTAAATGGAAATGTCAGAGAAGAGTTCAGGGACGAAGCAGGAGTAGCAACATTTCCAAGCCCTAATGTGTATGTAGAGGGCATAGGAATAATTTCTCTGGATCACAACACAAGCACCTCAAGGCTCAGTTAACACACGAGTTTGAGTGAATCACATGCCAGGAATAATTTGAAATGTGGCTTCTGTCTTAACTCTCACAAATGTAGAAGCAGGTTTATTTCTGTGTGTGATAGTTGCATTTACTGTAAAAACATCAGTTTGAAGCTCCACATGACCTTGGAAAATGTAGGTTTCTTGCCTCATTGTTATCAGTCAAACAATGTACGTTGTTGTTTTAAGCCAATTATATATACAGAAATGCTTCCTGCATAAATGTTTACATTTGTAAACTTAAGCTTTGCTTTGGCAATCTGTTGCCTGTATAAGCTGAATGTTCACATTCCAAAGCATTTATACTAATAAAACTCAATACTTCAAGTAGTCACCCAATGCAAACAAAAGAAGAAATCAAGCACAACCAAGTGCTACTTGTTACAGACGCAATTATTTTGTATAATATTTTATAAGGTCCAAGTAGCAATTACAATAGAAATAGCCTAAGGTACACTCTTTATTGCAGTATTAAACTTACCTGTTTCAAGAACATATGCTGATCCCAGAAAACCTAGAGACACACATATTCCAAAATACAAAAATACAGTGTTCAAAAGCCTTCAAAAGATTAGTTATTGGATTTTGGCCTCGGTTGGAGGTTGCACACTAGGTTAAAAGTGAGTGAAGGCAACATGTCATCCAGGGCTAAAGCAACGCTACTAGAGGGCTGTTTCTGAGCCACATGTTCTTAATCTCATTTATCGTTTTAGGAAGTCCCCTGAGTGAACAAAATTAAACCTTATAATACTATTCCTCGCTCCACCATGTCCCATAATAACACTACTTTGCTGTTTATTGTTCTTATATTTATTGTATTATAAATTTGTTATTGTATGTTTTGCTATTGATTTTGTGCTCCCGGAGTGGAGTCAGAGGTGAGGAACCTGGGGAGCTGAGGAAGAGTGTGGAGGCAGCTGGGGAATGTGGGGAGGAGAGGGGCCACAACTGCCCTGGCTGGTGAGGAGGAACACTAGAGAATGATCAGTCCCAGAAAATGAGTGTGAGCTGGTTGGGAGCAGCTCTGCTTGAGAGCAATTGTGAGGCTCTTGGTAAAACAACTAATTAACTGATAAACCACTGATAAAGAAGCATGGGCTGTTGGAACACTTTGATATGGCCCAACTGGTTTGGAGGAGATCATAAAATCACAGAATCACAGAATCAGAGAATCAACTGGGTTGGAAAAGACCTCTGAGATCATTGAGTCCAACCCTTGATCCAACCCCACTGTGGTTCCCAGCCCATGGCACTGATGCCACGTCCAGTCTCATCTTAAAAACTTCCAGGGACGGTGACTCCACCCCTCCTTGGGCAGCCCATTCTGATATCTGATGTAGACACTGGGATTCGCTGCTATTCTGAGTTGTTTCCAGAACTGTCTCCTAGGAGTGTTTAAGTGGTGCAAAGTAATTATTCTTATTTACCAGGGAAATTACGTGGATAAATAAGTCCAACAACAGCATTAGGCAGGTCTGTGTTTACAATATATAGAATATGAGAGCTGGGTTTCGGCCAGACGAAGAGAGGGAGGAGAGGAATCACAGAATCATAGAGACACAGAGTATGCTGAGTTGGAAGGGACCCATCAGGATCCTTGAGTCCAACTCCTGGCCCTGTGCAGGACGCCCCTGGAAACCCACCCCGTGCCTGAATGCTGCTCCTTGAATTCTGTCAGGCTCGGGGCTGTGACCACTGCCTTGTTTAGTGCCCAACGACCCTCTGGGTAGAAAATCTTTTCCTGATATCCAACCTAAACCTCCCCTGACTCAGGCAGGAAAGAGCCAGAGAGCAAACAATATCTCAAGTCATTGGATCCCGTGTTGGCCCTGCCACGTGGATGGTCTGGAGCTGGGGTTGTAAGACAAAGAAAGGGAAAGAGAAAGAGAGGAAAAAGGAAGATAGAGAGGGGGATCGACCTGCTTCCTTTCACAGTTAACACTTATGCAAACTGGACTTTTTACACCACTTCATTCACACGTGTGCAGTCCCTTTAGCCCTCCAGGCACTTGGTGGTGGGGGGGACTGAGTATGAGTCTCAAGGAGGAGTTGGAAGTTACCTAGGGCAGGGCTGATCCCTCTCTTCTAATCACTTTCCTGTCCCAACAGTCAGAATATCTGAGAAAAAACATGCTTATGCCTTGTGCTCCACAGATACTAATGGAAAATTCATTATTCTGCTTTTGTTGTTGAGGATAAATACCGTCGTATAACCTGCTTACTCTGACCAAGGAAAAAAAAATTTGGGGGCATACAGTCATAAGAAAAACCCTTTAACCAGTAATTTAATGGCAAAAAAAATGTACTTTACTGCAGGAAAAAAGAGAGATCGTTTCCAATTCAAGGACGAAAGTGTAACATTGCAAGTCATTAAATAAGTACAGTATCACTTAGGTTATGTGTAGGTTAGCTTTGTGTTAATATGAATAGCAGGCATAACATTTTAACGATTTCAGTTATATCAGAAGCATAATGTAGATGCACACAGATATGGACACAA
This sequence comes from Cephalopterus ornatus, assembly GCA_013396775.1. NCBI lineage: Eukaryota > Metazoa > Chordata > Aves > Passeriformes > Cotingidae > Cephalopterus > Cephalopterus ornatus. The sequence goes on from VZRE01007108.1 coordinate 586,829, forward strand.
AACCATCAGACCTCTGGCTCTCATTATGCTAAACTCCCTCACCTGCCTCTCTGAATAGTGTGTGCAAATGACTGATTTTCTGTTAAAAAAATAAGTGAGATTGCCTTAGAAGTTTGCAGACTTCTGCATTTTGAGCCGTGACTGTTCAGGTTATTTTAGTGTTTTGTTTTTTTTTTTTTTTTTGATAATACCTTGTGTCTGTTATTTCAAGTAACCTTCTTGCACTGCTACAGGAAATAGACTTGACTGATTCCTGACTTCAGCGTAACCTTTTGAATCCCATAATCTTCTTCAATTACTCCTGCCGTGTCAGGTTATAAGTGGAGCTTGTCTTGCTTTGGTACTGTGTGACAAAAACCAAAACAACAACACCAACAAGAACAACAAAAAAATCCCCTCTGATTTTTTCAGCAGCGTTGTTGCTTTTGCTTTCAGTGCAGTGTGAGGTGCACGGAGCGTGCTGGCAGTCCTTGGGAGAACACTCAAATGGGGGTGCTGTCACAGCAGTTGGATTTTATGTGTTTTAATGGAATTTGCCAATCCACAGGCAAATATTTCACTGAGTGTTGCTTACTGAGTTGACTGGAAGGCATGAGGCTTCACATCTCTCTGGAAAAAGGTTTGTTCCCTAAAGCATCCTTGTCACTTCCTTGTTGTTCCATGTGCATTTAGGAGATGCTAAACCAGACTTTGGGGAATCTTGGTTGTGCTGTCTCCTGACTTCTGTTTTTGCCAGGACTATTAAGCGTGGCCTCTTACTCACCTGGTGCTTTCCCAGGCTACAAGGGGAAGGTGCCTCTTTCCATCAGAGTCTGCATTTCCCAAGCTTAGTAATATTTCAAGGAAGCCCTGAAATTTGCTGTTAATGGTATTAACACATAATGAATATTTCATACCAAGACGAACATGGGTTTTGAGTCTAAAAGGTCGTGTAGTACCAAACTTTAAATTAGGAAATGAAATATATTTAAATCACGTTGAAGAAGGCTGTGATTAACAGCCACTAGGATTAAACTTGGCATTTTATTAAAAACACATGACATGCTCAGGAAGAAGTCTGTATCTTCCTAGAAGTATTTTTCTGTTTACATTTGTCTTCTCCTTTATGCTGGAGAGTTTTACAGAGAGTTGTGGAAGTATCTGCGCAGTGTTCCCAGTGTCAGGATGACAAACATGCCCCTCCCTGTGACTGGTTTACCTGATGCAGCCACAGCTGGTTTTGAAGCACTTGAGGTTTGTGATTCTGTGGGGGACTTCATCAAGGTAGTGTGTAATTTATGAGCTCTCTGCATCATATCCCTGTGCAATTTTATACTTTTCTTGCTTTCAGAAAATAAAATTATGTTTAGAGTAAACTCAGTGCCTCTGCCCGCTCCCTGTTTAGTAACAGAGCAGAAAAAGTGTGCAGCATCTCTTAAACCTTATTGTCCTGTACCTAGACCCCACTGAGGTAACACAGAGCGTGATCTTCACATTAATTGTGGCAAGGCACAGGTCTTTTTCCATTTAAAATTTATATTTTATATTCACAAATATGCCTTTGAAGGTAGTGATCTTTAAAAGTATCTTATCTTTGTGAAGGATACATACCTGTGATGCAGCCCTGCTGCTTTGGGGATGGCCGAACACCTTCCTGCCCATGGGAAGCAGTGAATGAATTGCTTGTTTTTCTTTGCTTGTGTAAATGACTTTTGCTTTACCCATTAAACCACAGGTTTTCCTCCTTTTACCCTTCCAATTCTCTCCCCCATCTTGCAGGTGGAGGAATGAGAGAGCGGCCGAGTGTGGGGCTGAGTTGCCATGACAAAGCCCTCCATTCCTGTGGATTAACGTGGTAGATTTACAGAAGATCACTCTCTCTGCTTGAGGACTGACAGTAAATCTCACAGGCAGTTGACCTGACAGCCACAGATATATCGGATAAAAGATTTACTGTAAATCAAAATAAAAATTTCACATTTTGCAGTTACTCCGAGACTGGCAACTCAAATGATGGTCAGGGTGGATATGGAAAAAGAGGAGGATACCTTCAGGTAGCACTGTTGAGGAGCACACCTGGCGCAGGTAGCTCGGGGTGCAGCTGCAGAGGGAGCTGCTGGTTGAGCTCTGGGTGGGGGAAATGGGCTGGGAACTGCTGAACCTTTGGATAACAAAGGGCACCTGTGGAGCCACCCAGGTGAGGAGACACTCCAGACACAGCAGGAGCTCATCAGGGAGAGCCCAGACTAGTAGGGCACAGGGACTGTGAGGGTGTAAAAACCCAAGGAATTGCCTTTTTTGTGGTTTCCTCTGCATTAGGGTTGTTGCACCATTATAAAATTCCCTGAAGGATCCAAGAGGTCTGAGACTGCTCTGGGACACCCGGGGCTGAACTGGTAAGGAACCCTGGTGTGGGGTGTGCAGGAGCCAAGCGGGGACCCATGGGGTGTGAAGGGGCTTCGACCCCAACGGTGACAGTCTGGGGTGGTGTGAACGTGACTGACAGAGTCTCGTGGATGGCCAGATGAGGAAGTTTCTTTAGCATTCAATAAAAAGAAAAATAACACAACCTTTTATTGCCAGGTTTACCCACGTGGTGACTGTAATGCTTTGCCTGTGTTTTTTTAGAAGTTGACAAATATACTCCTCAGTTGAACGAAAAGTAATGGAATCTGTTTCTGAGATATTCACTGAAATGTTGCCTGGTTTTGCTAGTGGTGAGATTACTAAGCACTGGAACTAGAGGCAGCAAAGTGAATGTTTTGTATTCCAAGGCATTAGGTGACAAGTACTTAAATAAAAATTCAAATTAAACCTGTTAGCAGTGTTTCAGAGTCAGAAAGTCTATATGAAGTAGTGAGGTTTTGTTACTGTTTTGATATTCTGTATGTAAAATAACATCCTTTGGAGACCAGCTTGATTTTGCATGGCTGGCTTATAGTTGTGACAATTAAATGGGAATTGGGCTACTAAGTTTTGGTGGAGAATGGCTGGTGAAAGTTATTTTCTAAGTACATTTTCTTCTGCAATAAAATAATCAGGGCCCTGTATATGAAATTATCAGGTTTCTTGTATATTATTTAAAAGTATTTTTAAGAACTGATTCCCCACACCAGAGCACTTTCCTTTTGGGTACAATGTATGTATGAAAGCTAGGCTAGGTCTTTAAGCTGAAAGCTTTGTATTCTCATGAAGACCTCTGTGTGCTACACAAATATAACATACGTTACTTGACTGAGCAATAATAATAGTAAACCAGATTAAAGAGAGAGTCCCTCAGAATGAAAGAACCAACAGAAATGTTATCGCACAAATACTCTTATTTAAAGTTTGTAATAATTATTTTTCTGTTACGAGTTTCATAGATAGAACGTATTACCATTCATTCTCCTGCACTTGCAAACAAAAAAGCTGTGAGTTTAATGCATTCTTTATGAACAGTAGTTTTGTGCATCTTGATTTAGGAGGAGAAACTCATCTGTTTCCATGAATTATGGGACTTCGAGTTGCTTCTTTTAAAATCAGGCTGCAAATAGAACTGCCAGTTTATTGAGGCCGGAGTGTAGTTTCTGCTGGCTGATGATAAGAGGTGCCTGGCAGCTCAGGCGATCTGATAGCGGGAGGACAGGCTGAATGTCAGGGCTGGGATGTGAGCAGTGGTAGGAAGTCGCTGAAAGTAATGGTTTGCAAAAATTTCCCTTGTTTGCTTCCAGTGCCGTTCATTTTCCTTCACCTGCTCCAAGACATCAAAACAATTAGATGAAACGTGAAATTATTTGCATAACGAGGATATAGATGTGAGTTTTCCCGGCTTGCTGTTCAGTCTGGGCCAAAAAAGGTTGTTTAACTTGTCAGTGACCAGTTTATACATGTTAACACTGAAATAGAAATCAAACCTAAAAACTCAGAGCTAAGAGTAAAGAGGGACAGTTTCAAACATGTTCTATTGTTTGATCAAATAATCCACTTTGTAACAGCTTGATTTCCCATGCTTTAAAGAAATCTAGAACATATAGAACACAGGTTGTCAGTCTGTGAGAAGGAGGTAAAACAGTTTACGGGGGTTGCCCAGAGAGGTTAGCCAAGAGCAGAGATACTGTCAGCAAGCCCATTCACTGTTGCTGGAAAGCAAGGCTCTGGGAGAAGCTAAAATTTGTTCATCAGGCTACCTGGGGCTGGAATTGTCAGGGGTTAGTTGCAGCAGAGATTAGCTAATGTCAGTTAAGAAAGATGCTTCCTTGTTCCTGGAGGTAGCTGGAGTCGTGGTCACAAGTTGTTTTGATTTTACCTGCTTAAAGAAGAAAAAAATCCAACAGACTTTTATCCTTAGTGGCTGCCTAAAAAAGTTATTTAAAAACCCGTGGTTGGTGTTGTGAATTCAGGCAAAGAACAAATGTTTTTAACCCTTACACTGCTTTGATTGTGAACCACTGTGCTGGTCCTTTCATTCTGCCTCCCCTGCAGCGATGCTAAGTTTGAAAGGCTGGTGGGTATATTTGGTTGATTTTTTTACAAAGAAACACTCGGTTTTAACATAATTTTGCCTGTTGCTAATCTGTCCTGAAGTGAAGTGTTGCGAAGGGCAGTGCCAGCCAGCTGAGCTCAGCACCACACGGTGGCACTGGTGGCGTGTGATGAGCGTCCGACTCCAGACGTCACTGCATGAAAATCATCACATGCAGGAGGCCTGAACTGAGTAACTCCCTCTGACCTCCCTGGGAAATACCTGCCTCGTGTAACAGGCAGAGCGAGGTGTGTGTGTGTTCTCACAAACTTAAAGAAACTACAGCATGAGAGATCCCAGCACATCCTTGGCTGGATGCACGACTCGAGGGGTTTAGTGGGGCACCTGTAAAAGGGGGAGATCGGGACTTTAGTCTCAGTAGATGCTCTGAAATAATGCCTCTTTTACTGATTATGAAGAAAACCTTATAAGTCACCATTCCTATATTTTCTTTTTTTTTTTTTAATGCTGCTTTTCTAAAAATGCTGATCAAAACAAAAGGAAAAAAGGATATTTTGACTCAGTTTTCCTGAAGAGGCTCATGGACAGGGTCTTCAGCCCTGTACCCCCTTTGGTCACTTTTGAGTGCAGGGACTGAAGCAGTTGCCATCACACTTTCAGATACGTGGGGCACAATGGGTTTGAATTACTTTTTTCTTGTAATTTTATTTCATTTTATTGATTGGATTTCTCTCTGCAAGCCCATATGGGAAAATAGAAAATAGCTTTGTATTTGTCTTTAGTAATCTGATCTTATTTTCATCTCCAGGATGCTTCTTTGTATTAGGATCAGCGAGAAGAGCTTACCACATAGCCAAGGCTATCTCTCACTCTGTGATGGAGTTGTTTGTACTTGGCCTTTAAAAATGTTTCTTTAAATAGCTGCCAGCATCCTGGACAGCTTGTTTCCAGTTCTCATTTACTGAGAACTGCCTTCCTGAAATGAAAATAGCTTTTGTTGTGGTATTTATTTCTCTGTCAGTTTTTTAGTGGTGTAATTTATAGTTATTTCATGACTGTCACCCAAGTTCCTGTCCGCTTTGACATCCTTAGCCTTTCCCTTGCATTCTGTGAGACAACAAGAGGACTTTCCTTTTCACCATCATCTGTACCAGAAAAACAGGAACCTGTGGGATTCAAGGACCTGCTGATTAGTGTCCTGCTGCATTGCTTGTTCAACAGCTACCTCTGTAGTTACAATTCCTTGTTATTGTCAGGTCCTACAGAAAAGACCCTGCTCACCAGATTTTTCTGGTTGTAGGACCTGATCTGCTGTCTCACCACTGATTATACCTGTGACCTTTTCCTTTTTTATTCCCTAGTTAATGATTTTTCAACTAGTACAAATAATTCTTTATAAACTGGACCTCAGAGTAAAACACAATCCCCTTCCACATGCAGTTTTTCCTGTTCAGTCTGGAGAAAGGGAGGTGCTGGGGAGACCTTATTGTGGCCTTTTAGTATATGAAAGGGGCTTATAAGAAAGACTGAGAGGCATTTTACCAGGGCCTGACAGGAAGATGGGGTGAAAGAGGGTAGATTGACTTGAATGTAGGGATGAAATTTTTCTATGATGAGTGTGGGGAGACATAGGAACAAGTTGCTCTGAGAAGCTGAGGATTCCCACATCACTGCAAGTGTTCAAATCGGGTGGGATGGGGCTCTGAGCAACCTGGTCTAGTGAAAGAAGTTCCTGTCTGTGGCAGAGGAGCTGGGACTAAACAGTCTTTAAAAATCCTCTTCAACCCCCAAACCATTCTATGGTACTGTTTCTTAATATAACAATTGAGGAGTGCATCCATGAAGAGTTAATCTGTGTTAGATCAGTAAGAGGGTTACCAAAATGTTTGTTTCTTTTCAAATAGCAGGTCTTACACTTACTGCATAGCAAAAAAATCTAAAATCCATGTTTTATGGAAAAATGTGCCCACATATTTATGAAGATCTGCACATGCTGCTGAAAAAAAAATTAAAATCAATTGTTGCAGGTCAGAGTTATTGGTATGATGCATCTTGGGTAGTAAAGCAACACAGGGCTGTTTTTCTGAGCTAATGTAATGGGATTGGAGAAAGAATGAGTCCAGTCAAGGGTTATGATTTACATGGAGTTTGATTATATTCGCTGTGAACTTGCAAATGGTTAGCAAATACTTTTTCATAAAACACAGAGGATGTTGCTAAACTGAACGGAGACCTCCCAAGTCCTTACAGCTGGTACTTAGCACATTTATAACAGTGCTGTTTTCGTGTGTCGGAGGAGGGAAATGTTACTTCAGAAAAACATTAATGTTCTGATAAGATTTTTGAATCTCACAATTAATGAGGAAAAAACGAGATATTCATGTCCTAGACATATTGTACCTGGGGATCTTACAGACAACAACATCCTCCAAGCTGGTTAACTGTTGTTTGCTGTTTTCTTTAGTGACAGGCATATTTTCAGAAATGCATAAGACCTCTGTGATAAGAATTAGTCAGAATGCTGAAGATTTAGGGCTTAATTATAATTCTGTTCCAGAGCAGCGGACTGTGTGAACTGCTATTACTAAACTGTGCCGTGCAAACACTGCATACTGATGGAATTTGCTTGTCAACCCCAGTGGCATTTCTTTGCACTGAGCTTGTTGTTCTGTCATCCAAGTGCATCTTGGGAAAAGATGAGTATCTCAAGGGAATGTGATCTGCATTTTTACGAAGAAAGTCAACCTCAAAGGTGCCACAGAAGGACTCTAACACAGAGTACTTTGCTCAAGAGATAGCTGGTTTACTGACTGGGAGTTTTGCATGCTTCTTAGGCGATGACACACATTTATGCTGCTAAAACTTTGGCTGAATATATAAATGATTAGTAAAAGATTGCTGTGTTATAGCAAAGGAAGCAGTCACTAAATCCAAATGATTCTCAAAACTTACATGGATATTTCAATATTTTTTTTTTTTTGCCTCTCAAACTTGAGATCTGTGTGTAATGTACTCTTCCCAAAGAAAGAGAGTAACATGACTCGTGACAGGTATTTTAGTACAGTGTGTACAACAGCAAAAAGATTGAAACAGTCACAGCACAGGAATTAGGACCTGAGCAAACTTCTGTTTGCAAATCAGAACACCAGACTATCATCAGAACAAAGAGGAAAGAGCAAGTCAAGATCAGATTGTGACCAAAAACATTAGTTCAGAGCTAAAAGCTGGTGAGGTTAAATGATACATGAATGGCAGAGAAACAGACAAGAATGATGTTAAGATATCTGTTTAGGAAAACAAAAACCCCATACAGCAGCTTCTCAATTTGGTGAGGGAAATTCTTTTAAACTCCATTGGAGTTAGAAAGAAAATTGTGTCCTCAGGTATGGGCTGACGGGGTGTAATCTGTCTTTTCTGATGCACTTGATGATGAATACAAGTTTTTCTGGTTTTCTGTTCGTAACGATTACTTGATTTTTTTCAACTTTACCTCGAGACTTTCTTCAACAATGTGTTTTCATGCTAAACATTAGAGTTTCTAAAGAAGCAGGAAAGATGTTTTGCCTCTCAGCTATTTGTGCTGCAGAGGGGCAATTAAACTGGGAATATTTACGTCGAAGTTCTGTACCTTTGCTTTAACAGATACAGCAGTGCCTGATTTTGCTTCTCTCCAACTTTATGGGAGTTTTGTAATTGATTTTGCTATTGGGAACAAAACTGGGCCAGGCATTTTGAGCTGTAAATATCATTGGCATTTTGAAAATAGAAGCACTGTTGAAGCAATGCTGACAATGGATTATCCCACATTAAGCAGTTTTATTATGTGTAGGCTAGTCATTATAATTCAAGATTTCTGTCTGTGTGGGAAGCCTAATATACTATGTTTTTTACATAGTCCTGTATATATGTTAATGGAATTGTGGAACTCCCTTAATGCCTCAATAAATATGCCAAATGTCTGTAGCAACCTGCTGTTTGCTGTGCCCAGATTGCTGCTCTGTAAGGAGGTATCCATCTTCAGTACTTGCTGCATTCAGCCTCTCCCAGTCTCTGATCAGGATCCATCTGTTCGACTGTGTTTAGGAGCATGGATTTTTTTTTTTATGATAGATACAGGCTTCAAAAATGTTAATCTCCAAGTGGTGCCTGATCCCTACTGTGTTGTGTTTGTCAGCATAATAGTTTCAATTTGCAAAGGGATAAAGTCATGCACTTCCACGTAACAAATTTGGTTTGTTGCTTGGTACGTTTACATAGGTTGTCTGATTTTTTTTTTTTAATTTTGATTTTTTTTGTGAGAAAAGGATCACTGTTTTTCTCAGTTTTACCTTTACGAACCTTAAACTCCCCCACCTGCTTTTATTCTGAGTCACTGGAATAAAGCTGAAATGTCTTTTTTTCTATTGAATACTGACATACAAGACTGGATCATCCTGGGAAAGGCATTTATTTGAATTTTAGACACTGCATCTTTTTTCTTTGGTCTTTCTTCCAGCAGTGCTGGACCATGTCTGTTAAAATGTGGTGAAAAATGGTACTAAGATAATTTTTTTTTTGAAATTTGCGTGAACAGTTTTAAAACATGAAAAGATATTTAAAAAAACCAACATACATGAGTGTGTTCAAATGCCAACTAAAGTACACCAGAGGATTCCAGAACGTAGCATTTAGTCCCTTAGTTTAAATGAAATAATCTTAAATGTTCACTTCGTGCTCTGAATGGTCACATACCTGGTCTGGATATCCTTAGCAACCCTGAGGCTAGAAATGAATCGTGAAGCTTTGTAATAAACTATTTTTTCCCCCCCCCTCTTTCAATGAATTATGCAAATAAGCATAAAATTGAAATTCTGAACGGAATATATGCTTGCATAATTTATTTGCATATTTTAAATGTTTTCAGGTTAAATATTAATATTTCATGCTCACATATTCCTTATAAATAACATCTAAGACTTGGTTAATAGGATACATAAAAGATCCCAAGTGCACTGTGGGACTGCCATATCAATGCAGGGCACCAGCCAGGAATTACACTTTTTTTAAAGTTTAGTTGTAAATTTGGCGTCTCTGTGGCTTTGTTGTGTTTGTCAGAGCGGCAGCCTTATTTTTAACAAGTGTTAGGAATTTTTCAATATCAAAATGTTAACTTTGATTTCTAGGAGGATACAAAACCCCACTTTATTTATTCAGGGAGAAACTATTTTTGATGTATATCTTTTAGGCCTCTACAAATAGATATAGTTAAAAAAAACCCCAACAGTAGGGCTAACCAATGTGAAATGCAGAGAAGGATGTAAATAGAACACACACTACAGAAAAAGAAAGCAAAACAGAAACCCTCCTCCAAACTACAGGGGTGTTCTTTTCATACTTTGATTTTATTGTCATTTTTGGTCTCCCTCCTACTTAATCTCACGCTGAAAAAAGCTTTTCATGTAAACTTTTAGCCCCCTTATGCCAACCACACATTTAGATGCAATAAATGCATATAAGCACACAACAAGAATACAGGAAAATGATTTCCTTAGTGCTTTTGATGTGGTGCAGGTCAATATATACGATCTGAGTGTATACATAATATATGCAAGCTGGGAGAGTGCTGACTGGGACAGAAGCTGGCTGACTTTTATACCTCCAACACTGCTCATGTTCATCTCAGCCTTGACTTGCAAGTTTGACCTCTGTCTGCCACGACAGCGCTTCTTGTACTTTCCTTTGAAGCATCAGATCCCGGCTGTTGGGAGGAACAGGGTTCTGACAAACGTGTGCCAATCTAACACTGCAATTCTTGCATCCCCTTTTATATTGGGAATAGAGTCAATCTGTAAATTACTTGCACATTTTTTGTTGGTCTTAGTACATGCTTAATCACATTAAATAAAAAAGTCAAGTAGTATTTGAGAATTATTTGCTAGATTTCCTGTGAAAGTAGACTAGGAAACATAATTGCCTTTTTTTTTTTCCCCCATCCTGACAGCAAACACTGGCAACTGAATAGGTCTGCCTCACCAACTGCTAAAATACGATATTGATAAACAAAATCAGGTATTTATTTCTGCGCGGCTGTTTCTAAGGGTGATTTTTCTAAAGTAGCAGAATTACAGATGCCTTTGTGTAGTGGCGTATAAAAAACAACTTTGAACACTTTAATCCTGACGTATCTCTAGAGGGAAGATGATAAAGAATACCCTAAGGATTATGCCTAATGTTCTCATGAGGTTTTAAAAAAAAACATAATAAAGTGATCTTGTGTGGGCTGAGTGCCTAGGTGAAGCGTGCCTGAAATTTGCTTGAAACTTAGCATGGAATTCTGTCTTGGTATGGGAAATTTTCACCAAAGGGCACCTGGTAAAGTCACTGTACTTTGTGATGGTGGCCTTAATTTTCCCTGGCATAAAGAGAGAGAGTCTTTCCTTTCCCTAAACATCTTGTTGGATTACAACTTTCCAAAGCAAAAAACCTACTTTGTACTGCATCTATGGCTCAGATAGGCCACATATAATGTAGGAACTGAATTTTTTTTTTCTTTCCTTTGCCATTTTTACAAAAGCAGTCTTCCAAGCAGCAGGTTGGAAGCCAAACCATTTTATGTAGCTAAAGACAGTGAGTGTACCCAGTGAGTGTACCAGGATTTGACCTTTCAAAAGTTATGTTTAAAATATTTCCAACCCAGAAATGATTTTCGGTCCTTAGCTATCTTTTAGCTACTTTTTGAAGCTTATAGATGTCCAGTTCCGGGGAATGCAAGAGAGATGTTGAGCTGTTGAGATGAGTCCAGAAAAGGCCACTGAGAGGATCACAGGGCTGGAGCACCTCTGCTGTGAAGGCATTCTGAGGGAGTTGGGGTTGTTCAGCCTAGAGAAGAGAAGGCTCTGGGGGCACCTTAGAGCACCTTCCAGTACCTGAAGGAGCTACAAGAGAGCTGGAGAGGGACTTGGGACAAGGGCATGGAGTGATAGGACAAGGGGGAATGGCCTTAAGCTGCAAGAGGGAAGATTTAGATTAGATATTAGGATGAGATTTTTTACTATAAGGTGGTGAGGCACTGGAAAACAGATTGCCCAGAAAGGTTGTGGACTCCCGATCCCTGGAAGTGTCCAAGGCTAGGTTGGGTGGGGCTTTGAGCAATGTGAGACATAGTGGAAGGTGTCCCTGCCTGTGGTGTGGGGCAGGTTGGAACTAGGTGACCTTTAAGGTCCCTTCCAACCCAGAACATGGTGATTCTATGATTCTACAGAACTGCTCAACAGCTGTTTGGCCCCCAGCCTGGACTGATGGATTTTTCCATCCTCTGCACAGGACACTGGATTTGTCTTTGCTTCAGCATGAGATTCCTGTCAGCCTGTGGCTGTGTCTTCTCAAGGTCACCAGCTGATCAATTCTCCTCCCAGTTAGTTCCTATAAGCCACATCTCAGGGTCTGACAGGCTTCTTCAATCGGCAGGAAAATACTGGTCTGCTGCATTGATGTAGATCTCAGCTGCTGGGACCCTCCTCTTTTCCTCAGGTGCAATAAATGCTCATAGTTCAAAGATTCAAAGGTGCAGGGATGATTAAGAGGTTTTATGGTGCTCAAGGCAAGTCAGCTAATACCTATTGAAAACCCCTGCAAGCTGCTTCCTTGTTTTTGCTGGTTTGCCTTGGGCCCCACGAGGTGGGAGTGGGGGAGCTGAGTGCTGCTGCTTTGCATGCCCAGGATGATGCTGCGTGGTCAGCAGATGTTCTCCACATCACTGTATGTCAGTATACATTATCAATTTCTCTATGCTAAGCAATGTACACCGAAGGGAAATATAAACTATACTGGATTTTCTGATATTAGTGAGTTCGTGACTTTATCCGCTGTGATATTTTCCTCTCCAAAAAGAGGTGATAAAGAAAATCAGAACTTTTTCTGTGTGATAGAGAAGTTGTCATGCACCATTCAGATGAACTGTATGGTTACTGGATGTTATGTTCTAGTCTTACTGACTGAAACAACACAGCTACCCTCACTGGGCTAGCTTGTTAAATTTTAGCTCTTTTAATAATTGTCTGTTGCATTCAGTGGTTAATGGTAATTGTGCAAGAAAAAATGCTGCTTGGTCTTCAAAACAATTTTACAGTATTGTGCTCACCCACACTGAAAACTCCATGTGAGTCACTGTACTTAAAAGATACTGAGATGGAGAAGTAAAACTATAACAAATGGAAATGCAAAAAGTGGTAGAAGTACACAATGTCTTTTTTAATAGCTCTGAGGGATGATGTGGTTATGTAGTAATGAAAAGTTACAGCTTCTCATTCTTTTTTATTGGAGCCAGTGAAATTGCATCTGGAATTTCAGAGCAAAGAGTGGAGCACCTCCACGTTTCAGATACCATATCATACTTTGCCTCAATCTCAGGAGCTACCTTTTCAGTAATTTGGTAGTCTACACACTATAGTATGAGATTCCTTTGGGAATTTAGGTGTGGTTTTCAGAGGAATTTAAGGGATTTAGGTCCTGACTCTCTAAGCTTCTTTGGATAACTCTTGGGTAACTCATAGTTCAACACTGAGGAGTGAGCCATGTGTTTTCCAAAATTTATTCCAGTGCTCTGATGCACCCAACGCTAGAGCTTTGCAACCACATCGTGTTAAAACTTAAGTTCCAGCCAGAACCACATTGTTACCTCTTAACACCACACCCTTTCCTTTGGGCCGCTGTTCACATCTGGTGTGAAATCCAGCTGAAGGCAATTTGATTTATTCCAATTTCCAGTGTCTCAAAGGCCTCCACTGCAGTATCCTGTTGTCAGCTTCAGCTGAAGAGCTGGTGGGTTCATGAGGGAGACTGAAATACCTTCTGATCCAGACCAAAGGCATTTCCAAATCAGGCACAACTGGCAAAACAGCACAGTGAAGCTCTAGTTGCCGCTGCCTGCAGCTGGAACACCTTGGTGTCCAGAGCTGTCAGCACAGAACTGTTCCTGAGCTCTGAGTTTAGGATATAGAAAGGGAAGAAAGGACTGCAAAGCTAAGTTGTGCTCTGAGTTTTTATGTGCAGCTTGAAGATCCCAGACATTTCTGAATATGCATGTGTTTTATCTAAACACCATATGGTTTTGCTGACCTATGCAATGTTGATATTTCTACCCTAATTTGTATGTGTTTCTCTGTGCAGAGCCTGGTTTAGTTCTAGGAAAATGGCTCGAGTGCTGCTGAGTCAGTGCAGCTGGGATAATGAGTCGACCTACTTTTTTGGTCTCATTGGGACGTCCATGCATTATTGGAAGAAAAAATTAATTGCTAAAGATAATCCTTTCCATGGTAAAGTCCATGTGGAAAATCACCTATTGCTGTATTTTCTTTCCCTTTGCAGGGTATTTGTCCCTAAACCCAGCCATAGAAGCAGCCTACAGCAATCATCTGAGGAACGGTACTAACTGAGAAAAATATTACAGTAACATCCACATATAACAACTGTGCGGCCCAAGGTCATAAAGCAAGTGCTCAAAGCACCAAAAGATGGGTTGAACAAACTGCTTCTTGTGAACTTTGCAGTGGAATGCTGAAGAAGTAAAAAGTCTTGATTCATTCAGTATCTTCTGACACAAGCTATTTGCTTTTAAAATGGGCTGAAGTCTTGTGTCTGACAGCAAGCAACGGTCTTTTTTGTTTCACTGAGTTTTCCCAACTCTTTGTCCCTAAGCGCTGCGGTTACAGCATCCTACAGTGCCCTCTTCTTCTGTCCCTTGAGCTGTGAAGACAGACCTTCCCCACCTACCCTTGAGCTGTTGTGCTGTGTCAAAACGAAGGAGCCTTCCTGAGGGAGCAGAATATGGATTAATAGGGACAAGCCCAATGTGACGAGGACGGTGAAGTAAAGCAGCAGTCTGAATCCACTTCTGTAGGATTCAAAGGGAAGAGCAAGAAGGAAGGACCCACAGATGTGAACACTCCAGTCCAGTGATGTACTAGCCCTACCTTTGGAAAGCTTATGTTAATGTTCAGTGTAAATCGTCTTGCTTTCAATTTAAGTGCATTATGTTATTCCATTAACACAGTGCTGGGGAGAATTGTTCCCTTCCCTTTTGCAGTAAATTAATATATATGGCAACATATTTTGCTTCAGTTGTCTGTAAACTGTTTAATTTCTTTTAGTAAGGTCGTATTTTTTTAGAAAATAAGTTATTTTTTCCTTTGTGGCAATATAATATTGTTACGTGATGTTCAGTGGTCAGTGCTGTTGTCTTGAGAATACTTAGTAACTTCTATTTCTTTGGGGTTTCCAGGGCAAGTCCCACATTTAGCCTGCAAATGGTGAAGTGGAGGACAGGATGGTCTGCAGCAAGAGAGACTCAGATTTTGTGTCCGTAGGAACTTTTATACAGGCTTAAAAGAAATTCTACCTTGGAGGAAAAATTCAATAATGTAATCAAGGTGCTGAGGAGGAATGAATTAAGGGCCTTACTAAGCACGATAGATAAGAGGTATTTCAATTCAAAAAGTTGAACCAGATATTGCTAGTAAGAGATTATTATCTCCTAAAAAAACCCCCAGAGATGCATGCTAGTGATAAACCCCCAAAAGGGCAAAAAGGGCATTCTTGATTTGTGTGTCTGTTTTTGAGGCAGATATGGCTATAGTGAATTGTTTCTTAGCAGTGGAAAAATAATTTACAATAAAATATCATTAAATGCCTCGTGAAGAATGTGAGAAAAAACCCTTAACAACTGTAGAAGTTGTAAGAAGAAATGAAGCTCTCTTTTATTCAAAATAGTGAGCCAAGCCAAGATCTATGCGAAAAATATCTGTTTTCTTAGCTGCATATCTTTTAGGTGCTGGCTCTTCATTCTGTGATATGTGTAGAAGTTCTGCAACAAATAGAAATTATATCAGTAAAATAGGCCTGAAATCAGGGTGATGTAACTCCCAGGGTTTGTGAAGTTACACGTTCAGTTACAGGATTTACCACTTTATCTGAGAGCTTATCTGACTCTGTGGAGTTGCTTCAGCAAAGTGACTCACCTGTGGTAGTGGTAGTAGGATAGAACACCAAAATTTAGCACAGTTTGGTGATGGTAATAGGTGTGCCATCAAGTTGGGGATGTCTGTGCCGGGAGCCTGCTTAGATTTGTTCCTAAGCTAGTCCTGGGAGAGTTGCCAGGTCCACGTAGCAAAGCCCAGTTTCATGCAGAGGGGACTGGCTTTGATCCTGGAAGCAGCAGAGCGTATCCAGCACACCCAACGTGCTGCCCCAGGGTAGTGCCATCCTGATGGTGTTATGCCTCCAGTTCTGGAATGAGGCTTGTTAGAATTAGCTGAGCTTATCCCGGCATGGTGCATCCTTGCACAGTGTTGAAATATCCTTAATGAGCAGTCCTGGCTGATATCTGTGCGGATACATCCCTGCATCCTGGGCACACTGGTCAGAAAAGGGAGCAAACCTGTGAGTTGGTGTGGAGTGTGGCACTGTTGAAGAGATGACATCAAAGTGACAGAAAATGAGTAGCCAAAGCGCAGCAGGTGACGTGGAAATGTGGGCATGAAAATTATGTGGATGGCAGCCATTTCACTGCTGAAGTCACCCTGGTACTCTGTTCTTCTAGAGCTGATAAAAGAGTATAAATTAACAATGCCAGCTGCCTGCATGGAACATATTTCTGGTATTTGCTAGGAAACAGTGTCTTTCTTGCAAAGCTACTCGATTTCCAGTGCTATGGGCAGAGCTCTATGTCCCTGCCAGGCTACCAGAATGCAGCATCTGCTCCTCTTCTGCCAGCAGAGTCTGGCAGTAATTCCAGTGAGTCTGGCACAGGAAGATCAGTGCAGATTTCCTTCCTGGTGTGGAACAGGTTTACCTGCTGGTCTGAGCACACCTAGGCCATGTACCCTGATTCTGGGATCTGCATGGATGAAAGAGTGAGCCTGCAGCTCATCCGTTCTTCTAGGAAGTGCAATTCCATGGGTTTTAGCAACTTAAAGCATCTCTTAGTCTGAATTTAAGCCCGTGTACAGTGGACCCAGGGCTACTGGTGTAAAGAGTGTTGAGATGCATGTCCTTCCTGGCTCATCTCATGATCTCTGTTATGTGAGTCTTTCTCCTAAAAAACCTTACTTGGATAAGGAGCCACAGTCTCCTCTGTTCCTATTACTGACTCAATTGACCCGTTTTAACTGTGTGTTCTGATTGCCCTCTCTCTGGTGGGAAAGGAGCAGATAGATATATGTGTCTTTATCTCTGTGGACCGTTTAATTGATGCTACATTTCAGCATCTAATATTAAAGTCACAGAGATGGTTTATGCAGCAAAACAATAAAGCATTCATAATTCTCCCTCACATGAGAAATAACACAACCATGCAATTTCACATAAATCTTCAGGTAACTCTAGACATGTGTAAAGTTTCTCATTACCATTAGTTTGCTCTTCCACAGTCCAGTCATTTTCTTCATTCTCCTCTGAGAGTTCTGCCTGTGATTTCTCTCTAAACTCTCCATTACATATTCTGTTTCAATGCAGTTCTGAAAATTTTGCATTTTTTATTCTAACCAGTGTTACAGATGTTCTGACAACAAGCTCTTGGACACTGCTTCATTTGGAAGACTTAAGTATCTTATAAGTGAGATATCTTCACATGATGGGATTGGGCAAACCATGATCAGGAAGAAAACCACTTGTTATTCATGTGATGGAACATATTTCCAATTTAAATACATGCATATAGTGAATAATTAGATTTCAATATTCCCTTTCTGTTGAGTTCCACACCCCCCCTACACCCTCCCTGACACGAACGTGCTCTTGCAATCCTGGAGCTGTGAAGCTGTAACATTTAGCAGTATTTGGGAAATAATGCTAATATTTTTGTTTGAATTCTGCTCAAGATTTTGCTTGGGCTGTATGTTGGATTAATGTGATAACAGGAATGAATGTACACATCAAGTGCATAAAGGAAACGACTGGTAGATACACAGAAATTATAGTTTGAGTTTTCTGAATATGAACGGTTCACATCGTCTGAAAGTGTTAATGAACGTCCACAAACCTCTCTGAGGAAAAGGGAACACTTTAAAAACACAGCCAGAATTCTCTGCAAGGAGGAGACTCTGAGACTGACTCAGCTCAGGGAAATTACTTGGAGTGACATTAGGTTCTTTTGGCCCAAGGGGTATTTGAATGCTATCAGGATTTAATCTATATTATGGATTCATATGAGGAAAGAAAAGATAATTTTGGATAACGAATGCTCGTGGTGTACTCTTCAGGACTTTGGCTAAATTCAGTCACCCTTCGTAAAGGCTAAATGTAATGGAGATACCTTTTTCCCCTTACACTTTTACAGGTCTGTTTAGATCTTTTAAGACCAGTATGTGGTAAAATTATCCTGCTTGTGTGTTAAATACTTGTACTTCTTGTCTCTCTTCAAGTATTTGCAAGAGAAATTCTTGTTTTCTTTAAGTTCTGAACCTCGTCTTTAATTCCATGATTTTTTTTTTCTTACTTGCATCTTTTTCAGTGATAGTTTGTATTTGGGAGCATTTGTATTTTCAAGAGCAACTGCAATGCAGTCTATTCAAATGCATTGCAAAGCAGAGCAGGTTTAGTGTAATTGCAAAGGAAAACACAATCTAATTGCGAGATATTTCACTTATTTTTAATCATAGTACTGGCAATACAGCCACAGTGAAGTGTAGCTGTGAGGTGCTCTGATGGTGGAGATGTGTTGTTATATATACAATGAATTTTTCTCAGTAACGCTAAATACAACAGTTACTGAACAGCTAGAGACTAATCACATTTGTAGTAGTTTCTGGGTGCTATAAAAGACCATTTCCTCCTAAATTTTGTTACTTATGAAACTGTTAATAGGAACATTAGGCTAGGGTCTGGTATATGTTTACACAACATTATTAAAAATAACACCCAAGATTACTGAAATGGAAAGTTTCAGTTTGTTTTGCCTTGATTGTAAAGTGCTTTTTATCTTGGTTCTTTTACTTTTCCAAGTGCACCCACTTTTCACTTTGGCTTCTTTTTTTCTTTAATTATGTTAAAATGTTCCTTTAGGCCTTTCAATGTTAGTTCTGCAAGGGGATAAAACAACTTTTAAAATACCTCTAACCATTAAACTCTCCATTTGTCCAAACTGACTTCAGACTTAGGTTTCTGATTGTTGGGATACTCAGAACAGGATTACTCAAAATCAACTTGATCTATTATTTAGGTATTGATGGGACCCAAATTTCTTACCTGTATTCTTGTGGGCTGGATGAAGAGTTAGAGTTTTTAGTTAGAGACTGAGAGAGGCATTAAATGCACTTAGAGTGCATTTTCAGGAACACAGAAATGATTGTCTGGGTAAGAATAAATTGCATTGTCTGAAGACCCAAACTGAATGGCAGGGTTTCTTCCAAAGCACACAGAACTGTGCAATTATCATTAATAATGTAGGGGGTTAAACATTTTGCAATTCATCATACAGGACCAGATCTGAAGACCTTTACTGCTTCAATAAGTTCCTAGTTTAAATCTATCTCTACAAGTACTGATATTCAACTATGTGCATATGTGCTCTGTGTAGCAACTTGCTTCTTTGACCATAATCCTGATGTGCTTTGCCTCTTTCTTCATTTCTATACCCAGTGGTAAGTTAGCTTAATTAGCTTCTGAACTCCTGAGAGATGGCAGTGTGACAGAGTTTGTATTTGGAGTTTCCAGCACCATTCAGCAGATGTAAAGCATAAGAGGCTGTACGTGCGCTCTGTGAAAAGATGAGGCACAAATTGACTAGGAAACACTTGAATTAAACAGGAAGGAAGGACCTGTGAGTGAATCCAAAGAAATGTTAAGTGGTTTAATAAAGTGTCACCATTTGATGTGTCTGAAGAGGTCAGTTTGCAAACCACAAGGACAATAGATGTATTAGCTGCTGCAAGAGCTGATGTCATTTGCTTTGTGGGAGGAAAATTTTGAAGCAGAAATTAAAACTCCTTATTTTAAAACCTTTTCAATAGCTTTATTTTTAATATGCGTGAGTCTTCTGAAAACCAAAAATGCTTATTTTGACATCATAGTTTTCATCTTGTAGAACAGTTGCAATTTGAGAGTCCCTCTGACAATTCCTTTCATTTTAGGCCCACTGGTTAACACATGACGCATTACGGCTGGTCTTCTGTGGGAGAGGAGAAGCTCGAACACTTCACCAGGGAGTCTGGTCTTGCAAAGAGAACAGGAACGTGAGGCAGGAGGTTATAAATCCCAAACATAATTCTAGCATTTCCAAATGTAAGCGATGCAGTGCGATGTTCCTCTTCTCCGTAGAAAGTCGATATCCCAGGGGAAATGCTGGATATCAGTAGCAGTTGGAATGTCTCTAGTTGGCCTTACCAGTGTGAATCCTGATGTTGGCTGGCACAGCTGGTGTTGGCACAGCTGGCAGTGACTGATGTGTGGCAGGTGGGGCTCATATCTGCAGCTCTGCCAGCTGAAGGTAAGGATGGGTGTTGGCACAGGACGGGAAGGGTAACTTCAGCTTACACAGCAGCCACTGGAAGAGTGCTTATGAACAAAGGTCCTCTCAGCATCCTGGTATTTTGCTGCTGCTTCTTTTTCAAGCTCTGTTGTTGACTATTACAGCTAAACTCTGCTTCTAGTTGTTTTGGGAAGAGGCATCGCCTTGGAGTGATTGGTGTTTTTCAAATATGGCATATTTGGGTGTGATTACCACGTTTGTGCTTCTCTTGCTAGCAAGGGGTTTAATCAAGATCAGCGAGTGTTTAGCATTCCACTGTTTCACAAATTGTTGGCAGCAATTCAGAGGTCTTACAGAGCAACTGGGAAAATTGAAGGTGTTCAAGGACTAAGAGCAGAGCAAGGATAACTCAGCCAACCGCCTGCTTGAAAATGCAGAGGAAATGCACAGGAAAAGCCACAGTGAATATGGGGGTTATACCATGTAAGTGCAATCCTGTGCTGAATTACATTCCAGGATAAATAACCCACATCTGCCTCATGGTGTTTGTGGTTCGGTGTGACCACAGCTGCAAGTAAATGTGTAGAATTCTGATATTATTGTTAACTGAATGGAGCAATCTTTAAACTGGGTAAATTGATTGAATGTACTAGTTTTATTTTACAAGGAAGATTGCTTTGCAGCTTCAAATGTTTGGGATATGTACTATGATTACTTTATTAAAATAATGACATAAAACATAACATTAAGCTTTTGCTATAAAGTATATATTAAAATATGATTTTTTTTTTTCTTCTGGAAACAGTATAACTAGACAATGCTACAATATTTGGTTTCTGTTCATGCTTTTCTGATTTATTTGTTTTTCTTTTAAGTGAAACATGCTATACAATCTAAACTACTCTATGTATACATAATCCAAGTAGATTTTTCATTTTTTTTTTTTCGGAATATCATCTAAGGCCAACAAAATAATGAAAGGAACACTCAATCTGTCTGTTTGGCTCATGACTTTATGCTATGCTTTCATTTGAACAATCAGAATTTATGCTATATTTTAAGGAGCTTTTTTGAATTATGATATAGTTTGCAATTTAGATTAGTTTATCCCTGAATTTTCATCCAAAGTCACGTAATGTCTTAAATTAATCTGATCATTAGCCTGGAAAGTCCAGCATGGAAATTTAAAGCCCTGTTCAGAGCTGGTTGTGTTCACAGCTCCCTGACAGTTGTGCTGAGTGACTTCACCTCTGTGCCCTGCTCCACTTCTTGGACAGTAGGAGATTTTTACAGGGAGAGGGGGCACGAGGGTGAAAATGCCCCTTTTCAGCTCGAGGCTGATAAACTGTCTGCTCAAATAAGAATATGGTCTGGGGGAAGTGAATGTAGAAGCCTTCGAGACATATCCCAAAATGCATGTGAACAACAAGAGTCAAGGAAGGATCGTTATGGGATGGATTTTATAGCATTGATTGTTTAAATCTTCTAAACAGAAGACTGAGCACTCTGGTCTCTTTCTTTTGCTTTTTCTATGCACTAAGTACATATTCCCCCAACTCTGTAAAAATGACTTTTCTGAGTTAGAGCCAAAAGTCAGCTGAGCAAAATAATTTGCTTCACTATTGTCCTTAAAGCAGACACAATTCAAGTGCCTTTCAAGCAGGAGAATCCTAAATATCTGGAGAATCTCTCAGCTGCTTGTATGACTTTGTCTGGGTGACTGAAGCAGGTATATAAACATCCCTGTCCCCACTGCTGCAGCTCTGCTGTGCAAAATAGAGGGTTATTTTGTATATTTAGCTCTTTTAGCCCCTGTCCTTTGTTGGTCCTCTGAGTAGTTTGGTTTCCGATCTTTAAATCCGCAAAAGCATTTTGTGATGCTTTTCGGTTCTGTTGATTCACCTTGTCCCTTGGTCCCTCTGTCGCCAGCACTTCTGGCGTTTTGTCGGAAGGTGCAGCAGTGCTTCTTTTTGCTCAGCCATATGACGGGAGCTGGTATCATTGGCTCAGGGCAATGGAAGGGCAATCACCTCCCGTGCTTCCACCCTTCAGAGAATCCTCTCCTTCACGTGTCTCTTTAATCCTGCTGTGAGCACAGTTCCTCCCACGCAATACTGCAGCTATCCAGGAGCGCTGTTGGTTTCATCTGCGTTTCCTTTTTGTTGCCCATCTGTGTTCTGCAACTCTTTTTGCTTTTAAGTCCTCTTTTGAATTCTCATTTGTATTGCTGTTTCTGTTTAGAACTGGATGCACTTTTCAGTCCCCAGGAATACATTTGTTTTCTGCCCTTGAGTATTACCCCCAGGCTCACAATTCGGTGCTGGGCGCTTTAGTCTTAGTACTTCATTGTGCTTAAGCAGATGCTCAAATTTAAGTACAAGCAGCTAAACTATCAAAATTTAAACACGTACTTTTCACAATTCAGAATGGATGGTACCTTTAGCATTTTCCTGAATGGGAGGCTAAAAGCCTGAATATGAATATAAATGTAATTAAATCTTCAGGGAGTATTGAGCACATTCCTATAACATGTATGTACTTAAGTGCTTTCCTAAGTAGAGGTGTTTTACCCTGATTTTAAGGTTTTTTTTTTCCAACAAGAAACATATTTTTGTTTTTCTAATTATCTGCAGTTACTGACAAGAAGAAGATATAGTGCTTTTACAGATAATTAGGAGAGGGTGTTTTACTACTTCACTTCTCTATTTTCTCATTAGGCAGGCATCTATTCATCATTCTCAGATTCTGTAGACAAGATTTTTCTGCTGACTATGTACATCTGTAACTTTTCCTTATACAGAGCTGGCAGCTAAGCTTTAGTTCTACCATTATTTTGTTTTTGGATTCTATCCCTGAACTGCTCTTGTTAAAGTGAGTGTGTGTATGTATGTACTTACCTGCCTCCTTTAGTGATGGAAGAGAGCACTTGAAAAACAGGGACCGAAACTAAAAATCTAATATTTAAAATGTGATTTTAAGACAGTTTTACTACACATGATTTTATATACATTGTATTTGGAGAATTATTACTCCACTCCTACCATGAAATTTGGAATACTCTGGCTTACTTCCCCGAAAATTTTTGTTTATGGACAGCAGAAAAATCAAAATAAGTTCATACCATAGTGACAGAATTCATGAAAAATGTAAGTTGCACAATCCTCTCAAAATATTTCAGCTTGATTTGCTTTGAAAAGCTTGCTTGTCTGAGTAGAATGACTGAAAAATGGTATTGTACAGAAAAAGCCCCGTTATGAATGCCTGAAATTTTTGAAGTTATTTTTGAGTAGATTGATTCATATTCAGATTAGCTTCCTGCCAGATGGAGAGAATTTACAGTAAATCAGTTTTTGGCAGGAGAGAAATAAAAAAAAAACCCTGAACAACATCTGCTTATTTGTAAAAGTCGTCCTATTCTTTTTCTATGTCGGCAGGGCACGTATTACCTACCCAGAGGAAGTTTTATGAGCAATAGGCTGCGGAATCTTAAAGCTTACAGGGATGGAAAGGTATATTTGTGTTTACAGAAAAGGCTGACAGTAGGATGTGTTTATACAGTGTAAGCAGCACCTCTGCATAACACAGCCACTGATGTTCAGCTTCTCTGCACAGAGGTAGAACCTCTATTGAGTTTCTGTCCCAGCAGCGGGTCTTGGTGCAGGAAGAACCTCCCTGTTGCCAGAAGATATTTTAGTCTGTGATCTGGCAGACACGTCTCTGTAGGCAAACTCAAGGTCAAACGTTCCACGTTCACGAAGAGAGAAGGCTCATGAGTATGCAAAAATCCTAATAGGCTGCTTTTGACCCATGGAAATGGAGCTATTCTGTGGGCCTATTAATATTTCTCTTCACAAGTTCATGCATTGCTTTATAAATGGGATATTGGAGTGCTCAGGTCGATATATTTGACTGCTACTCAGTAATGACCTTACCCTGGTGGGCGTGCCTGAGTTTTTAATAAGCAGTTTGTTTACACTATTGACTCTTTTATTGTACATGTACATAAAAAGAGAAAGCTCAGGCCTTCTCAGTGTCATTGGTGTCCAAGGTACTGGCTCAAAACTGCTGCAGTCAGAGGTTAGATGACTAAAGTGGGCGTTAAAAGCACACTTCTGGTGCCAATGGCTAACAGCAATCCTTCAGTGATTGCAACTCAAAATCAAGAGGAGCAGGAGGCTACAGGCAATTGGAAGGCAGTTATATGGTATTTCACTCTCCTAACTTTGTTTACCAAAAGCGTCATGCTGTTCTTGTCTACTAAAACACGTAGATGGAGAATAATAACTTTATTCTAATCTCCCATGGGCAAGCAAGATTTATTGGCAGTGTCTTTTACTACAGCAATTAATTTAGGTGGATAAAGTAGAGAAGTTTTTGGGCATACCAGCTTTTCATCAGGAGCTGAAGGTGTGTTAACAATTGACCAACTTAGTAGCTGGCACCTGAAAAATCTTGACCCAAAGGTTAGTCATCTTGGGGAGCTTCTTCTGTATTCGCAATTCCTTTCTGTTACCTAGAATGACTGACTAGAAAGGCCCAGAGAAATCCTCCTTCTCCTAAAGTAGGGAGCTAAAGAACTCTCCTTTTTTCCTTTCTTCTTCCTCTTTATTTTCATTCTCTTAAAAGATATTTAGTATATAAGAAATGTGAGCATCCTTTTCTTTGGTTTCTGTAATTTGTGCAATAGGTTCTGAAGGTTTGGGTTTGAAGGGACCTCAAAGACCACCTAGTTCTAACCTGGGCAGGGATACCTTCTACCAAACCAGGTTGTTCAAAGTCCCATCCACCTTGGCCTTGAACACTTCCAGGGATGCGTCAGGCCTAACTTTCCTGGGCAACCTCCTGTGATGGGTCTTTCCTCTGCCTTTTGCAGAGTGGTGAAGCAGTTCTGCAAGGGCACCTCAGGTTTTGGGGAAATCTCTTTCCCCTGCTTACAAACTTCCACTCTTCTGCATTGTTGGCCTGTGTGAGTCGACAGAGGCAGGCACCCAGAACAACCACCTTGCAGCTAGAATGCAAAGAATAAATGAAATTCCGTTATCTTGCTGACCAGTGGATCTCTGAAGCAACACCCAGGCACAGATACGTGAGCAGAGACAAAGGAGCGTTAAACTCAGTCCAGGCTCGAGAATGCCCAGCCTGCTGTTCACACAGGCTGACCAGAGCTATCTCCAGCTGCAGGATCACTTGTTCCATTTACAATCCTCCTGCGAAGTCTTCTGCTTTTGACCCATTCCTTCCAACGTGGCCCACCCCCCTTCTATGCGTGTGTGCTATTGGCTTCTGGCTCTGAGTGGATCCTGGTGCTCCTCTGTTTTTTCCCCAGCCCAGGAAACCCCCTTGGTGTGGTCTGATCCCCTCCTCTGCTGTGGAATGCACCTGCTCAAGAGCCGGTCACCTTGGCAAATAGATTCACATCTTCCATGCCCACGTGAGATTTACATGGAATGTAATCATCTGTGGCAGGTTTAAGGTTGAAATTTCTTCTTCCCCTCTTATTTGGGAAGTTCTGTAATTGTGACCTAGAATGCCAAGCGTTGTGAAACCCCCCCAGTCAAAAATGTAATTATGTCAGATACTTTATCAGCAAATCTGCTAGGAGATATTATTTCTTCCTATTTTTCAGACACCTCCTGTCAAGGGACTTAGAATTAGCACTCTTGTCCTTGGCCAAAAAAATGTCAAGGTAATAATCTCGATGATGGAAGCCAGGAATGGCTGATGAATGAAATCTGAAGTAATAGAGCCACTAGATTACATTTTCTCTTTTCTGAATATATCTGTATAATACTTCTATTTCTTCTTAGGTAGCAAAATGTTCTAATGTAATTTGAAAATTACACAGGAAAAAATGCATATTTTCAAATAATTCCTACATTAGATTAGTAGTTGATATAAGAAATTGTAGGTGTTTTATAAAATGACTGTGTTTTGGAGGTTAAATTTCAACTTGTAAGTGAATAAAATGAGTAGGCCATGAATTAATGTTTAACTTATTCTGTAAAATGTATCTCTGTTAAGAAAGCAGCATTATACAGTAATGATTTAATATGAAATGCAGTGGATTTAAAAAGGTAAAACATAACAGGGTTGCAGCAAGAAAAGACCGTGACTATCAGAGATGAAACACAAAAGTTCAGTACTGAAGGAAAGTGATATATGAGTAGAAAATGAAAGGTCAGTTACTTTGTTCTTAAACTGCTTTGAAGGCTAAGAGCCTGTGTCTTATAAATACTTAGATACCTTCTGAACAGGGGTGTTCCACTTGGTGCCTGTTGGATGCTGTGGAGAATTGGAGCTAAACTGCGTGTCCAGTATTTGCAGAATCATGTCACCTGAAACAGAACCTACTCTGCAGTTTTTCCTTACAGATTTAAAACCTAGTCCTGCAAGATCCACACACACAAACCTCACAGCAACTCCTCGGGAGCATTTGCTACCTTTCAGAGAAGTTAACGGAAACTATTTCAAATATATAGGTTTTCAAGGCACAACAGAAAGATCTACCCAACTCTTCTCCGTCATGTGTTGTACCTTTAAACAGCTCCAAGTTACCAATATTATTCGCATTTTATGGCAGTGAGAGGGAGAGAGTGAAATGACCACCGCAGAGCACTCACTGCACTCAAAGAAGATGCAAGAACGTGGTCTGTGTCTATTGATTTCCAGTGTGTGGTTTTGTTTGGTTTCTTCCTCTAGGAACTATTGTCTCCCTGTTTCTCAGCCAGGTCTAGAATTCCTGCCTACCTCTTTGTTTACAAGGAATGTGTTGAAACAATACTCGCACTTAAATATTAGGGGTGATTGTTTCCATCCTTCTTAGGGCTAAGTAGTCGGTGCAGTCAGACTCCTAAACACGTTTCCACTCTCACAGTGTATAGTTAAGACTCAAAAACAAAAAAGGGGAGGAAGCCAGGGACTTCCTGGGTGATAGGAATAATAATTGGGTGTGTTTCTGAACATTAGCTCTTCACTGACGAGCAGGACACTCTAGGCTGTGCAGTAATTATTTAGTATTCTATCACACCACATCACTGACCTTGACTATCTTAGTGACTGTGTTGAAGAAAATGAAAATTAGTTTATGCAAATAATAAAAGACAATAATTAGATAAGATATAATTTAACACTTGAAAGATTTCTAAAAATTAATTTGAAGTTACTAATGGTGTAAAATGTCAACTGCTTTTCACAAATGTGTTTTTTTTGTACAATTCATATTTAAGAAATTTAATATATACATTGCTGAAGGAGGATCTGAGTTACCATATGCAAAGTGCTGGAGTACATTGGCACTTCATTTAAGAGAAGATTCAATGGTATTGGGGCAATTATTTACCTGAAATATCTGTTAGATTTTTTTTTTTTTAATTATAAATTTGTTTGTAATGGCGAAAGCACGTAGCGGGTTTCTGCAGTTAGGTTTGCAGCTCCCTTGCACTCTAACTACTCTTTCAAGCATTGTTTGGTTTTTCAGACTCTCTCTCCTTGTACTTGAAAGAGAAATAATGAGTAAAGCCAAGTAATTTTGGGGCATGATGAAAATGGAACAAAGCAAGCTGCTTTTTCGAGGGCTTTAACAAAAGCTATTATTTTTGAAAGGCTGATGAATCACATTCCTGGGGATTGATTGGCAAACACTGGGAAGAATCCTTTGTTGTCCATTATTGACATATGGGTTGGCCAGACATGGTTATGAACCTCTGCAATTTTGTTCTCTGTGTCTGCAATAGTATTAAACATCTTATAAGATAAATAAGGGAACAGTTTTGAACCCTGAGCTTTCACTATACATTTACTTAATCTCTGAAGTGTCCTGGAAAAAATTTGACCATGGGGGTATTAGAATGGGCAAGCAAGCTTGAACTGAAGTCAAAATAGTTTTCTATTCAAAATGATGTGATGGGTTGGCTAAATTGTGAGTATGGTTTTCCACCTTTTTCTTCTTTCATTTTTATACCTTTCAGCATTTTTTTGTTTCCTTCTAAATTTTATTACACTTTAATGGTGGTAGTAGAGGAGTTACGAAGTGTTAGCAGAGGAAGACCGTGACAGAAACAACTACAAGTCAGGTATTTTAAGCAGCTGTCCCTGCTGTTATTGTGCATCCTTGGGCATCTGAACTCAGAGGCATAAATCACCACGAATGTAAGGAAAGGAACTGGAGGATGTTGAGGCATTGACATCTGAGTCTCACAGAGCATTTGCAGAACAGCATCCATCTTCCAACTGCAGCGAGGCTTGAAAGGTCTCTGAGAGAAATCAGTGAAATATTGAAGGACAGTTGGCATCGCTTTTCCAGAATTTCCTGATTATTTGCCATTAGGTTGGAGAATTCATAGGTCCCTTTGAAAGAGAGTCTGGTGTGGGAGTGAAGCTCTAGGTTTTTTCTAGTGAAAAAGATCTTTCCCACAGCATATTCAGTTTGCTACTTGCTTTTGAGATAAACCTTGTGGAATGTAAGTGGAAGAGGTTGATTTATGCCCCATCTCTATCAGATATGAAAAGAGCTTGTGCATCTGCACTCTGTAAACATTTTGAGCAACAGACAGTTTTGTTTTCTTTGTTATTGCGACGTTACGTGAGTGTTGCAAACACATTGCCAGTAATAAAATCTTAAAAGCTTGCCAAAATCATTAGGTTCTATACACTTATTATTAGACTGAAGAAGTGCTGCATGTTTATCACCAGCTGCTTTTCCAAATGTAGTAATGCACTTGAGTGCTGAATCCAGTAACGTGTTGAAAAGATAATATCACTTGTCTTGTAAAGAATCACAGATTGGTAGAAACATTTTCAGTTCAATTATGGGTTCCAACCTCAATTACTTTAAGAATCTTTCTTGTTAATTTATGGAGATGCTCACAGACAAATATTCCTATACATAATTACTTTTCATTTGATGATAAACAGAGGACGCAAACCCAATATGGTCCAAATCTTGCATGCACAAGCCAGGTGGTAAATACACATTACTCTCAGAATACCTGCTTACCCATGAGTTTAGGAACAGTTTATCTGTAATGACACTTCCAGACTAAGAAATTCTTTTCTCTGGATGAGTAGTTTGTAGTCCTGCCAGAGAGTGCACCTTTGGGGACCAGCCCTTTCAGATACGATGGCTCAGTGATGGCAGCACAGTTCCTGTGTCTCTGGGTGGAAAAATGAACAGCAGAATTTCTACTTTACTGCTCATCCATCCAGGCCTTCTGCCACAACTGGATGATGAACTTGCACTGCTCATTTCCTGCCTTGCTGGAGAAAAAAATTAACGTGCAGGTTTTTTGCTTTTACATATTCTGATACCGAGGGTTTTAGTGAGAAAACCAGGGGCAAAAAAATGTTTTGTTTCAGCAATAGCAGGGAGGAGTTTCTGTGTAGTTACCCTCTGAGAGCCCTCCTCCGATCACTCCCCCTCTGGATGGAGGTTGTTCTGGCTGAAACTACTTGGCATTTGGATCTTCCTTAAAGACATCTGGATCCCTGTGCTTTTTCACTGGCCCCTACACTGAAGTTCCTCTTTCAAGTGTTGCTGTACTTGGTAGTCAGGGAGGATTCTTGAACATTAAGTTCTTGTGGAGAACAAAGGATCTGGAAACGATGATGCTGATACAGTTTTATCTTCAGGATCCGGGTAAATTGTTTCTGTGATGAGTTGGCTAAGTTGTGAGTTGTGAGTATGGCTCTTTCCTTTTTATACCTTTCAGCATTTTTTATTTGCTTTTAAATTTTTTCCCCTTTTATCTTATTTCTTCTATTTTTCTGATAACATCTGCACTTTTCTGTGGAGTTTTGCCCTTTGGCTGAATTCTGTGTGATGGTGAAGCAACTAAGGGCAAAGTGCTCTCTAGATTATCTGAGCCAAAAAATGATAAAAATAAAATATGTGCTGGCCACATCTTTTCTATTGCTAAAACGTAGTTTAAAAAGTGTTGGAGAGAAAATCAAAGGAACTTCACTGATAGTCCTTTATGAACGAGTTGTTTAAAAAAACCCAACAACAAACCAATAAAGCACAACCAAACAACATCAACAAAACCATCACAAAGCAAACAAAGAAAAACAAACACTAAACAAAATCCGCAGGCCTTTTAAACATTTTCTATTTGTTCCACTAGTCTACAATAATAAAAAAAAATAAAAGAAAAAAGGTAACTTACAGGAATATTTCAAATAGATCATAGAATTTGTTTGGGCAGCATGGTATAATAGAGCACTAAAATATTCTGTCTTGCCAAAAGTTTTTTTCAGGTATTATTTCTGTATGTCTAATTCCTTAATTTGTATACACGTGTACTGATGTTTTAGCAGAATG
Organism: Cephalopterus ornatus; assembly: GCA_013396775.1. Lineage (NCBI taxonomy): Eukaryota > Metazoa > Chordata > Aves > Passeriformes > Cotingidae > Cephalopterus > Cephalopterus ornatus. The sequence continues at coordinate 617,030 of VZRE01007108.1, forward strand.
CCAGTTGATGTTGGCATTGTTGATGTTTCAAAGATTGGGATTTCCAAGTGTTTTGCATTCAGAGCGTTGTCCATTAGCTTTTGTGTGGCACTTGTCTTTTTATAGTTTTTATAGTTTTTAGATTTTGTAATTCAGTGCCAGCAGGGATTTCAGATTATTATTAAAATCTTCCGCATTACGCTATGTGGTGTTATGCTGCAGTCAGCGTGTGCACAGTGGTCAGATTTGTCTTTCTAGGAATCATTAAGGAGCTCCAGACTTGATATGTTTGTCCCAACTGGCTCTTTGAGTTCCTACAATATGTCTGTTATTTGAATCCATATGTAGAGCATGTGTTAAGGATGTGTAACTGCTGCGTTAAGCAGTTCTCTCTTCAGAATAATTTTTTCTATTTAGTTCACTTATTCACATTTTACGAAGCATTAGAATTTGGTTAGAATAAAAATTAATACTGCTGTTTGCTGGTGTCACTGCTCTTAGAAATCGTTCCCATGGAGGATGTGTGTAGCCATGGTGGAGCGATACACACCACGGGACCTATGTAACCCTTTAATTCTTATGAGATCAAATGGTCTTACCCACAGGTTTTTCATTTAAGTTCATTGCTGGACTGGAGACAAGTGTGTAATATACTCAACGAGATCAACCTCTGAGCGGGAAACTTGGTTGGGAATTTCGCAGGCACAGATTATGCTAAAACCCATGCTCTTTTGCCTTCCCTACAGGTCCTAGCACTACAAACTACAAGCATCATTTTCAAATAGGTGAACTACACTGCAGCAGATTTGGCACCCGCTGCTCCAGAGCTTGAGAAGGCAGAGTGTGATGTCTGCGCAGTTTGGTGTGTTTTCTGGCGCTCAAGCCCCCTTCCATGTGCAGAGGTGTCACTAATCCTTACAGGGACGATTAGTGACTGTCACAGGAGGAGGGTTTTCAGGACAGATGCTGCAATAGGCCTGCTCAGCATCCCACCTGCAGCAAACAAGAGCCACGCTTTGCTAGAGGTGTTAATGCCTCTGCGCTTCCCTACATTCCAAAGTCAACACTGAAGAGCCATAGCCTGGATAAAGCGTTATAGGACAAGCGGCTTATCACAGATATCATGAATAATGCGCTTGGCTTGACTGAATATCTCTGATGGCACTGCTTATGTTTTTCTAAAATACATTTTTAAAACGGTGTATTCATAAACATAAGAGGTCCTCCTCACCTCAGTGATAAAGACTACACTGCTGCAACACAGTTTTGTGGCGTGAGCTGTATTTCTGCAGTTAGATTTATTAGTGTGAAGAAAATTGCTCTTCTGAAAAACAAGTAATACAGACACATTATTACTGTAGCAGAAGGTGTTATTAATCCACACAGTGCCTCTCCAGTTGCATGGACTCTGTTTATTATCTGTGAAAGGAACATGACTTTAGCTTACTTTAACCAATCCTGGAAGTAGCTATTTTATGATGAGACTTTTCTTGCTTACTCTTTATTTTCAGAGGATACTAGAGTGTCTTCATGTATTTTTAGAAGGGGTTCACTTACTGTACCGAAGCAGAGATGTATGCTGACCAAACTTGCAGTGTTTTTTCTTTTAAACTTTCTTTGAGGAGTTAAAGGGAATAAAACCAACTGAGAGTGTTACTGCGTGTGGTACAGAGTTGGAGAGGAAGAATTAAGGAGACATTTGTTTGAGAAACAGCTTTGAAATCCCAAACAAAGGCTCAGTGCAATGAAGGAATAAAAAAATATAACTGGGAGCAGGAGCAATAACATGAGAAAATAATCCCATTTAAGCGATGGTTGGGAGAAACCAGTCTGGAATGGCCTGTTGAATAGAGATACTCCAAAAAAAGGTCTGGTAATCCATATGTGTGGAACAGGAGATAGGGAAGCTCTCTGTATTCCTGTCTTTTGCACTGCAGTCCTCTGTGAATTTAGTGGCAGGTTCCTGTCCTGGTTCCCCTTGTCTGCAGCTGAACTAATTACACTTCCCAGAGAGGTCAGATTTGGGTAGCCTTCTTTTAAAATGCAAGGATCAGCAGAACATGATGAGGTTCTGACAAAAACAGGTAATCCTGAGCACTCAACAAAGTAGTCATGCTTTACTTGGGCATTAATTTCAATCTTGTGCCTCCTGTAATGCAGCATGAGAAATTATTATGGTTACTACCAAGTCATGTCCTTTCGTGGTGTGAGGCAAATAACACCACAGATCTCTTTCGCTTTCTTTTGATTCGCTCAACTTTTTGATCAACCTTTTTCTCGTTAGCCTTATTAATCACATGAAAGAAGTTGCTTAAGGTTGAGTTCCCCTAAAGATAGATACCACCTATCGCTGCTCGTGGCTTTCTGTTTTCCACTGGCCTGTTTGTGGCTCTTGCATTCACTGCCCTGCTGCAGGATGCCCGTTGCCCAGACACCAGAGCTTGAGTTAAATGATGGGTGAGGCCGAGGGCAGGCTGGCAGGGGTGCAGCTGCTCACACGCATTTATTGCAGTGGGGAGAGAAAATTGCTCTGCAGCTAGATTTTGCCGAGTATAAAACAGACAGGATCAAAGTATTCACAAACAAGACCCTAATGGCTTCCTTTGAAGTGAAACTGTCTGAATTATTTATTTTCAGTCTTACGTGGCGTAATTGGCTTAGAGAAGTAATGCTGCATCTGCTTGTAATTAAAATAAGGTAACATTTTTAATATTAATAAATAGTTTCTCTATTACTATGATGCACTGTCTAAATAGGGTACAGACCTTATTAAGACTTATTTTTGCTTGATAACAATGCATGGCTATAATTGACTTTTGTTTGATCCAGCATTTCTCTAAATTAAAAAGAACAAAGCCTATCAGATAAAAATGAAATAGCACAGAACATATATTTCATAATCCTTTTTGAAATGCAAATACGTTACAAAGCATATTTCTTACATGTTCTCAAGTTATGTCTGATATTTGTAAAGATTGCCCATCGTTGCTTTCAATTAACAGTCCACTTATCAAAGATAACCTCTATGTTTTTCATATCACAATTGATAAAGCCAATCCTTTCATTAAGATGAATGAAGCCTTCCCTAAGAACCCTAACAGTGCCACATGGCGTCTAAGAGAACAACAGAATGCTTTTGATGCTTGTTTTGACTGTTATAATTTTAACAAAGACACACAAAACAAATTAGTAGCAAAAATACAAGTTGCCTTTCCCCTTCCCACAAGATGTTTTATTTGTTGTATGGACCTGAGGTAAGGATAAATTAAAATAGTCTCTTGTTTTACTTTGCTCCAATTAATCAGTCAATGATTTCAACGACGATAGTTTTCTGCTTAGTTCAGACCATTTTTAAGAAATATCACTAATTTAATTTTGATGTGGTGGAGAGAATACACTTCCTTCTCCCCCTACACTGCAATATGTGGGAATACTCCTAAAGTTTGAGAAGCATCTGCTTTGAGATGTGCAACTTTATTCTTTTGGTCTACTTTTCTGTGAATGTTGGAAAGAACAGGTAATGGCCAACCAACCTCAGCTGTGGTACCTGCTTGTCATGTTTGCCACAAGGACTGAGCCACACAGGTATATTTGCAGTCTTCGGAGGGGTGACACTCTCTGATCAGTGCCTTCTGCAGCTGGAAATGAAAATCCACAAGAGGTGAATTTGATTTGACATTTCTGGCTACATCTGAGAGCATCAGCCAGGGACTCTACACTGTAGAAAGGAGTCTGTGGGAGTGTAAAGTTTGTGGTAGAAAGAAAAATGACCTGAACAACAGGTAGTTTGTAGTATGCCATACGTCTGCTAACCCAGGTGGACATATTTCCAACTCCGGAAATCCTGTCAAAGGAGAAAGAAGATATCACATAGCAAATAATAGTATTGTTCTATCCGTACCTGCCCAATTGTGTCATTTTTGCCAGAATCACATCCAGAAGATAAATTATAACATTTACATAGCAGAGCAAAACTGGGCAAAGCCAAATACACAGACCACCTCAGGAAAATGAGAAGGTGTAACAGAGGAGTAGCTGTTGGCCTCATTGAAGTGCCTTATATGTCCAAATCCTTAGTTTCCCTTCCTTTATTTTTTCTGGAAGTTATCTCCACTCATTAATTATCTTGGTTCTTATCCTCTGAAGCTTCCAGCAAGGCTCCTCACCTTGTCCAAACTGCTAATGTTAACGCAGTGATGCAACTGGTCAGTGCCAGCCTGGGTTGGCACCTGCTTGCATCTGTCTACGTAAGCAAACTCCTTCTGCTACTTGCACATGAAAAATGCATGCAGTCTGCTACTGGAATTTCTTTTATCTGTATGCTATTCCTCTCTTTACGGATTCCATCAGATCGTTATAGTTCTCCAAAATTCTAAAATACGTTACTCAGTTTTCCCCAAAAAAACCACGAGTGTGTTTTTCCCCTCTGGAGTATCACTTCTGTCTGTGTGATGCCCTGATTTCCTAGAAGCTTGGGTATGAAAGTGAGGATTAATTCTTGCCTGTTCCCCAGCACCTTCCCCTGAAAACGTGATCTTTTTGAAGGCTTGGGAAATGGCAAAGTAAACATAAACTTTTTTTTTTTAGCAGCTTAAATCAGCATTTGCTTCTCAGTCTGCAGCTTCACACTGATTAGGTGGTAGATTTTTTAGATTAACTCCTGACCACTGAAGCACTTTTGTTCTCTCTTGTGCTGTTGGGAGATTTATTGATTTCATTGAAGGAGTTCTTGAGTTTTTCAGCTGTACATATGTCTTTTCCTCCTTAAGTTGTTCACTTTACTCATTTTTAACATCCTATGGGCTATGACTGTTTTTTTTCCCAGAGGTTATGAGTTAAAATAAAGGCTCTACTACTATTCAAGAATCTACTTATAATTAACTTTAACTTACCCTTAACAATAGATCAATTGCACCTACACCTATGTCTCGTAGGGAACTTCTCTGGGGTTATATATGGATTAGTCACAAGAATATGAAGGTAATTTCTTTTAAAGAAAACTGAAGCAGGTCATTCTAACAATGCAGTGGCATCTTTGTGTCATATTTACTTGGGAGCTTTGTATGACTGTGAAATTTTGTTTTTTCTTCTGCCAGGTATTTCTGAAAATTAATAAAGCACAAGTTAATAAAAACAATGAAACATAAAGATGGTGTTACACCGATACAAAACTCTCTCTCCTTGCTCTCTTTCTTCTATGGCAACAGTAGCAAGGACAAGATAGTGGAATAGTTCGGAAGTTATTTGCTGTTCCTCAAAGTGATATTTCAGGTTATATAAAGGTCTGGAAAAGGGAATGCAGGATCTGTGGCAGCAGTCAAGAACGTGTAGAAAAAAATGCAGATAGAGTTTGCCAACTGCTCCGCACAACATTTGAAATCATACCGGTTCATTTTGAGACTCCACATTTTTGTTCCTATTATAGAAAACTTTAGCAATTTGTAGTTAGGCAAAATTGCCAACTGTAATGATAAATAATAGCATATGGGTGTATGCAAATAGAGAAAACACCCTTTAATTACATATGCAGTATGGTACAATTCCTGTCATCTCCATTCCATTATCATTGCAGATACCAAAACTTGTTGTGCTGCCAAGAGAGTTTACACAGTTTTGTGAAATCAACAGAAACTCTGCATCTGAAGTTTTAAGAAATCCCTGAGTTTTTCTGCCTCAGACATGTCTGTTGTTTCTTTTTCATGTGCCAAACAAGGCAAAGGAGGACAATTTTGATCGTCATTACTAGAGCGCTATTTTTGCCTGTTACTATGGTTCAGTATGTGTCCAGTTTTATTTCAGACTGCAAAACTGGGGTTTTTTAAAATGTGATTCCTTTTCCCCTAACTGAAAGGAAAGCAGGGCAGAACACAGTCTTTTTCCTGTGGTGTATAATTATGGGGAAAAAAAAATAGAAAAAATCTAATAGAACAGATTAGCTGAAGGCAATAATTGGCTCTGCCAGTTGCAAATCTACCAAAGAATTCAAAATGGCAATTTCTGTGTAGCACTTAAATTAATTCCCATCATTAAAAAGAAATTGGGGGAAAAAAAAAAAAAGGTGCCCTATGATGTAAACGCATTTAATTGATATGTTTTATTAAAGAACAAAAGTGATTCAGCAGGAGCTGACAGCTGGGCTGCACATGTCACAGGTTACAGGTTAAATCACCACAAGACACTGGGTTGGAATGTCTGATGGACAAACACCAAACCCTCTCTTTCCAGGCCTGGGAAGAGGGTGGGAAGGGCAGGTGGAGACAGAATAATCTTAATCTGTCACGATTCACTGTGGTTTATGTAACAGGGCTCACGGTGTTACATTCTTTGGCTGTGACACGCACCATGAATTTACATAAGTTTAGAGCCCTCTGAATGTCTCTAGATCTTTTCTGTGCATGTGTGAAGTGCCTCAGAGGCCTCATTAGGGAATTTGGGAAAAAAGGCTTTGTTTAAAAAACTTAGCTGCTACAGATTTCTCAGTGCCATATTGGACTCTATTTAAAGAAGAACCTTATATAAATAAATAAGGATGCATTTCATAGATCATACAGAATGTTCAAATAACCCAGGATTAGCTTGAACACTGTCAGTGCTGTGACACACAGGCAAAAGCACGAGTATAAGTATTTATTGATGCTCTCCCACACTACTTTTTCAGCTTCTATGTTTGCCTCAGATCTGAGTGACCCAGAAACACTGTGATTAGAAACTATGGATTTTTCTTCTATGAATTTTCTCAGTTGGTTCTTGAAGTCAAGTGAACATTTAGCTTCTTCAGCATTGTGCAGCAGCATGTTTCAAGGCTTAAATATATTTAATTGGAAGAATTATTTATCTTTTTTTTTCTTAGCTATCCTCCATCCCTCTGGTCCAGAGGTAGATTTAAGTGGTAACTGCACATTGTAGTCAAAATATATTTATTTTCTGTTAAGTTATTTTGGGTTGCTGGGTAAATACCATCTGGTTGTGGCAATTTGTTACTGTTCACTTGTTCTGAATACTCTCCATATTAATATTTCTATTTGAGGTAAATCCTTCAGTGTATTATGTTCAAATAACATTCTGAGCACGAGAACCTTCCCAGATCTCCACGTGGTGAGCACGGCTGTGTCTTTCATGAACATTTGTCTTATTTTGTGATCATCAGATCCTTCTGCACAGTCCTGTAAGGTATTTTTTTATGCTTAGTTTTCATGCCTTTTCAGAACTCTTGCTTTGTTTTATTGTGATATTACATATAACTTGCTAGAATTTGTTTCTTGTATGGAGAAGACTTCAGTTTTTCATGGGGTTCTTATTACTTTGAAAAAAACTTCATGTGGTGTGGTGATTAATAGTGTCAGATGTTTTTTTCCCCTCAATTTTTTTTTCTTGGTAGTTTGTATTTATGCATTTGAACTATCTAACATGTAGTTTTCAAATGTCTCCCAATACTTGCAAACAAGAATTTAAGAGATTCTCAATGCTGGCCGTGAATCCTGAAAAAAACCCCATTCATATTCCAAATATCACTAGTTTTTTTCCAGTGAGATATGTTTTTTGGTAGGTGCAGACTCCTAAGCTCAGCTTTTATCCTTGTGATACAGTCTTGTCCATCAAACTCACTTTGTAATTTACTTGGACATAAAAAGGCACAGGTCAAACATGGAACTGTCAAGAAAAGCATCAAGGCCAATGGACACCATCAAATTGATCCAATTATAGCAACTTCAAAGGAGGTGAGAAGTCCATCAGAACACACAAGAGACTTGGGGCAGTGGTAAGATGTTCTTATTTGCTTGCTTGTACACGTGAAGAAAATGCAGAGCAGCACTACATAACCAGCTATTATCACCATTAAAATGACAGTCAATCTACTTGCACTTTTACTTTTCTGACAACTATTTGAGGGAAAACGGGTAACTACATCTATTCTTTTTTAACAGTCTGCAAATCATTGTAAAGGCCACGTCTTACTCTTATAAAGGTTATCCTTCTATATCTTGCAGTTATGAAATTACCGGTTTATTTGCATCTTCAATTTGCTATACTAATCTTGCTTTCATTTCAAATCTACCAGTTACAATTTCTTTCTCTTCTTACTGTAATGAGCCTTAAATCCACTAAAATTACATGTCTTTAAGGTGACCTTTACCTTGGCTTACTTTCACAGTCAGTGATTCACAGGTTTTGTCGTCCCACCATGTGCATCTCTGGCTTTCATTTTGCTTTTGTCCATCCTCTGCTTTCTCAGGAGACTTATCTAAACCAAGAAACATTTAAAATTAAACCAACCCTTTAAAAAGAAGGTAGTTCGAATTTTTACAAAAAAATCGTAAGTGGACCATTTGATGTATAATAATCCTATTTTCCCCCCAGCTAATTATGAAAACCTCCCAAGATCCACTACACTCCAAACGGGCATTTTGCCATTACGTTCCTCATCACAGGCTCTCAAAGGGACAAAAAGCAGGGCTCAGTATGGCTTCATCCTGTAGGATCATTGTACCAATAATCCTTTGGTCCTCTCCAGACTTAGAGGCTGGATTCCAGCTGGCTTACACAGGGACAACAGCTCCAAGTACCAGGTGACTGTGGTAGGATTTCCCATGAGTTACAGCTGCCTATGGTACGATTATGGTTAGAGAAGGGAAAACTGGCGTCTGGCAACAAGGCAAGTTCTGAAACTGCAGTGGCAGGCTAGAAGAGAACTAAATATCTGGCTGTGAGTCAGAAGTAGTGCATCTGAACTGCTAGTGCAAGGAGTTTATTCACCCCTTTAAGCAGAGATTGGCTTGTTAGTCTGGTTTGAGCAGAAAACTGCCTTGTCTTACCAGAGCTGGATGCCATTCTCCTGACTCAGTGGAGGAGAAATATGTGAGTTTGGTGAGGATACAAATCATTACACACAGATTAAAGGAAATATTCTCAACAAAAAGGATAGGACTTAGGGTTTATTACGTTACAATTTTTTTGTTGCATCTCTTTAAATTTCAGAGAAAAGATATCCAACCCTTTTACTTGTAGATATTCCCTACAAAAATTTCACTCGCTGAGGTGTAGTCCAAGTGAGCTAATCTGTGATCTGCACCTTCCCTGGTGAGAAGCTGTGACTCCAGTATTTCTGGCACAGCATATATATGGTGCTGGGGATCAGCCAACCCACCTCGCTGCCTGACTGCCCTGCCTACGTAGGGGCTCGAGCTGCACAGAAAGTTCTCATGTTTTCCCTGTGCTCTGGGTATTACTTATTATGTGGATACCTGAGGCTCCAATCCAGCAACACGTGCACTTCCAACTAAAGTTACTTCCCTGTTGCTTGAGACTGATGTCACACATCCTGTCTTGGCTGTATCACGGTCAGCAACGGTGATGAATGGAACACTTGTCATCGTGCCTCCCATCACCAGCTCTGAAGGCAGAAGCACATTTTTAACTGAAACCTGAATCTGATTCTGTGAAAATGATCCGAGTTATTTTAGACATTTTAGGTATATTTGGAAGAAAAGGTTAAGAGATCATTCTTGGCTATGCCAGCAGACTTGGGGATTATTAACCCCTGACGAAGGAAAGGTTTAAAGCTGAAGAATGGGCTGGGCTTGTAATTTTATACTCCAGAGCAGCGTGTGTGACCTTAAATTTGTCATATGACAAATTGTTAGTGCCATTTGAGTTCTTCCACTTGAAAAATTAAATTGGTTTATGTTTGATACTCAAAAGGAAGCTTCCTAAAAGCACTTGTGCAGTTTGTGCTGTGTCATTGGGCTACAAGCTGTCCATAGGCTGAAGCCAAGAAACAGAAGACAATTCCAGTTTCTACACTATAAAACTGAATAACTCTGTTTTGAATGGTGAGCTTATCAACAAGGTTATTGCTGAATACTTTAAACAACTTGTTTGAAGACATCTCTGACAGCAAGAAAATTGTACACCATAGGAAAAAAAAAACCTTAGATGATTTAATGTCAAGGACAGTATCCCACATATTTCTGAAGGTGTCAGCAAGTAGCTGGCTACAAGTTTCCGAAACGTTGCTATGCTCCATACTGAGCATTGAAGTGGCTGCTGACTGACAGCAGTGGTTCACTGTGCTGTTCATCACAAAGGATTATGCAAGGGAGTGACACCTTTAGTACAGTCAGTGAAGTTTGTGAAAACATTACCTTGAAGAAGCTGTTTTTCAGCGGCCATTAGTGGTTGCACTGAAAGTGGTTTGTGATTTGTTTTTGTTCAGGGAGTGAAGAATCCAGTGTCCAGGTTCACTGACTCTTTGCTAAGAGGCACTTTGTCTCCAAGACAGTAGCAAGAATCTGGAGAATGTCCTGGAAATAGTTGCCAAAACTGTAAATTGAACTGTGGTCTGAGTGCTGAACTGCTGCCAGTTGCAGGCACTACTTGATGAAGATCAGTCACAGCACTTAACTTTGCTGTTATACAATGTCATAGGGCTTAGGAGGAACAGGAGTCTTATGAGATAACACCTTTTATTTTAAATAAAGGTTGGAAATTATTATTAACTGAAGAGAGGGTAGGTTTTTGCCAGTCCCTGTTTTACCATGGAGATATCATAATGTGTAAATTCATCAGAAGAGTGAACTTTAGAAAAATACCCAGGGAGATATTTCAATAATATCATGGATGACATTCGTTAGAACCTTGAGAGCTGATGATTAAACAGTCTCTAACTTTGAACTTTGTGTTGTTAGAACTTCCTCAGAAAGTACTGGGAATAGTGAAGCCTATCAAAAGAAGAATTCTTATTTACAGTATTATATATTTCGTGATTTTCCCCCAAAGTCTTAAACTTTATTGTAACATTTCCATTTTGCTCAAACTGAATTAATTCATTTTTTGAGACACAGTTAAATTCTGAAAGGCAGAGAGCAATTTCATACCCTAGATGTGCAACTCAGTACAAACCAGTGTAAAAGATGGAGCCACAGAGCTTTCACTTAAAGAAAATTGGCAGTGTTGTGAGGGGTTTTATGATTGCCAGGCTGCACCTCTTGGGTTATTCTTTCTCTATATATGTTTCTCACTGCTTTCTCTGGTGTTTAACTTCATCAAACTGAGCGTTCAGTGGTATGTCAGGAGAAAGCAGAGGACTTTGTTCAAGCAGTGCTCAGTGAAAGGTGAGCAGCGAGGAGGATAGTGGCTTCTGGGTGTGGTATTGCCATTTTAATATGGTCCCTCCAACGGTTTCTCCAAACCACAGACAAAGTTCAGAGGGCTAAAGGTAATTTTTTTTTCATTTGGACAGGATCCAAAACCTGTTTTCTAAGTGGCTGTTTTGCTCTGCACTACCTGCTCCCCAGTATTTTAACTTGAATTGCACTTGAATTCAAATTAGTGCCATCATATTTACTTTCAAAATGGAAGATATTTCCAGATGTAGCAAAATGGTGTTGGAGACATGAAACCTGAGACTTAAGAAGGGTTGGGTGAATTAACATGTAGACCTGACATATTTCTTGCAGATGACTACACACAACTGTTTGAAAAACACGCTCCAAAGGTTTATTAACTTGATCATGATTTAATAATGGTATTGTGAGAAGTGGCAATTAGGTTATAAGCAAATTATAGAGAAGTAATGGTGACTAGTAGACTTTGTTTTACCTTCTGGAATATATATTTTTTTTCATACATTTTTTTCTGAAGTAAAGATGCTTTGCTTAACATGAAAGTCTGCCAGCATTGCTCCCACTTATGGAGAGGGAGATGCAATGCAATTTGGCAACTACCAGGCTTTTTCTGACCCACTTTTTATGCTTTGTATAAATAATTAAACAGCCGGTAAATAAATGTATCTGTCCTCTCTACTGTGTTTTATAATGCAATACATTTTTTTCATTCCTGGCTTTGGCTAAGCCAAATTGTATTCTGAGCTACCTGCATTAATAGCATTGCTAGTGAAGTATAGTCAGTCTAGAGCTGGAGTTAGAGAAACAGGACTTCCTATGTCAGCTCTGCCACTAAATTACTATGGACAAGTAATTTTACCTCTTCCTTTTTTCTCCAGCCTTTGAGTATCTTGACACAACAGCTGTATCTTATGCTCTTAAATTTTGGAAGTTGTTTTGACATGCATAATAAGGTAGGGCATAGAATCATAGAATCAGATGGGTTGGAAAGGACCTCTGAGATCATCAAGTCCAACCCTTGATACACTACCACCACAGTTACTAGACCATGGCACTAAGTGCCACGTCCAGTCTCTTCTTAAATACCTCCAGGGATGGAGAATCCACCACTTCCCTGGGCAGCCCATTCCAATGCCTGATTACCCTGTATGTAAAGAATTTCTTCCTAATATCCAACCTAAACCTCCCCTGTCAGAGCTTGAGACCATGCCCTCTTGTCTGGAAAAGGGCTAATGAACTGATTTGAGTAAAAAATATCCCCACCTTGTCACATGTGTGATAGGTGTAAGGGCTGGGTCAAGTGTTTAAAGTGGAAAAGGCTTGGCCATTTTGGATTTGGTTTAGGTTTTTTTTGGTTTGTTTTGCTTTTTGTGTGGTTTTTGTTGTTATTGTTTGTGGGGTTTGTTGTCCTCTTTCTTTATAATTTCTTTTCTTATTCACAGTAGCTGTCCTCTGTGTCCTCTGTGGTTTATCGCCCTTCCCCAGCTAAAGCTTTTCAGCTCCTCAGAGCTTGTTTTGAGGAGCCCTTCCTTTTCCAAACGAACCAGAATGAGCCTGCTCAGCTGGAGGGCTGTGGTGTAGTCCAAGTGAGCTAATCTGCCATCTGCACCTTCCCTGGTGAGGAGCTGTGACTCCAGAATTCCTGGCACAGTTTTATGTGAGGCACCAGGGATCAGCCGACCCACCCCAGGGCTGCCTGAGTGCCCTGCCCACGTAGGGCCTGCAGCTGAGAGCTCAGAATTAGCTCCTCTTGGCTTTATCTCCTCCTACACGGACATATCTTTTCACTAAATGTGACTTTGGTTTCACCTATCAGTCCTTTAGTACATTAATTCCTTGATCACTAGAATACATGACACGACATCTTATGTTCTTCCGTTCAGTGTTGTCAGTTGTTACCAAGTCAGTTATTTGGAGAATTGTTTACACATGATAACAGCACTAAACAAATTCATGGGGTGAATTTCGTGGGTAAAATGATACAGTGGTGACAGCATATTTTAAGAACATTAACACAGTTCTAGAAAGTAATTCCAATTGCAGTCTATACTGTGGAGACAGATCACTCCTGAAGTATTACAGTAAATATTATAAGGGTCCTTTACAGCCATTAAATATAATTTCTGAATGTGTAAATTGATGCTACAGATCTATAAAATCCCTGTTTTTTTCAGCTCACATCTTTGTGTCTAAAAAAACCAATGTTCCAATTTAAATGTTCCAGTAAAAGAATGCATAAAGAATTCAGCTATTACTTCCTTAGATAACTAATTTATTACATGGCTAATACAAATTAATTTACTGTCTTATTAGCACAAATGTAAGCAATATACCAAGAAGGGAAATATTTTTATAATTATTATCACGGTAAAGTAAATTTTGGAAAATTGCATTCAGCAAACAGGCTTTTGTTCACATGCTGTGCCCTTGAAAATAAATGCCAGATATATCTGAAACATATGAACAAGTCTGAAAGCTAACATGGACCTGATCCAAGGGCTACTGAAGCAAATGGAAAGATTCCCACTGACTCCAACGAGCTCTGGATAAGGGCCAGAGAAAGTAGCATTCAAGTCACCAACGAGCAAAGCTGCCCAAATGCAATTGGAAATTTTCCTTGTCATTTTCTGGGCTCTGTGGGAGAGACATCAGCTGTCTGGATTCTTGCAACAGAAAGCATATATTTGGGATGTCCATCTCCTGCTGTACGGGTTATTTATAAGCGCTGAGAAATCACGGAATCACAGGATGGGTCAGGCTGGAAGGGTCCACGGTGGGTCATCGGATCCAACCTCCCTGCTCAAGCAGGGTCATCCTAGAGAACATGGCACAGGATTGTGTCCAGACAGTCTGGAATATCTCCAGTGAGGGAGACTCCATACCCTCTAAACAGTGGTTGTATAAAATGAACTCTTGCTGAGCAAACTTTTTGACTGAAAGTGTACTTTTTACTGAGCGATGCAATGCTATGTTAAATATAAACTTTGTTTACCCTAAAGTGTAAACTTTGCGTGTCATTATGCTGAACAGAACTATTTGAAGAACCCCTTATTTAAGTTAAACTCTGACAAAATGCTAATCAAGTTTTATTCAGTTTTGGTTCTTTCTTTCCTGTGTTTTTGCAAAATCCTCACTTATGGCCAGCTATCATAAGATACAGCAGAGTGGAAACATATGTTTCATTCAGAACATAGAAGAAAACATGGAAAAAAAGGTTTATTCAACCACAGTAGAAGATATAGTATAACTAGTAGGCTTTACTGACTTCACTGAACTTGTAACAACACTACATTTTGACTGCTTCCATTCAGTTTAAAATGTATGTTTCTAATCTATATTAAAATCCTAATTTTATTGTCTCCAGGGTTTAATCTACTTTTTTTTTACATAACTAACTGCAGTTCAGCATAAATTTTCTGTAAATAACTTTATAGTTTTTTTTCCCAAAGGTTCCTATTCCGTGTTTTTGGGTATTTTTGTTGTTGTTGACCAGCTAAGATTGAAATGCGAAAAATTAAACAAGATTGTTAAAAGAAACTGATGATGTGTACTAGAAAGCTGTTTCTTGACAAGTTTGCAGCTTAACTTTGCCCAATTATTTGTTTCAGTATCTGAGGTATCTCTAGATAAAGAGCTCCTATCCTTCTCTTCTGGTTAACATTGAAGTCTTTTATCTTTACTCAAATAAAAGGGCTTCATTTTCTCTTTTTATTTTCTCGTAGCTGGGTTAAGAGAGATGGAAGTGCATTTGTTCACGTGTTTTAGCAAAGCTGAGAACTATCAGCAGCTCTTGGAATTGACACAACTATAACTTAAAGACTTGCAGGACTAGAATATTGGCAGCCTTATTAGTTAAAAATGGCTCGTAAAGAAGAAATCTTGGTTTAGATATTCTTAACAGAGAGGCATCAACACATCCTCCAAGATGGGACTTCACCAGTTCCAGCACTGGGATTCTTGGGATGGTTGAAAGACAGCAAACAACAGTAAACTAAGAATACATTAATAAGTTGATAAGAATGCTGGTAAGCATCTTGCAAATTATCTTCCTTTTTCCCTGTCTCCTCTGCAGTCCAATAATAATTCTGAGTGTGTGGTAGAAGGATTTCGACATGTGTATTAGGGTCACTGTCACCTTATTCCTCCTTCCCCCCTGAAAGTGCAGCTGCAACTTCAAAAAATGATTATGGTGAAGTAAAGAGGCCAAACCAGGCAGCTCTTGCTGTGCCTTCAGACAAACTCTTGCCATCTTCGGGCTGACTCATCTACTATGAGCTACACGTTGTTTAGAAACCCACACAGACTCTGTGTGACGCACAGAATACAAATATTCTAAGGTTGCCTTTCAACTCCTCGGAGTCATTTTATCTATTTTGGCACTGGTAAGGCAAATCTAAGGTAATCCACCCGAGAAAAACAACTGCTTGAGATGCCAACAGCAAAGAGTATTCTGGGGCACTGGAACTGTCATTATCACATGCATAACTCCTACAGAAAACCTAAAGCTAAGCATGGCTGTGTAGGCACGCACAGGAGTTAATAAGGCAGGTGTTTTACTGACACACACTAATTCAAAGCTGACAGAGGCAGAAAGACATGAGACATTGTTTCCCTCAGATTATTTAGGTACAACATTTGCTACTCCTGTATTTGATTTTGCACCTCCCCCCCACCCCCGCCCCNTTTGATTTTGCACCCCCCCCCCCCCGCCCCCCAGATCTGCAATTACCACACTCAAAAATACTTAAAATGTTCTAGTGAATTCTATTGTCTAAAAATATGTCAACTTTCACGTCAGATGTTAAGATTGAAGTTGTCATTTGAGCAACTGAAAAATATCTCTGCTAATTGCACGTTCAAAGCAAAAGAAATATCTGAGTTAATTTCACTCGGATTTAAGGAAAAGATGTGATTTGATTCATATGACAACATCTTGAGTTTGGTATCAGTACTTGATTTGACTGAGACATGATCATACAGTCAAACAATCCACGGGTCAGAGAATAGATAGTCAAGAGGACAAGTAGTTCAGCACGTTTCCTGTCACTTCTTGATCATTGTTAGCTCTTGGTGACCTCACAAAAGGCTGAAAGTTGTTCCCTTTTCAGGCTGTTTGGTAACCAAAAGCAGCTGACAGAACTATACCAGGCCTGAAAGCTGTAGCTGTGATCCATTCCAAGAGGTTCACTGATTTCCAGTGACAAAAAATCAGCTGTCTTCCTGATCAGAGTAATTATAAAATTTTATGACATTTCTATGCCCATCACAGCACCACAATCTTTGCAAACTATAGACCAGTGAAGCTGGGATGATTCAAAGGAAAATTTTGATCTAAATAGGTAAGCTGGATGCTAATATGCTACCAGAAATTGAACAGCATTCACCAGAGATGCCTAAATACAAGCATGAAATTGCAGAACTGATGACCAAGGTGTGTGAAATACCAGGATGAACAGTCTTTGAATCAGAGGACAGATGGGGATCCAGAGTAGTTGCCATCTACATGATGGACAAGGACATGAGAAATAACCCTGGGAACCCCAGACTGGCGAGCTGTAATGCAGAATCTGTGCAACACTGAGTGCACGGATAAAAGTGAGCTGGGCCAGAGCATCCCTTCTGTTAAGGGAAATCATGCCTCACCAACTTTCTTGGTTTCTGTGATGATATGAGTAACAATAAACCCCCCAAAAACCAGCAAGAGCAAGAAGGACAACGACAAAAACCCCAACAAAACAGCCTCAAACGGATAAAGATGATCTAGTGGACTTTACATTGGTGTTCTTTGACAGGGAAAAACATCGATGAGGAATCAGTGCAGGACCAGTCTGGGACCACTAACAGTTCATTTTCATTGATGAACCAGAGAAGACAATAAACAGTGATGACATTAAGCCCTTTTCACAATCCCGTGCTAATGATATGGAATTGCAGAAGGAACTCACAAAACTTAGTGGGCAAGAAGAGAGCTCAGTCAAATTCACAGTGGACAAAAGTAAGATGATGCATCTAGGAAAAGAGAACTTAAGCCATGCCTAAACAGTGCTTGGCTTGGAATGGGCAGTTATTGATCTTGGAGTCATGACTGATTGTTCTGTGAAATCAATGCCTAGTGTGAAGCAACAGCAAAACATTCGGAATATCTGGATTAAAGTGGGATTTGATTTGTAGATGAAGTTTATGTTCATATTTACTTGTGTTTTCTCTCAAATAAATCTTTTGAAGTAGGGGAAAAACATCTAAGCACCATGTAGGCAAGCACCTTTCCATCCAAAGGGACTTCAGTGCAAGAAGAGATCCTCTTAATAAGACCTTAACTCTCAGCTAAGAATTCACAAGATGGAATGCTGCAATGAGGCCAATAGAACTGTCCTTGCCTAGGACAAGGACAGTTAATTTGCTGTGACTAATTGGAAAACATATTTGCATATTAATATGCAGAATGAAAGTGCAAGCTGTGTTTTTTTCAAGCAATGTAAAAGATTGATGTTTATGATTGCATGCTCTTACTCTACAATGTTTTATATACTTTGTTCTATCAAAAAGAGGAAAGTTGTTGAATTAGGTATAAAAGATGCCCAGATTTTCAGCATAGAAAGTGAAAATATGAACTGAGAAAGGGAAAGACATGGCCAAACATAGATAAATCCATAAAACTTACCTAATTCTATATTCAAGTAGTCCAGTACTAAAGAAATTACCTAGAAATAAATAATCCTGTATACCCAGATGGCCCAGTCAAGGCCATTATCTTTGCACCAAAAAGTGGATTTGAATTGCATCCATTCACAGATTTCTGTGCAGCATATGTAGGCAAAAGGAGATTGCAACCAGCACATCTTAATAAAACCTACCTGAGAGTTAGGGGAGACCTTCTCTCAGTGTCTAAGCAACATTTTCTTTCCTTTTCCACTCTGAGGCCTACAGGGGTAGAAAGGTAGAAGATATGTTTGAGAAGAATGTTTTGCAATCTGGTGAAGCTGCTAATTTAGGCTTAGGTGAGACTCAGCTGACATGGGCACAGTTAATGAAACAGCTTTACGAAGCTGGAACACACTATGAATTGTAATTTTCTTAAGCTCTTTTCAAGTAGGGAGAGAAGGAAGTTCTCCTGCACTTCTCATCTGGAACGTTGTAATTATTTAGTTGTCCAAAGGCTCTCCTTGTTGCCAAAAAGGGGTAGGTAGGGATACAAAATCCTATTTGATCTTGAAACTGCTTCAGCAGTATTTGCCTCCCAAATGTTTTTGTTTGGGTAGGTTGTACCATCTGAGGCACCTTGAGCCTAAGTTGCTGTTTTCTCCAGTAACAGGTGGTGGTGTGTTTTAGCAGATAAAGGTTTTTTGCCATTCGGTGAGGAATCTGCAGACACAGAGACTTCATAGAAAGTGGATTCTTGAGGTGGATGTTCCCACATGGAAAGTTTCTAGTTCTCCCACAATATTCTGTCTGTGTTCTGAATCAAAAGAATGTATTATATACCCCTCTGGTTTTCCTTTTCAGGAACTTGTCAACGTTACTGTGAGCTCTGGCTCAGTTCAGGTTTTCCTCCTGAGCAGCAAGTTACCTATATTATTTATTTATTGTTATTTGTTGTCACTAAAAAAATTTGAAACAGGAAACTGCTATCGCTAAATCACTGTTTTTTCTATACTACTTAATAAATATTTGAGACTTAAGCTGTTATGTTTTGTTGTCTTTTGACTTCCAGTTTGAATTTTATATAGTTAGATATAGGTATATATTTGATTTAGTGAAGGCCAGCAGAAGTGGAATTGTCAAAGGGTTTTGGACATAACCCAAGGAAAATTCTTCAATGCTGACCAGGCTTTAATATGAAACCTTTTCTTTCTGCAGTCACAGAGTGCCTCTATCCCTTAATCTATTTGCTCTTTATTAGCAAGCCAGAATCGGATCAGCTCATACAAGATTATTTCTGCTCAGATTCTAATACTTCAGATAAATTTATGTCTATGAAAACTTGTAATTTTCCTTGTTTTGATCAGTGTGTGCATTCGGAACCAATCCCTGCTAAAGCACCCTTTGCTGGAGAACCCATGAGCTGGAAATGATTTCACTCTGAAAAACATCCAGTATATTATTAAAACCGTTTCCTTTGTCATATCCCTACCCTATTACTCACTGTTCTCTTCATAGGGGCTAATTAAATGTTATGCTGCTAATCAGTGTTGATAGATACAAAGCACTGTAATGTCTTCTGGCTTTATGGATTATGCTAATGGCCATCTGCCTATTATTGATAATTTGTTCTTCAGTTACTGGAGGGGGAGGAAGAAGCTGTTTGGTTAACAATAAAAAGGAGCTATTTGGTTTATGATGCATTCAGCTGTATCACCAGTTGTCTTTAGCTATTAAAGTTACTAAATCTGCAAAGAATATAATTTCATCAAGGTCTGAATTTTCCCTAGTAATTGTATATGAAATTTGTATGTTCAGACAGCCCGAGTACATCATGAGTGACCAGAGCTTGATGGCAATGAGCTGATTAAGCACTCAGTGTGTTAAACCAAAGATAGAGAGATACATGATTAAATTTCATACTGCAGTTGTCTCGAATGCTATTGACTGTGAAGAGCAAAAGGCCATGAAAAAAAATCTAACTAAATTCTGTAACACTGAAATCTTTAACAAAATCTTGTATGGATAGAGGCTGCCTCGAAGAACTGCAAATCCCAGCATACTCCACTGTTAGCTGGAAAATGTCCATTATAAACATTTGAAAGCTCTGCTCAGAGGTGTAATGTGTTTTCATGTACTGGGATGGACGGTATCAGATTTCCTGCAGTGTGAAACATTTTGGATAGCAGTCCTTTAGCAGCCTCTTAAATTTTGCAAAGCCGTCTTGGGTTGTACTGAGGTTTTACTTAGCCAGTTTGACTGTCTTGCTGCTCAACCAGAACAGAAAGCTCTGACACAGACAGCAAGCACAGATTGATGGTGGATGTTATCAGCTCTAGACTTAGCTGAAAAGTACCCACAACTCCTTCAAAATATGAAAACGCAGTTCATTTTTCTGTAGCACTTTTTGTTGCTTCTAGATGAGCTACTGCAATATAACGAAAAGCTGAAACTAGAAATTTGGAATGTTTTTGGGAGGAACTTTAAATAAATCACAATAGAGCTTTTCATTAAAACTTTCCCTAGCTATATTTGGGAATCATGTCCACACTTAAAAATGAAGGAAAGGCTCTAAGCTGTAATCACATTAAAGAATTTACACATTTGCCTTTTCTTTCTTAAGGACCAGTGCAAGTGTGATGCTCTTGAACAGATTAAACTTCATTTTCTTCCCAGACCTTAAAATTAAATTAATCTAGAAATACTCAGGGCTGAGAAAGGGAAGCCTCACAAAAAGAACTTGAAAACTCACTAAAGGAGACTGAGGATTCTTTCTGTGGAAGGGGATAGCCTGACTGATGGAAAAGCACTTTTTGGCAAACACATTCAGTGGAGGCCATTGCATGTTCTGCAGCTATTGCTTTTCATTAGACTTGACAAGCAATGTATGAATAGTAGATATCAGTAACGAGCTCAAGATTCCTTGGAGTAACTAAAACTTCACAAAACCAAGAGTTTGTATCATGATGCCTGTCGAAGAAGGGCACCACTGAGAGTTCCCTCAGGCAATCTCAAGAAACTCAGCTTGAATTCTGTAAATGCTTTGAAGTGCCATTGAAATGCTGTATCAGTAAACTGAAACACTGAGCAGTGCAGTTTTCTCTGAATGCAGTTCTTATCATATATACCAGCAAAGTATGAGTGGATGGATTTAGCACAACATGAAATTATTGCCTTATATGTAATCTCCTTAAAACTGGTTAGTATTTTCTCATGCAACAGCAAAGCAGATTTCCTGTGTGTTTCTCACAGGCTTATTCTTTCATAAATGAACTAACCTTACTACTTTGCAGAGGTTTTGTGTGGTTTTCGAAGCCCTGATGGCGATAACAGGCTGTTGTGACCCTAATGAGCCACACCCGGAGCCTGGTGACCCTCCAGCCCTCTTAACCTCACCCTCACTTTTGCCCCAGGATCCTTATTTAAAAGCTCAGTCTTGACCCTGTGTGGTGCTTGGAAGTGGTGGTTGTCAGTTTAGTTGCCACTATGCCTGGTTGACCTCCCGGCTTGACCTTGGAGCTGTGTTATCCCTCTGGACCTGCCTGGTGTTAGCTGGGCTGTGCAGCATCTTAACCTATACACTGACTTTGTGGCTTGAGCCTGCCCCTGCCTCATCACTGTGAAAGTGCCTGATGACTTGGACCTGGTTTGGAACCTGTCTGCCTCCTCTGGCTTGCTTGGGGATGGACCCTGTCAGGTAAGACCCTGTTCTACTGCCTGGATTATCCCTTGGCTCCCCATCGCACAGGGAGCAGGGGGGTCTTGCTGTTCCCTGATGGTTTCTTGTGGAAATGGCTGGAAAGTAGAGTTGCCCTAAAATGACATATCTCTCATTCCTGGGATGTTCATATTTTCACTTCTGTATGTTTTAGGATAGGCCCCAGAAGCTGCCCCTTCACCCTATCCTTGGGTTTTGCTGTGTTTTTTTGCTTGGTCGGTTTTTTGGTTTGGTTTGGTTTTTGTGTGCTTGTTTGTTTTTGGTTTTTTTTTTTTTTATTTTATCTGTTTGTTTGTTTGGTTTTTGTTTTGTTTTGGTTTTTTTTTCTTTTCTTTTTCCTCCAGGTATCTTAGATTCCCTTGGTACATGAGAGTGGACTATTGTAATTTTCAGTTATACCTCATATTTGTCTGCTATGGATAAAGACAAAAACACAGTCATCAGGGATTCTCCATGACTGATAACAGGTGTATGTTCTAACAACATTCCTATTAGCTTCCCTCAGGGTCACTCCTGAATCTAGCACATTGGTAGTACTTCCATAGGGGAAAAATATTCTTTAGGCTTGTATTGTTATATCAAGCTGCACATTTGAAGACTGCCCTGAAAACCTCATTGTCTGCTTCTAGAAACTGAAAAAAAAAGTAATGAAGAGGTACTGTTTTATCTCATTTTTGAACAATGCTGGTCACTTTGGAAAGAACTGACATTTGAGATTATTTTTGTCTTTTGAGTACTTACTTGAAACAATCTTTTCCTGCTTGATATGGGTAGAAGTCACTTTTATGACTTCATTATAAAAATTGTAGCAGGTTAGAATTAAGAGTGGTCAGATCAGCCAGGTTCTTGTGTGTTGCTCGATACCAACGTGTGACCATTTGTTACCAAATGCAAAAGTCCACTGAGAAGAAGCCAAACTGCAAAATGTGCTTGTGAAGGTACTACACAGATGTCTGGGCAGCTGCAGAACTACTTACTGTATGCTTCCACGAGGGAAATAAAAAGACACATTATGCCTAGATGAATATTTTTAATTACTTATGGCTGAAGTGGGCTGCATCTGTTTTCTATAGCAGTTTAAGGAGCTTCAAATAAAAGAGTGGAAACTTTGCAGTCCCCTGTGCAAATGAGCATCCCAGGGGATTGGTTAGGGCAGTCAAGAGCAATTCTGTGCCCGAAGTAAAAGAAATTAATGGGAGAATAGACATGAAAGCATTGTAGAAGGCAAATTGATCTTGACATGCAGTATCTTTTGTCCAAACCCAATCCATTTACTTGGATACTCATGAAGAACAATAAACGTTGAGTAATTGACTTGAAAGCAATTTGTGCTGGGAATGATTTTGAGGAAATGTAGCTTTGAAAGGACCTCACAAATTGTCAAGGAACAAATAATGTTTTCGTTGACCATCTGGAAGTAGGGTTTAAAAGCAGTCAAAGAAGATGAAACAGAATGTTTTTAGCAATTTGTTGGTATAGTAACCTCATGACTTGTGTTTATCACAGAAATCAAGTTGTTGGCTCTTAAATGAGGCAACACTTAATATGACAGAAGTATGGCTTCAGTGCAGTGAAGCTGTAGGTTAAACAGTTATGGGTGGGTTAAGCCTAATGAAAAATAATAAAAAAAAAATGCATCCACACTGTTTTTAAGAGTATGCTACTGGCATGCCTAATGCCAGCACTGCCTGTGAGAAACTGAGCGGCTCACTGGAAGCGTATCCCCGTGATTCATAGCTCTGTGTTTCATCCTGCAGTTTTTGTTCACAGTAATCTGCCAAAGAACCTCTCTGCCCTCTCTGGGGATAACAGCAGGAAATAAATCTTGTCCTGGACATCCAAGATTTGAATGCAGTTCCGCATGGCAGCCTGTGTCAGTGTAGGAGTCTGCATTCTCACCATTGCTTAGAATATTCATTGAAAACCAGACTGTTTTAGATTTTGAAATCTATGGTAACACCTTCCTTGGCGTTACAAAACGTGACTTTGATGCTCTTGGCTTGTTTTCTGCATTGGTCAGTGGAGGGCTGGAACTATTTGGCTTTGAGGTGCTGAGCTAGAGAGTCTTATAAGTACAGCACTGAGTTTTAGCAGGAGGTCCCTGTGTCTGTGTTCCACCTGAAGAGGAGCAAAGCTGCAGAAACTGCAAAAATGTGATGCTGAGGGTGCTGAACAGGTACATGGAGGTATTTTTTGGTCACGGTCAGAGCACACATGTCAGTGTAGTTCGCAAGTAGATTACAGGACCACCAGAGGATAAATTTATTTAACTGTTGCAAACCTTATGCTACCAGTAAGTAATGAACTTACTCAGGGAACACTGTACTTTGCTATGCCTTGCTTTGTACCAAGGGTCGAGGAAAACGTGTGTAAACCATGAGGATGTCAGACTGAGAAATAACAAACGAGTCCTTAAATTGAAATCTGCTGTGAAGGCAAGGCTGAGGTGTCATACCTTTGCAGTGCTGAAACTTATTGATCCTAGTAGGATACAGCAGTTTACCACTGTCAGCATAACAGTTCCCAAATTCCTGGAGTCTTCTGAAACAGAACGTAGGAGTAAATCTCACTGTGCACATTTACACTACAAAGGCACGGTACTTCAGGAGGAGAGACAGCTCATTTGGTAAGCAGCAGAGACAAACAGCTGTGTTAAACAGTGGCTACCAGAAAGGAAAGAAATGATCTAAATGCACTAAGATGGCAGACATGGAAGTCTCCAAAGGTGTAAAGAATTCCTGGTGGACAGTTGGATACTTGTCCCCTTTTCCCCCCCATATCGTTTTCTTCAGTTTAAAGAAGAATTTCAAATGTAAGGTGATCTTTATCACCTTTTTCTTTGGGTGTTAACCCAAGCACTTTTATATGTGTTCAACTATGATTTTGGTGGGAATTTGATGCAGTATGAAGCTAAGCAAGTATGCCATTAGTGAAAGACATCATCTCCCTCCTCTGTAATGAGCCTGCTAATCCAAAAAATGCAAAATTGGTGGAGAGGATGCAGAGACCAGTAGAAGAGAGCAGCGCTTGAGTGAGCTGGTCAAGCCTTAGGGAGCATATAACCCTCAAAGGAGATGGCAGCAGCATGTAGCAGCAAAATCCCCTCCAGTGCAGAGCTGGAATATGAAGAGTTCATTACTGATTTTATTTCATATCAGCAGAAACAGAGATTGAGGTTGAGAGAGCAAAGCCAGGTAAGCAGCTTCCTGAGGTTTTGTGACTGAGCAACTTCATTCTCAGATGATGAGTGACCAAGTTGTACATAAGCAGCTGGTCACAGAGGTTGTCTTACCTTGCCTGTTGTGCCTGTGTGACAGCAGGGCATGCAGCCATTTCACAACAGAGCAGTGGATTCACACTTGAAAACAATTTACGATGTAAAATTTTTCAGGTTTCAATTAGAAATAGCTCTGGCATGGGCCTGCTCTAACAAAATATCTCACAGTTCATCGTCAGGATGCTTTTTTTCAGTGGAGGACAGTATCTTGGTCAATGCTAATCTGTTAGCAGTGTATGAACAAAAGTCAGTTTAACTTTCTTTGCTGCTCTTCCTGATCAGAGGTTTTCATGAGGTGTTGCAGCTGAAGGCTCCAGCAGAAAACTTTGTGCCCTTCAGGTCTTGTATAGGTACTTAATCTTTATTACTTTATCAGGAAATTGCATCACTTACCCTGTTGGCTTTTTGAAAGATGAACAGTGTTAAAAGCTTTGGACACAAACAGAAAATATAACGATGTCACTGTGGTCTTAATTCCTGAATCTAGAGAAAGGAGAGACTAATGCAATAAGTCTGTGTCTGACCTGCAACAACTTTCACTTTTAAAAACCTTAAATACTGTGTTGCACAAGATGACTACATAAATCTTTGGGCAGAAAAGTAGAGAACAACCTATTCAGCCTGAAACTACAGAGGGCATGGTAGGCAGACTGAATGTAATTAGTTAAAATGGGATTTGGCTGGGACATTGGAGTTAATTAAAAATATATTATGGGGTCTTGAATGGCCAGAAGTAGTCAGGATCCTGGCAGATGTCACACTGGAGTGATGGCAGGTCGGTGAGAGCACTGATCCCTTGCCCTGGGTAGGGACGCTGGCTCAGAGCTGACTCAGAGGAGGGAGAGCAGTGTCTTCACTGATTTATGTTGAAGTGTGGTGGGTGTGACACAAGAAGTAGTTTTTGGACTATTGTGAGAGTGATGCTTTCTCTTTTACATGCTTCTTCAGTGCCAGTAACAGAGGGTAGCCCCCAGTGAAGGAGGGTGTTTCCAGCAGATGAGGCGTAGAACTGAAAATGAGAACACCTTAGTTTTAATTTATTGCTAGTCTCGGGGGAGGATGGCGGGAGTACTTGAACTTAAGGGTTCACTTTGCCCATAAAATAGGATAACTGCACTTTTTTATAAAAAATCTGAAGCTTAATTCCTTGCAAGGTGGTGTGATATTTTGGAAGAAATTGTTCTAAGATGTTAAGTAAAACAGTACTATTGAAGCTTGAATGTCTTAGAGTCACAAGCTGTGAAGTGCTGGTCTCTGCAGGGAACTAAAGCACACGTTGGAAAACTGCTGATGTATTCATTTCAGTTTCTGGAAGCATTTGATGAGGGACCTACTGATGAGTAGAGAAAGAAGTAAAGTCCAGACCTCTAGTATGTGTTCAGGAAAAACAATAAAGTGGGAGATAAGATTAAAATCTGTGCCTTCATCTGCCCTATTTTTTTTTTTTAAACCAATGTCTCATATCTGGAGTTAAAATCCCTGTTTCTAAAGTTTTTTTTTTCTCATTTTCCCTCTGCTTATTGAAATACGACTTTCTGAGAATGCAGTGGCCTAAAATTTACTAAGTCATACAAAAGCTTTAGGGAGATCCTATTTTTTTTTTCCAAAAGTTCATTCCAGATGAGTGAAGTGGAAAACTAAGTCACTTTAATTACGTTTGTTCTGTGAGTAAAATCTTTTACTCTTCGTTTATTGTATTTTATAAATTTTAGAATCGGGGCCATACATTTTTTTTTTTTAATATTCTTTTTGCATATGGTTGGGCCATGGGTCTGCCTTAGTGTAGGGATTAGGGCATGAGATGAATGCTTTATTTCTCTTTTCTGATTGTGGATTACAGGCTTTTTCTGGTTTGTTCAGAGCACTAGCTCCAAGGGATCTACTCTCCTGCTTCTGTTGAGCCCCAGCAGAGCCTGTCAGAGCATCTTTTACATTCTACATACTTTCTGGGATTGCTTTAGTGGATATGGTTAAAACAAGGCAAATATTCATGCTTTTTTAGTGAGCTCTTTCATGTTAAAGCCAAGGAAGAGAATTCTGTTTTTCTTTGATCCGCCTCCTGTAGATAACGGGTCACACATTCAGCAAAATAACATGTGCATTTTGCCTTTTGCAGTGCATATCAAATATGTGGTTATGGTTGTGCTGTCGTTCTGTTCAAGTGCACAGCAAAGTTGATTAATTAAAAGTTAACATTAAAGCAAACTAAATAGATAGGCTGCATTACAGATAAAATTTTTCTCTGTTAGCCTCAGGACCCAACCACCTGGCAGGTAGTTAGTTATTGTGTTCTGAACTCGTCCCCTAAACACCAGTTATAATTTCCAAAATAACATTTCATCTTCCCTACTCTGGTAGTTTTCTGTTTTGTAGTGATATTTTGTCAGAATATCTGCAGAAGAGCTTCTTTGCCTCCCACACCAGTTCTTGCCACTGTATAAACTCAATTTAATCTGCTCCATGAGCAGTTACTATTAAGTGTATTGAGGTGCTTTATTTGCTTATGGCAATGAAAAGCAGGTGTTGATCTTTCCTATGTCCTCCTTGGAGAAGCATGATCATGTTTGGCTTGGAAAATAAGACATGCTTGACTCCAATTATATATATATATGCATTGATTTTTTTGCCTTGAACTTTTGTTGTTTGATTTTTTAAAAGGGAGGACTCCCTTTCTTAAGGGGAATTTGTAGTTAGGAAGATGGACTTGGCAGTAAAGATTCGAACCTAAGTACAATTAGACATCTGCAGTTAATAAAATGGTACTTTGCCCTGTGAGATGTATGAACTGCACAGCAAATATGAAGCTAACAATCACTGTGGCAGAAGTTAGTAATCAGATACCAGTGAAGCACAGAGAGGTCATGCAGGTTGCTCTGCTGAAGCAGTGCTCTCTCCTGTTATAAATCAATGAGTGTCTGTCAGATGGTGCATTTGGCTTAAAAAAGGAAAGAGAAATCGGGCTCTACAGAAAGAGAAAAGACAGAGTATTATGTACTGGGAAGTAGAAGTCTTGGGGGTGGCATTGGCACACTGAATCTGCTGCTGCTGGGTTTGCTCAAGTAGTTGAGCAGCTTGAAGCAATATGGAAGTAATAAAAGTTTATCAAAACACTGCTAAGATAGATCTAGAGGAACAGAGAAACAGACAGTCGACTAGAGGAACCAGACTGCCAAAAAAATATTTCAAACCAGGTATATTTGTGGTTTGTTTTTGTTTTTTTTTTTTTCAAAATGGAGGGTCTTGAAGACACAAGATACAGGGCAGGTTATTTATGCAGTTGCTGGGGGTAAGATAAACAGGCTCTTTGTGCATAAGCTTATGTGGGAGACCAAGCCAGCCCTTGGCTCATGTATCAGCCTGGAAATGAATCTCTGACATAAAATGCTCTCAGTGCAGAATCAGAGGAAATTTCATATCCCTTTTCACTTAAAACACCCGAAAAATCATTGAAAATGTCCCTGAAAAGGGATATTCATGAAGGATGTTAAGAATTCTTAAAAATGCTTGTTGAACTTTCTGTACCATCTGGAAGATAGCTTGAAAATGTCCAGGTTGAAGGGTAAGTCCAGAAGGTTTATGTAGAAAGAAAACCATGTCAAAACAAAGCAATGCATTATGTTCTCAGCCTGTACCACCTCAGAGTAACAGCTACCCATGGACAGGCTGAGGCACAGCCCATATATTTGAAGCCACAACAACACCCCCATGGGCATATCAGAGTTATTTTCTGTAGGATTGGATGCCATTTGGTTAGTAGGCAGTTGAGGTGAAACAAAAGACTCTGTGCCTAAAGGACCTCACACGTTCCCGTGGCCATCAGGAGGCACCAGAAACAAAAACTGATTTACTTGTGGCAATTTTGAGAATATTTTGAAATCACAAAGGGATTGAGGAATTTTTCAAATGTAAAAGAGGTCAGCAGGCTTTGCACTGAAACTTTATAATGTAATCTATATGAAAAGGAAACTGGTTCCCAAGATTTTAGTACTTCCGCCCCTAGATTCTTGCAAATAGCAATACGAGGAGTTTTGAGATGACACCTATCATTTGGTTTTGATAAATTCCTTGTGGTGAGTGCTCTGAAGCAGAAATACAGTAGTAAAGAACCTGCTGATGGAAAACATAAACAGCAGTGAGAGGGTGGATGAACTGAAATTGGAAAGCAGGCTACATAAACCTAAGGCAATTTAAAGGAATTAGGAGCATATAGTAAAATTGACAAATGAGTGGTAGGAGAAACAGGAACAAAAGGATTCGTGGTCAACACGTGGTACTGTGGAAAGCTGATAATAGGGATATACTACTACATATGTCTGGTGAAGCACGATAGAAGAAAAGGCTTTAGTTCTGTGACTTAATTTAGGTGTATATTAAGACAGTGTAATTGGGCTCACTGAATCTGAGACAGGACAGTAAAAATGGAGCTGTGCACAAGGGGAGAGAGAGGGGAGGAGTACACAGAAAGTTTATAAAATGCAGAAGCAGTCAGGAGGGGGTACAGTTCTTGAGGAGGAGGTTTGCTGACATCTCAGGGACACCTGGTCTCACAACCAGCCTGTGGACTGCTGAGTCTGTGGATGGAGCACTCTCAGAAGAGCTTGTAAAACCTGCACAAGTCAGGACTTGAAGGGGAGTCTGGGGCAGTGTGGGGCAGCTGAGCAAGGCTTGCAGTGGAACTCAGCTGAGAGTCCATTACAGCAGCCAGTGAAGCTTAGAGAAGTCTGCATAGCTTCCAGGAGTCCCTTTGGAATTGCAGCCTGCCTGGAAATGTCCCCAGAGTCTCTGGCCTGTAGGGAAGAACCTTCTAAGTGAAAAAAGGTAACAGCCCCCTGGGAGACTGTGTGGTTTTCCTTAGCCTCTCCAAGGACTCCAAACTATCCTCAGGTGATTGGCTATGGAGCTGAGTGCTGTATCTTGGCAAAAATATGTGGTATTCCTTATCCTGCTGTCACGAATTGCGTGCTTTAAAAATGCAAGAGTGCAGCACAAACAGAAGCAGATCTCTGGCCTGCCTGGCTCTGTGATCCATTTCAAACATACTTGACAGAGAGGCACTATGAATGTTTTCAGGTCTTTCCCCTAATAATTTTTGATGCTGTCACCTTATTTATATAGCTGAGGTTGGCAGCTCATATGTTTTTGTGAAAATACTATAGAAAGTGTCAGGAAAAAATGGGTATAATTCAGCTAAAAAAGGCAATCAATCAAGAGACTCAGATCTATTGGAAATGAGGCTTCATTAGTTCCAGTGCTCAGGAACTGTTTGTTCCCTGAAGCAATCTACTAAATTTTCAAACATAAAGCATGTTATATTACAAATGGAAGAAAACAAGGAAGACCACACTGAACTGAACCTGGTCAACTCTCTGAAAAACCCTTGCCTCTTCACATGCCAAATCCAATACAGCTAGAACAAAAAAACTGCAGTCTGAGTGAACTTGAGGTTACCCAGGCTGGGTTAAGGGAGACTGAGATATTCCCAGTGTTACATGGTTGTTTTCCTACTCAACCACCCCAGCAATTCAGGAACCTGAAAGGAAACTCCTAGGGAGAGCTCATTTTTCAGGCATTCTGCAGTTGTCATCTTTTCACTTTTATATGTTCCATAGAAGTGCTCTACAATAGAAAAATTTAGAAGAGCCACTTTTGAAATGCAAGGACAAATCAATCAATTAAAAGTTGTTCTGAAGATGAGAGCAGTGCTGTCTGCCTTTCATGGTATCTTTGTGCAGCACCTAAAACTGAGAGGTTCAGATCTAACTAGTCTCAGAGATGATAATTTGAATTTTGTGGCTTAGCAGGTGATGTGAAATCTGGCTATACATGAAATCTGAAAAGAATGCCCTGAGGTCTTGGCATAAAAATATATTTGGAGAAATTGATTTTTGTATTCCATGATAAAAGTGGTTGTGTGAAACCAGCTCTTAATTCCAGTTTTGGCAAATTGGTTTCGTTTGTCCTTTTAAGGATGTTAAAGAAAAGACCATTGAACTTGGAAGCACAGGATGTGTTTCAATGTAAATAAAGATTGAAGTCATCATTACTAAATTTCTAAGTTGCTGGAAAATACAATAAGCACAAATAAGTGACCAGTATACTTTTAGTATCGGGATTTACTGCCTTTAGGGTAATTGCCTTTTAATAGTAGAATGGGGGAAAAATACCCTAAACCTATCCATGCAGGAGTTCTGCTTTCAGTACTGACTGGTTTGTGTATTGCCAAGTGTTTTCTGCACAGACTATGAAAGGGAAAAATCCTAATTAATTTTATTTTTTGAAGATTTTAATGCCATTGGACATGCATTTAGTCGTGTTTAAAAACTGTTTTGAAGAACAACAACAAAATAAGTCTTTATGATCATATTTCTGAAGATAACAAATATGCACATACCTTTGAAGTTGAGAAGCCTGGCAATTAATATGCAACAAGGTTGGCTTTGTTCAAAAAACCTTAAAGTCAGACTTCTAAGCAAATTCTAAATTGGGAATGGTTAATTTTTCAAGGGGCTTCACTTGCAGAAGCTTTTTAAGAATACAGCCTGCTCTGTTCTGAAAGAATGACTTCAGTGACCCACTTCCATGCTACAGATGTCTGCACGTGTGTAGTTGGTGGAATCAGCTGATCTGCACCATTTATTTCACATTTTTGTGTCTGCTGTGCTAATGGGTTTTCCAGCTTGCTGGAGAAACTTCTCCATTCGTCTGAGGGTGACTTTGAAGTGCAAGTGTCTGTGAAATGGGATGACCTGAAGCTGCATGACTCACTGAATGCTGGGAGCCGGCACAGAAGCAGGGGCACATCCCACAGTGCCACTGTTCTTACCAGGGAACTCTTTCACTAGAGTTTATGCAGAGAATAAAATCCCATCAGTGCAAATTTTCAGATCTTCCTCATCTGAAAATTCAAAACCTTTCTATGTACTTGAGGCAGCTAATTAATGGTTGATGTAGAGATTACCTACGATCAGTATTCTATGGTTTCTTCAGCCTCAAGTTTTCTGAAGGACTTCAGGGTTTATCATGTGGAGTTGGAAATGCTTTCTTCTGTGGGTTTTCTGTGGCAAGGCTGGCTGTTTTCATGTCTGCATTCTCACAGTCTTCAAACTCTTTCCAAGTAGCCTAAAGCACGACATGCCATGTGCAGTTTGGATGAGTGCTTTCTCAGCTCCTGCCTGTTGTCATTTCAAAAAGCAGGGTAGGAGCGTTGTATATTAAATTTGAGCATGCATGCCAACCAGATTAGCCAGGTTTGCCTCTTACCCTTAATCAGACAATATTCCGAGTTTATAATAGCACCACAGACTTTCAAAACAAACATCTTGTTCAGTTGCCTCAAAGTATTACCATGAAATGAATAGGTTAAAGTGATTTCTTTCCTTAAATTCATCTGTCTCCAAAAAATTACCGAATGGAAGGTACCATAAATCAGCAGCAAGATGATGCCCATGGTTTCTTTGATCTGGTGTGATTTATCACATCAAGAGGGGATGCATTAAATCAGAAAACTATCAAGGGGTTTAACTATTCCACAGGGAAGAGAGGCAGCGTGGGGCTGAGTCACGCACATCACGCCTTAATTCTGCATTTCAGTAGTTCACACTTCACGAAACAGTAACAGATTCCAGATAATACAGTTGTCATAGTCTTTATTTTAGAAATTACTGTGTAATTGTGGATGAGTGCGCACTCTAACCCGCATTTAGGGGAAGTCACTGGAATATTATACTTTCCCTGGCATTGGTGAGAAGGGGCATTTAAGCAGATCTTTCATCTTGTAGAATGCTCCACTGCTCTGAGCATCCTAAGGCAATTATACCCAGTACAAAGAGCTGCACCCTTGCCACTACTGTACTGAGACAGACAATGATGAGGTGGATTTTTAAACATACTGAATTTTAGGGATTTTTTTTGGTCGTTCCTTTAAATTTAGTCTATCTGTGGCTGCTCAAGAAGAAAATAAATATTGTAGAATAAAAACATGCTAAAAAAACCCAGGAAGTACTTGAAATATATTGAGGTTTTTATGTCACTCATAGATTTTGGCCATATTTTTTCCTGTTTTGAACAGCTAGATGCTTGCATTTAATCTGATTCCCATGCTTTGCTCTCATTTTCTGGTCACAGAATTGTGGAATAATTTGTTATGGATGGACCTCTGGAGGCCACCTCCTCTCTCAAATCTGTGTTTATTTCAAATTAACCTGAGACTGTTCAAGGGTCTGACCAAATAACCTTCAGTCTGACTTGTGAAGAATTTTCCCCTGTATCTGACTGAAACTTCCTGTGCTGCACCTTACTGCCTTTTACTTTACTAAAGTATAATATTTTACAATACCATGTTTTCATTGAGAATTATAAAGATTTATCGGATTTTTTTACCCTTTTCCCGTTTGAATGAGCTGTTTTCCTGGTATTTTTAGGCACTCTGAATATCTCGTGGGAATATTCAGTAATTCCTCAATAAGTAAGAAAAGACAGAATTTTATCTGTTTTCTTGCTCATGTGAATGAGGCAGTAGCTCTGCGATTTTAGATTGAGTCTTAATTTTGAACCACCACTCTAAGAAAGAATCGAAGGACTATATGAAATGGAGATTTAAGTGTTAAGTTCTTACTACTTCTATTAAACCGAGAGATAAGCACTTAGTACTTAGCTTGGGAAAATCCAT
The DNA here is from genome assembly GCA_013396775.1 of Cephalopterus ornatus. Taxonomy (NCBI): domain Eukaryota; kingdom Metazoa; phylum Chordata; class Aves; order Passeriformes; family Cotingidae; genus Cephalopterus; species Cephalopterus ornatus. Next base: position 650,434 of record VZRE01007108.1, read on the forward strand.
GAGATGAGGAATGAACCTGGGGGGCAGAATCTGGTCCCCTGTGCTGTTCTGAAGGCCAGTGGTAGAAGTGGTGATAGGCAGTGGTTGCAGGATTTGTTTTGTTATGGTTTTTTTTTAAACCCCTCTATTTTCCAATCTGATTTCTCTCCTATATATCCAAGCTATTTCTCTGCTGAACTGTTTCTGATTTGCCTCACTTGAACGTGTTGCTTTAGTGGCAACTTGCTAATGAAGTTTAAGTAATTCAGTGGAATCAAGAGGAGAGAAAATAGCTTCATGGGGATTATATGGTATTCACCTACTAAATATGGGTGTAGACTCCAAGTTAGACTTAAGCCTTTATTTCAGTGATTTCCTACTAAGATGATAGCTAACAGCAAAATTCAAACTAGCTTCAATCTTGTCTGAAGTAAATTTTTCTGACAGAGCATCTACTTAGATTGTACCTTAAAATCTATCCAGACAGCTTGAACTGACAGTTTGGTATCAAGTTCCTTTTAAGTGTGGGTAATCTCTGTCAGCAGCATGGTAATGTTCAGTCTCAGTTGCTTTTAGTACTTCTAGATCTGTAGAAAGGCAGAAATAAATTATTAGGTTAGAGCTACAAAGTAGAGTGAACTGATTTTGGTCACGACTTCATATTTGTGAAAGACAAGACAGACTTAATACATTAGTATTTCCTTAATTTTTTGAAAGAATTTGTTCATCTTATTTTCTCCATTTTGACTTTCTGGTTTCAGGTCTGTCTGTAATATCAGATACACAGAACAGCACTCTAATGGGAACTGTATCCCAGAACAAACACCTTTTTGTTTAATATTAATAGTACTATGTGGAATTGAAGTATAATTCATGTTCCAGCTCGCAGTTACATAAATGGGAGATGTGACAGGAGAGACACTGGAATACTTCTGACTGTGGGGGAAAAATTGCCTATCCTGTGTTTTAAAGTTTTCTAAAAGAAGGCTTTTAACTTTTATTTTTTCGCAGTTCAATTTGTTGAAAAATTGACCACCCCCACATCTCCCACTAATGCAGTTCCTTCCCTGCAGTAGCTGGTTTAGTTCCAGTCACTGCCATGTCTGGATGATGCCAATGTCTTTCGGTGCTGTTGCACTTATTTGACAAAGGAGAGAACAGTGATCTCTAGGGGTCCTTCCTACCCCTTTTTAATGTAAATGTCGAATTTCCCCCTTGGTTTTGTAGTGGTCCACGCCTTTCACTTCTTCCCCCGAAAGGTTCAAAAGCCTTTTTACTGACTTGTCACTTGCATCAGGCAGCAGCTGGCACTGTTGATGTGTTCTCCCAAAAGTGTTCAGCAAGGTTGTGGCTGCATGGTGATTGCTTTCTGCTTTTATAAAAATAACTCAGGTATGCTAAGCCTAGGAACCTTCAAATGCTTTCTTTTTGGTAGTTAAGTGACAGAGTAACACATTAGCACTTCAGTAAGGCACTGGGTGATTCATTTTTTCTTGAAACTTCTTGATTTGCATGTATCATCTTGCTCTTTTTCACTGAAATTAAAGTTGTGAAAAGACTGGAATTTATATTTCATTCTTGTGGATGTGTTTGTGTCGTATTGCATGTTTGGTTTTTCTTCTGTCTTCTTTATATAATGAATGGTTTATTCACTCAGTTCTGCTGATTTTTTTTTTTATTTTTTTTAAATGTGCTGAGATGCCTGAAAAATGATTCTGAATTTTTGAGATCTGAAATTTTATTCTGGAACAGACAGTCTGAATTCTGAGAGTTCGAGTCCATTTCTACCATTCCAAAACTGAGCCTGTGTATGCCTTGGGAGGAGAAGTTTAAAAGGTTCAGGAGAACAGAGACAAACATGCTGCACACAAAGGATAAGAGGTTCTGACAGAATTCCTCTTGAGCTCTCAGCTGCATCCATAGGCTTCAAGAGTTTCAGCATTTAGCTGGGGCTAATGCATAAATAGCTAAGTAATCTACAGCTGGCACAGGTTTATTATGAGGGAGAGCTTTTTGTACTTCTATAACATTCAAATTCGGCAAGAACTACGCTTACTGGCCCACTCTCCCAGTCCTCCTTCACTTCATGTTCTTTCTCTTCCCAAGGTCCAGGTTTGGTTTCTTTTTTTTTCCCCTAGGCCTTTCCCACTTGAATAGATTATGCCAATTAACTTTATGAGCGTTCTTAGGGGGATTTTTTTGATTTGTGTTTTTCCCCCAGCTAACTCCACAGACAGTGCTGTGAGCCAGCCTTCAAAGCTGCTCAACACTGAGAGTTCCTTGTAGGAGAGGGAAACAACTGGGGAGTTTAGCACTCTTTGAAAACGCGGCCGTGTGTTTATCTCTTCTGTTTGGTCAGTGGGTTTTCTTATGTCAGGATTACACTGATATCACCTGGTAGCACTAGCTTGGCTCTGAACACAGTACAGCTCAATTAGCCAAGTTTTACTTCCCTAGGTTTGCCTGCCTCCTTTCTTCTCTGTGCTTTCTCTGTAGATCAGACTCTTCTTTTGGAGTGGGAGAGCTAAAAAAAACTGAGCTAGCTAAATCCCCACTGTAGTTTCATTCAGGATTTTGTTGTGATTCACAGGACTTGACAGAATGAAACAAACAAACAAATAAATTAGCTTTTCCTGAAATGCTGTTCCCTGAGTGACCTGTTTCACCTCTCACAAACAAGGTGCAGAGATAAAGGAGAATTTAGGCTGACTGTAAATTCAAAATCTGAATTATAGATAAATTAAAATATTTTATTCTGCTAACCTTTCTCCTTCCAAGAGCTCACTGACTTGCTTAAAGAGGAGGACATAGTCATCTTATACAGTAAGGAGACCAACACTGACTAACTAAATCATTTAATACTAAATTACAAGCAGTTTCTCTGGTGTGCTTTCTTTTTCAACACTGTTTGGGTGTATTCTGATTGGGCTGTACATTTGGCGAGTTGCCTTCGGGTATTCTTAGAAACAGATGCAAAACATTTGCAAAAAGCCTCTTTGAAATCTGTGTTTTAGAGTTGCTACAGTCTCCTGCCTGTAGGACAGACAGTACTCCTGGGGCTGACTGGCATCCTGGATTGCTCATTATAGAGGAAGAGAACCTCCACATCAAAAATGCAATTTTTTTGCCAGCTTTGTGAAAAATGTTGCAGATCAGAAGCATGCCTGCTTAACCCTTCTGGGGCTGCTTTCAGTGCAGAACCCCCCTGGGGAGTACAGTCTGCTGCTTAAATAGTGCCCAGGGTGACAAAGGTAGCAAAACAGCTCCTCTGCCAGGTGTGGTGGATGTGAACAGGCTGCCTGGTGTCCCTGAGATGACTCAGTTTTGGTTTTTTTAGCAGTCCCTTGGAGTGGCAGGAGAGATAAATTCTCTTATTTCTCTGACACTGACCAGATAAATGAACATCCAGCTTTGGGATTATAGCTAACAGAGGAGGAATCAAAGGTCTGACCTGTGCTATATATGCCTTCCTCTTGAGGAAGCACAGCTTGTCCTCAGCTCTCAGTGGAGATTCTGTTCTTGTCAGAGGATTCTGTTAGTTTTACCTGCGTGAGCCTTCGGCAAGGCGGAGGAGGAACTGCATTCATATTTTCGCTCTTGCTTTTAAAACAGCTGGCCAAATGACATAAAAAGTTCTGCTACAAGATGATGTATTTTACTTTAAAATTGCCAGATTGAGGAGTGGTGCACTCACTGCAGGAATTTGGCAGACCTGCAGGAGTTCAGTTCTGGGAAAACAGAACCGTGCTGTGCTGAGCATCCCCCGTGTCTGCTGTGGAGGCAGAGAGGCTCTGCTGGGGAAAGGGGAGGGGGCTGCTCCTGGCTGACTTCAGACATCATAGTGCAAGCACACGCTGGTGCACTTGGCCTCCTGATCCCTTGCTGCTCCTGCCCCAGCTAATGCCCTCTTATCCCAGTGCCCTCTCTTTTCCTTGGAATTTCCTCCTTCTCAGCATGCCGGGTGTGTCCTCCTGGGAGCTCTGACCATGATGGTGTGGGAGTCGCAAAATAAGAGTGGGGAAGAGTTTGGTTCTCCAGACCCTCTGTGAGGTCCAGGGTGATCTGAACCCGAGCAGCCTTCACGCTGTCTTGTTCCACGCTGTGGAATTGCTCATGAGCAATCTATAAAATTATATAAATTAATTCATAAAAGTTGAGGCTTTTTCCTTATTTTGCCCCACTGCCTCCCCTCCCCAGATCTAAGACAAAGAACCAGCAAAGAGAACGATGGTAGCCTTAGGCAAAGTGCTGTGGAGATGAGACTGTAAAGGAAGAAAAGAGAAAGCTGAAAACTTTCAGCACAGTCTCTCAGCCTTGGGCATGGAATATGAACCAAGCAGGTCTGGAAATCCTTCATCAGTGACTAATGATTGTTCTTCTCTGCAAACCTTTTGTCATATCTGCTGCAAATTAAGTTTCCATAGTTAAATAAGCACACAGGGCAACTGAATGTGCTCTTTGACATCTCTTGTGTATATGCACTGTCTGTATTTTTCCATGGATCACTTGCCTGTACTGGACAGGTTCAGCATAGCTGTTAAACAGTGTCAGTGTGGGAGCTGCTGTAACCCAACCCTTGGATATATTTTTTCTTTAAAGAAACCTCATATGCAGGAGAGCCTCAGGGTGAGCTATGAAAGCATAAGAAGTGACTAGAGTAAGAAGTAGTTCAAACTAAGGCTGTTGTAATAAAATAATTATGCCTGGTATTGGTTGACTTAAACTGCTGACTAGAACTGTGCTGCATCAAAATGCTATGACTCAAGTATATCGAAATACTGCCTTTGAAATAAGCTCACTTTGGAGCTTCTGGACGATATTCTTTGGTGTGTTACTTGCATTTATACTGGTGTGACATTAATTATAGGCAAACATTTGTGGCAGTATGGTAGAGCAGGATGACTGTGGCTTCATTTATTCGTGAGACCTCAACTGTAACCTAGTTCTTCCCCAATGGAGTTGCGCAAAAAGTGAAAACGCACTTGAAGTCTCTGAAAACCTTTTCAGGTCTGAATGTGCTAAAAAGGTGAGTTGAGAATGTGGTTTTAATTTTTTTTAATCCCCTTGGAGATCATGCTGTCTAATTGCAATGTGGACCTTTTGGAAAGCTTTGCTCTCATGTGCCAGGTGCTCATTCCCTAAGACACTCCTATTACCTGATTGCAGCACCTCTGCTGTAATCTCTTCTGCTAAAAGAGAGTGTTTGACCCAAGAAAAGCCTGAGAATGTAGGGTAAGAAATGCATAGCTAAGCATAAGAGATAGTTAACACATAATATCTGTGAAGATAGAAATTATCAATTTGCTCAGAGGCATAAGAAATAATTTTTTTAGTACCTGGGTCAAATGTCTAGTGTGAAAATGAGATTTTAAAGGCTGCATATTTACCCTACTAATATTGTGCAATGTTAATTCATTGAATACTACTTGAGTATTGTTAAAGGGTGAAAAAAGGCAAATAAAGCACTATAAAATCATTAAAACACGAATATTGAATGACTTCTTTTCACCTGAATATACTCAAACCATAAATTCCTAAAAACAAGCACTTCTCCCCCAAATTACCCTTGAAATTGTTTTTGTTAGCTCTTTTTTCAGATGTGCTCATTAGGTAGCCTATGAAGTATATAAGCAAGTTCCTGTTTTGTGTTGCTTAGTTTCGTTTCTTTGTACTTGAAGCAGCTCTAGTAGAATAGAGGAGGGAAACGTGTATTTTATACAGTAATAATATGATCTGGTAGATTCTCAAATGGAATACATATGCAAATCAGGAGTGCTTGAAATACTTTCAGCTACTTTTAGGATTACATCAGGGAGAACAACATAAAGAAACTTGCCCAGAGTCACTGCACTTATTAGGAAATGCCTCAGAAACCTCCCTGGTGAAATGCAAATGAGATTCATAAGTCAACACAGGAGATGCAACAGAACCAGCTCTATGAAGACCAACTTCCCAGAGACGCCCTGCCATGTCAGTGTTAACTTCCCACTTTTGACTTCTTTCTTTACGAATTCACAAATCTCAAATCTGTCGTGTGTTATGAATTTGTAAATTGAAGCTGACCTTGATAACTTAAAGCAGCAAAACCCACACAACAAAGCAAATCTTTGTAGAGCGATTTGGGATGTAGTGCAGTGAGGAAAATAAAAGTGTATGACGTGGTTTTTCTTTTCCTTCCAGAGGAAACCCTACTGTATTTTCAACATACTTTTTTTTTAATAATATCTAAAGTGGTTGTGTAGGTTTCCAACTTGTGTGACAGATGACTGCCAAATGTCACGTGAGGCTGTGGATAATAACCAGCATTCTGCTGTAGGCTCAAAAAAAATATTAACCAGGCACTTACATGGCTCAATCCCTTTACTTCCTTAGCAAAGAGGTAGTAGCCTTTCTCTGCCTATCAAGATTGAACAGATACTGAGATCAACACCTGAGCTGGTTATTAGAACTGCATTTATTTTTGCTTTTGTTTTCTTTTCCCAGGAAGACCTATCCCTGGGTAACATATTACAAGAGCAGACATACAGGAAAGGCACATGGAGGCTTCTTTCTGAAGTTATTTTTGAGATTAGTGCAGATTATGTGTTTATAGACTCTCTGTGAGCTTGCTTTCTAGTTCTCTCCTGTGATATGCATCACCACAGGAAGAGTAGAAAGGGATTCACAGTATAGTACCAGATTCTCGATCCTACTGGAAGTGCATTGAGGAAGAAATGAGGTAAAGAGATTTTCTTTCTCTCTGAGCCTGTGGCAAAGACTGGGCAGCTGTAGTAAATTCAGATGTAGAAACACAAGTGCCAGTACCTTTACATGCCGGTAAGCAGATTTTGTGTGAATTCTAGACTAGAATACAGGAGAAACAGGTTCACAGCAGAAAGAGTGTTTTGGGCAGAGTCTGGAACTAAATTTACCCTACACAGACCACTAGTATTGGTTGGAGCAAAAGGCTATGAAGTTTACTGCCTATTCTACATAAGAGCATTTTTTGTGAGGCTGTGAAAAATATAAAATAAACAACAATGTCGATGTTTTTACTTTGATATTGTGGTAGAATAAGGGTATTTTAAAGTCTTTGCTCACCTAATTTAAAGTTTTGCTTTTAAAATATAGACTCAAATGTGTCATGTCCTGATGATTCTGTGATTCTGTGTCAGTGGGAATGGGTACGAGCATGTGTCATTCAGACTTTCATCTGAGCTCTCAGAATAGTAGAAAAATCTGTGTTCATGAGACCTTTATTTCAGATGATTTTTAATGTTTCAAATGATAAATAAATGTATTCGTCAGTGCTTTCTGAATCTGCCTTAGTGTGCAGTATTTGTGTACAGGTTTGAAAGAGAGCATGTAACTAAAATGCTGGTTTAACAGACAATACCCACTGATAAGAATGACTTGTTGGAATTCATTCCAACTCACAGGGCTCCTGGAGTAGCAACTGCAAAACAGAGCAAACAAAGCAAAATTTGAAAGGAAAGTATCTGTATGTAGGAAGTTGGACCTTGTGGAAGCAGGTGGCTTGGTGCATAGTGAATCACTAATCAACAGAAGGTTTAGTCTTTGAGGCTGTTTCCCACTGGAGGTTTTCCTGTGTAAGCACTTACTGGCTGACCTCAAATAAAGCAAAGCATCCCTTTGAAATAGCAGCTTACTTGCAGGGCATTTTATCCCCAGGTGATTGGTGTAATCACAAATGAATAAATCATGTGTATATCATGGATATTTACTTCTATTGCAGTATTAAGGCTGCCTTTAAAAATATAAGAATGCTCTTGTTAATGTGCAGGCAGGGCTGTGTGGGAGAGAAGCTGAGATGGTGAGTAACTAAAGAAGATGAGAAAAGACAGGATAATATGGCTACTAAACACACTGGTAGGAAAACGATCACGCCCGTAGCGTTATCATCCGTCCTTGTCAGCAGCAGTGAGAAAATTATTTGTGCTCACAAACATAAAGATATTGAACAATGGAGAACAAAAATAAATAACACAAGTCTGGATGTGATGTCACCTGGTGGTTTTAAAGTGTCTTCTGGAACTTTTTTTTCAGGGAGTTTGATTACAGTTATTTCGACTGTGGTGTCATTGAGAGCCAAACTTCAGTCTGTGGGTTTCAAAGTGCTGCTTTGTCAGGCACTTCCATCGTTGTCACCTCCATCCTTGTTTTGAGCTGACAGTAACAGAGAGATGGAAGGAGATAAGAGATGAAGAGAAGGAAACTATGGAAGCTAACACACTTAGCTCTCTGGGGACGTAGCACAGCTATGAGCAGAAAAAAGGGAACTAATATGCTTATGGACAGAAATCTGGAGTCAGAAGTCTGTTATTCCACAGAGGGCAAAAAAGTTTGAGTGCTCAGAAGCCCCCCCAATTTATATACAGAACGTGAATTTGGACACCAAGTTAAGCAGTGAATTTATGCAAACCTTATTCTAAACCACTCAGTATGTTCAATGCAGACTCAAATAGTTTGATTACGCTTGTCTTGGAGGGTAATAGAAGAGTGAAATGCTAATCTAAGATACTTTACTGATCTTAGCCAAAATCATTCCATAACTACTGAGTTTAACACTTCTGAAAGCAGTTTGATGGGTTTTTTTCCCTTTACATGACCTTTTATTTTTCAAGCACTCTGACTTTTTTTTTTTTCCCTGAGAAAGGGGAGTAAAGCCTGCAGCAATCTAGTTGTAAAAGCTGCTTTAAAGAATGTAGTTGATCTAAATAGTTTTCCTGAACTCGCTACATTTTAGGTGACAAAGCTTTGAATTGTTACTCAGATTACACCTTACCCTATCTGCAGGATGGTTTAGTGGCCTTCCTTCTTTGATGCTGCAGTCTCTGAAGAGCTCATGAATGAGATGCAGTGGTAACAGCAATGAGCAGTGTCTCCAGAGCTGGGTGTTGTCATAAGCCCAGTCCAGGCAGAGAGGACTGGCCAGCACTGGAGATGTTACAGTAGACAAGAACTCAAGATGTAGCTGTGGTTCTGAGTAGCAGTTTCCCTTTCCTCACAGGCTGCAAAAGGTGATGGGCTGCACCACAGAGAACATGAGGAGTCTTCCCAGGGCACCTGAACAGTGGGAGAGCAGTTAGTGTGTAGGAGGGAGTGACTGCGGGACGTTGTACCTCTGCAGAACCCCCAACTATGATTCTCTGCCTTAATGTACACTTGAATCATTATAACTATTTCAGAAAAGAAGTTATTAATAATAATTTTGACTTTTTTCCTACCTGCAAGCCTTCTACCTCGCTGAGAGGGATGTAATTATGTTGGTAAGAACAGCGGCACACTAAATCTTCCGCTTTGTAACAATTTACTTTGAACACATACTTAAGTGTTTTAACACAGATGCAAAAAAGACAAGTTTATTTGTAACTTTGCTATCCAGAGCCAGCCCGTCATTATGCTAAGCATTATGTAATGTTAGCAAAATAGAGTCAGAGCCTACACATCTTCTGCTAACTGGTGCACTTCACAGAAAAAACAAATATCAATTTACAAAAGCAAATATCTGCAGAACAGAGGGTAAAACTGTAATTCCCACACTGCAGTGCTAGTAAATAACAGCACAAGTATTTGTGAACTTGCAGAGCCGTTCAAATGCCAGTGCTTTATCCAGTATAAACAGGTGTGCAGCTGCAAAACACAGAGCAGTGCATCCACCCCGAGCAGTGCCCTTTGTAGCCTGGTACCACAGTTATCTGCAGGTGCAGCCCAGACCGCACACTGGAGTCCAGCTGCAGCTTAGAGGCGTTCCACTGGTGTTCCACCACGATTTCACATCAGGATGCAGTTCCTGTATTAATTTCTATTTTAAAACAAGGTGTTATTATCAGGCATCATTCTGTGTGTTTTCAGCCTTAATGAGGGTTCAGCCCTCAGCGGGTTTCAAGTTTAAAAGCCGAGGTTTTTGTTACCCACGTGCTCTTACATTGCTTGGGGAGCATCAAAGAATAGAAGAAAAGGATTAGAAACCATCATATCTGCATGTGAAATACGAATGAAATAATTCTCAGTATTTCATGGCAGTGTTCTCATACTGCCTCCACCTTTTTCTCATTACTCTTTTTGTATATTCTTACATTTTGTCAACTTTGGTGTATTTGACTTCCTACCTATTGAGTTGTTGATCATTATGATGTATTACATAGAAAAACGTGAAGTTGCAGAGGAAAGGACTTTGAAGTTTTTTTTTTTCTTACCTTTTAATGTGTTCCCACTGCACATAAGATAAAAGCAGCTAAAATTATTTCTGCACCCAGTTGCTTTGTAGAGTTTGCTTGATTCTCAAGAGAAAAAAAAAAAAAGCTTTTGTACTAGGTCCCCTTATCCTTTTTAGGAAATGTAACAAGATTTTTCCAAGACAATCAAAAAATAGACGCTTTCTATTAGACTGAACATAATGCTGAGGAGTCCAAGCATGTATTAAGAATATAGGTGAAAATATAAAGTTCAGGTGTAAAAGTGACCTGCCCTGAATCTAACTTTCAAACTACCTTCCTGCTCCTTTTTCCTTTCACATTATGGTGGCCCAATAAGGCTTGGATCAGTGCCTCCTAAATTCTATTTTTTTGCCTCTTCTCCTCTATGCATTCTTGCTCTTGTTACTTAGTCAAGAAGTTCAAAGATTATATTGATCCTGCAGTGCGGTGGGGAGCAAAAGCAAAGGCATTTCTGCTGCTTCCTTCCATTCCCTGCATAAAAAAGATGGGTGATGTCAGGGGGTATAAAGAGGTAATGAATAATTTGATTAAGGAACCGAATTTATGTCTGGTCTGTGAATGTGCTGTATGAGTATTTGGGACCTGGATTTTTAATGCAATAGTGCAGCAGACTCTGTTAAAGGTTGAACTCTTTTGCCACCCACCAAACTGGTGACTGCAACTGTTAGATTTCCTAAGACATCTTATTAAGGCTGTTTCCCTCACTCTCCTGAAGTGAGTCAGTCCTGAGATGTCACCATGGAGGATGCACATGTTCTAGAGCTGGAGGTTACCCTGTCTTGGTAAGTGTTGGAATTGGAAATATTTCATGCAAACTTGCCAGTTTTGGAATTGCTATTAAACTCACAACTTGACAGAGGGAAGTTAAATTTCTATTTAATTAATGTGCTGTGATGCTTAGAGTAATTTCTTTCCTCTTACAGATATGTAACTAAATCCTTCTTAACTGTATTTGTCTTAATTCCATTAGTCAAGTTCTCACAATGGCTGAGTTTTCAGGAAACATTCTTTGATATAATACTTAATAATTTAGCTCTCTGTGATTTTTTTGGGGGGTATTTTCTGCCACTATTTCATCGTGCCTTAAAATAAAAGCAAAGCTTAAAAATCATAATTTTCTACCTGAGAGAATATTGAAATGAAAGTACATATAAGAAGGATCTAATTACAACGTGCAAAAATAGAAGGATATAAATCCTTCATTTTTAAAGAACTTTGTTTTGGATTGAAGTTTAATCAAATTGCACTTAAAGTATTTGAGTTCAAACAGAGAGGAAAGCTCAGAGTATTACCCTCGATCCCATAAACCCTTTCTCCTGTGATAAGTCCTTCTTCACCTGAATAGTCTGAGTGATGTCAGTGGCTTGAGTACTCATCAGCCTCAAGTGATACAGCACAATTCACAAGGAAATGAGCCTTTGGAATTTTGGCAGACTATATTATGGCCACATAATATGCCTACATTAGTCTACCCTCTCCACATGACACAGGGAGAAGTTTCTATGACTGATGCAATGGAAGTGGAGGCTGTGGCTCTCTGGAAGGATTAAAGCCGGGGATTCCTCTGTTTGTGGAGGATTTGCTATAAGGTGGAGTATTGTACAAGGTCTGATCAATGTATACTTGCCATGAGTGTGTTTGCAGCCAGTGCTTGGGTTCCCTGCAGTGTGCTGGGGATTTCCAGGCTGATATCAGATACTGTCACAGCTCCTGCTGGCTCACAGCAGGTATTCAACCACTGTATAGGAATGGTAGTGCTCTGGGGAATGCCACAAAACCAACCCAATGAACACACACATCTAGGGAATACGATTAATCCAGCTCTTCAGAATCGTTCCAGAGAGACTTCCAGACAGAAAAAGGGACAAAAAAACTTAGGGGAAAAGCAGAGGTATGACAGAACTAGTCACAAATGCCAGCTATAAATAGGGACAGATTTGTGAAGAAGCAGTTATTGATTCTTCTGCCTTTTCCTCCTGCTTTGATTGATACCTTGTATTCCCTCTTCCCACTCACAATTATTCATTTCTCATTTTTCTTACAGCAGTATTCCCATTTTCTTCTGTGCATAAAGCCTGACCTCTAAGGTTTCAGCAAGGATTCCACTTATCCTTCAGATCCTCTGCACTGCCTTCAAGTAAGGAGCTGGCTAAAACTGAGCAATATGTGTGGAGAAGTAAGGAAAAACGAGACGTGAATTGTGTGTTTTATTCTTCAGATGGTGCTTGTCAATGCCCTCTATAAGGAAAGAAAACAATCCAGTTAAAAAATCTTGCTTAACTCTGAGAGAGGGGGGATAGGAACAAGAAAGCAGTGAAAATAAAAAAATAGATGGAAATTCTGCAAGTATATTTTGTTCTTGTTTCTACTTTTTTTTTTTTTGTTAAAATAAGAAAGATGATAAATTTAAGATCACTCTGAAACTCCTTGTTCTATATGCAGAGCATTCATCTTTGGGTTGTTTTGCTCTTTTAATGTTATTCAATTAAAACACTGTTTTGAAGTGGAAACTGTAAAATTCAATCTGAAATGTCTCAGAAATTTTCTTCCCCATATGTTCCATGAAATTATCCAGTAAATTGATCTGAATTTAAATTTTTTCAAGTGTCAAATGCTCTTTATCTTCAAAAATTATATATAGTGTCAAAACATCCAAGTGCAGTAAAATAGTTTAAACCCCCAAATAATTAATGGCTAAGTACAACCCTAGTGTTCGTGTAATATTTCCAGTGTACTAGAACAGAGTACAAATACCTAAATGAGATGAATCACCCCGATAAAACTGAAGTGAAAAATTGCTTTAACCTTTTTGAAACAATGCATTTTGACATTTCCAGAATGAAACAAGAGCCAAGATTTCGTGTAGACTTTTCCCACTGAAGCTGTCATAAAAATCAACAAGTTCTCATGACGCATTTTGAAGGAGAATGCATTATATCTTCAAGTTAGAAAATGGTACCGTAGTTTATCAGTCTTTTTGTTACTTGACTCTAATGTTAAAGAGATTTGGGAACTGAGAGCATAGTAAGGGAACTTTAATAACAAATTGCATTTAAGAGGTTATTTATGTCATTTGCAACCATGTGCAGATGTTTCTCTCGACTTTTCCTCTGTGAAAAGGATACTGTAGTTTTTTTCCTTTCTCTTTTTCTTTTTTTAAATCTCAGTAGCTTGCTGTTGCAGTCAGATACAAGCAAGTTTGACAGAACATCACTTAACCAGACTCTGTTCTCTGCTTTGCTTGTCTAAAGCAGAAGTCACTCCACTGCAACAAATGCAGTCACATTATGGCAAAACTGGTGTTGGAGTGGATTCAGACTGACAGAAAGGAAGGCTGCTGATCTGCTAAATCCCAGGGTGGTGTAGTACAGAGAGGAGAATGACACGTGGCTTTTCAGAGCTAAACCCGGATAATAAATCTCATATTGGCCAGATCTCGGGAGAAGAAGAAGAAAAGTGGTTGCAAAGTGAGGGCTAATTGAACAGAGTGGCTGGTTTTCATCTCTGAAGAGATCAACTCTTTCACATACATAAAGGAAACGTTATGTTTTACTTCTGGTGGCTTTGATAGAAATATAGGTTAAAGAATACTTTTTTTAAAAAAGATTTCTCCTAAGATTTCATTATATGACAAAGCCTCAAGAAGAAACCCAAAAACCCCACCAGCCATGTCTCATGTAATAAAGTGGCACACACAGGGAGGTACTCTGGATCAGATCCAAAGTCCATTTTAATGAATTCAGCTTTTTCCTTGACTTCTCTTAAGTCTCAGAAACTCTTTCTCGAACACTTGCTTTTGTAAAAGTTTTAAAATATTTTTTCCCCTCTCCTATTTCTTGTTAAGCTTTCTAATGGCTTTAGGAGGACCTGCGACTGCCTCAGTGAAGAAGGGATTGTTGAAAACCTGGAAAGGACAAGATGTTAAACTCGCAAAAGGTAGATCAATGTGAATGATTTTTATACAGAAACACACTTTGGGAACTGAGAGATGAATTACTTGGTTTGGAAACTGTTCATAATAGACCTCAAGCCCTTCAAGATATGTAACATTTAAATGTGATGTTAGTGGAAGGGAAATTAAAGGTGGCAGGTCATTCAACTGTCTGTCGGTGATGATTTAGGTCAGAGGAAGGGGAATGGCATCCTCAGTAATGTTGAGCCTTATTTTATACAGTGGTTGTGAACTGCAGTGAGAATAATGGGGTGGGAGACTACTTCTGTACACAGTAGCTTTGAGTTGAATTTGGAGTGCTACATTTGCTCCTTGCATGTGGATTTGTGAAAGGATGATAGAACCTTGAGTAGAGAGAAGAGCCTTAAAAGTCATATGATAGAAAATCAAAGAGGTCAGTTGTTAAATTTGTTCAAATCAACCCAACAGGTGTCTTGTCCCCCTACCCCTTCAATTTATTTGCATCTGTGTTTTGTCAGAATAAAAGAAAATGCAACTTTTGGGTGGAAAACAGCAGAAAAAAGCATAGCAAGAAGTGAAGCCTTGAAGCTAAATTAGAATCCGTGCCAATCAGAGATAACAAAGAATGTTAAATCTTAAAGTATCATTTGAAGTGGTGGGTATTTCAAATCAAAACTCAACACAGTGGGAATGATGAGAATCAGAACAGGAGCATCTGAATCTGGTTTGCATGAGAAGTCAGTCCTAGGTGGTCTTGCCTGAAAAGCTTTTCAGCCCTCCTAATGGTAAGAGTCACAAGAAAACCATTGCTGTTAAAATAACCTTTGTTCAAAATAAAGGAATCCTTTAATTTCAGAATTTAAAATTATTTTTGTCAAAAAAATATACCCACGGGATAAATCTGTTGTTAAATAAGCCCATTGTACCATTTCAACTGAACAGAGCTGTTTTTATTGTATCACATCTCTCAGGCACATCAGTTACACGTTGATATATGCTCTTGGAAACCTGAAAATGCTATAGTAATTGGGGTAAATAGGATCTGAACTTGATAAATTGTTAATTTAATATTATGTACAAATGCTGTCTCAGCAGTGAATGTTTCATATTCATATAAAGTTTCACCAGAGCACAGAGTGGTATAAGATAAGCTCAATGGAATACTTAAATTTCTGGTGCTCTATTGTGCTTGTCTCCAAATGCAAAAAGAGGTTGAAAACAATGTGCATATTTGGATTATACTGTGATTGAGGTTTGAAAGGCCATTTTGTTCAATCTAATAAGTTTCAAATACTAATAAGCTTGAGTGTTTTGTTTGGCTAAATCAATCTGTTGCCTGTGTTTTGTTTTTTTTTTTTTCAATTTCCAGTATTTTTTTCCAAATCAAAGGTATCATAAAATCTTTTCAAACCTCCTGACAATTAACAATATGTACTTGTAAGGACTTCAGGTTGGATTTTATACTAAAGGGAACAAGCTAAAATGAGTAAATCCTAAATTCATGTAAAGACTCAAAAAGGTCAGAAATTGTCTCTACAGAGGGACAATACACCCTCTGCTTACAAAATGAATCCAGCCCTTGACCCAAATATGCCCCATGGTTAACAGCAGAGAGCAAGGCTATTCAGTTAATTATACTAATTATGTTTTAACTTGGAAGGAAGTAAATAATTAATGTACACTTGGAAGATACGAAATCAGTGCAGGCAGAGTTTTATGACATAAATGTTGCAAATTAATATTCTTACCCTTCCGTTTGCTCCTTGGGGCGGAGAACCGGCAAGTTTCAGATTTCTTGACCCCCTCTTCCTCAGCCCTGTGTTGTGAGCTCCTGGCACAGAGCCCAGTATGATACAGGACACTTTCTTCACTTTAAACAGGTTATCCTGTTGACTTCTATAGTTGTTTCCTCAAGGGCATTGTTGGACTGGAGTTATTCTTTTACATTCTGTAAAAGTCACTTGAAAATAAAGACAAATTCAGTATGTGAATGTTCATTGAACACTTCAGCACTGTGAAGAATGACTGTTGCCATTTTTAAAATTCAGACTGATTTCAGAAAATACAGAAAGGTTGCAACTGCAACTGAACCTCTGCTCTGTCATCCTTCTGTTCAGTATCCTTCCTTACCAAAATGCTTTCCCAACAGGACCTTGATGCACTTTTTTTTTTTCAACATGGAAAACTATTCATCAATGTGTTGTCAAGTTTCTACACACCTTTTTTTTTGTCTCAGACACCCACTGATTGTTTAGGTATAATTTAATGCCTACCTCTGCAAGTAGTTTGTCATCATAATTTGATGGATATAATAAAGCCTTACTCTTCATACCTATTTTGCTCTTCATACTTCTTTGCTATTCCCTCACTTTCCTTGAAACACCAGAGCAAAAAGCACAATACACAATCTCTGAATATGTGAGGATGTATCTCCTCAGACCCCATGGAGTTGGGCACCTTCAGGATCCTTAGATGGTTTGAACCTGTGCATTTGCATAGTAATGTCTGAGCTGGGCCCCCAGTGAAGCTGGAGCAGCCAGAATTCCTTTGTGCTGCTCTTCAGGTGCTCTCCTGCCGACCTGGGAACCCTCTGGCCATCTCTTGCTGGCACTGTCATCCAGAAGTGAGATGGATTGAGGTTCCTCTCCCTGGGCACCTTTAGTTTAAAGCCCTCTTCAGCAGCTTGGCCAGCTTGTGATTGAAGATGCTGTTCCCCTTCTATGCCAGATGGAGCCCACCAGCCCCCAGTGGTCCAGGTTTCCCAAAGTGAGTCCCATGATCTGTTGAACCCCTGGCTGTGGCACACGTCTTGTTGACTCACCGGGTTGGACTGGCCCTTTCAAACTCCTTCCCTTTGACTGGGTGGACAGATGAAAATACCCCCTGCCCTCCAGGGTCCCTGATCACTGCTCCAAGGACTCTGCAATCCTTTTTGATACACCTCAGACTGCCCTGGCTCTGTCACTGGTGCCCGTGTGGAATTACAGCAGTGGGAGATGATCAGTGGACTGAATGACAGTTTGCTGCTTCTGTGTGCCTTTTCAAATCCAGTTTTTGTGCTGCAAACATTCTGAGACAGGTGCACAAATGCCATCCAGGTGGTTTTCTTCTATGCAAATTACATTTTTGGTTTTTATGCACCATGTTAGAAATGTCTGCCATAAAGCACATGGGTACTTAACTTGTTAAAGGGAACAAGAATTACAGTTTTAATACTGAAACTTTGCATTTGCATAGATTTGAAAACATTTCTTAAAGGTATTTTAAAATTATCATGTCTTTTGTCAGTAAGTAAAATGAGGCATTGGGGAGGCTGTAGGAATGGCCTAAAAGCCCACAGAAATCTGCTGTTCCAAAGAAGTGAAAGAGTTAAGGTTCAAGAGCTTGGATGATATAAATTTCCATAGCTCTGCTGAAGTCATCTGTGTCCATTTCTACTGACTGGAAAGATAATATGGAGCTCCAGAGTATTGATGCAAGCTCCAGTTCCCTGTAATATTAACTACAATATTAACTATAATACAGTCTTCTCACACTCTGTCTGTAAAATCATTAGCTTTAAAACTGCTCTCAAAGTTTTTTGTTGTTGTTCTTTTTTTTTTTTTTTTACCATGAGGAAGGACTTCTGGTATTTGATATTGTGCTTTGATAGGAAGCTAAAAGTTGCATTAACAATAACAAAAGCTATTAGGCCTCAAACTTTTGTTTAAATGACGAAGCAAAGAACAAAGTGCAAGGTTTCTTAGCTCCCACTTATCTCCCTGGATGTGTTCTGATGTAGGGTGCCTGTGCTGGGCCCATATTTGGTTTTGTTTTGCAGCAGATGCAGTTATAAAGTTGTAATTTCATTCCAGTACTCTCCCATTAAGTACAATATGGACAATATAAATAAGTGTTTACATGTAGGTCTGACTTTAAGCTGATTTGCTGGGGGAGGAGGAGAGGCTCCACGGATTTGGAATTTGTAAATAGGTATAATGAGCTGAGCTGCAGCTCATCCAGTCTCAGCACATCTCAGAAAGAATGCCTGGTTTTACATATTTGACATAAACAACGCAAGGGAACAGTGTCCACTTTGCAAAACAGCTAGGAACAAGGATCCATACTAAGGAATGACACCTGTCCATGGAGCTCTGTGCTGGAAGATGGGAAAGGCTGCCACTGTTTTCCTGCCTGGCTGGTACTTTTCTCTTATTGCCATTGCTTCTTGGAGTCACTACTTTGCCTGGGATGTGGCATCACCTCTCCCTTGCTTTGTAGTGCTGAGGTTCACTAGAGGGGAAACTGGAATGGTTCAGGACCGTATTACGGCTGTGCTAATCCTTTTGTCAGAAGTTTGTGCTCTGCCACAGTCTGCTTCCTGCTTTGGCACTTCTTACCCAGTTGGTTACTTGCCTTGTGCTTTGGAGTATTTTCCTACCAGTTACTGCTTTCCAGATGGTAACAGATTCCAATGTCTTTCAGCTACCAGTGCTCCCACAGCAGATGATGCAGAGAGGTGAGCACACCTTTCCTTGGCATCCACCAGAGAATAACGTATACAATTTCTTGGAGGAAGTGTTTTCAAAAGTACATTGAAATTTTTTTCTGGTTAAACATTGATGTCCTGGGCTTTTTACCTGCTAGAAAACTTGCAATCTGCTATGTGAAATGAGTTTTGTTACACTCATCTCTCTCACACAGCCAAATGCAGCATGGGGGAACTCTCAGTGGTCCCCCTGCCAGTGAAAATTCTTTCAGCTGCTGCCTCTCAGGTCTTCTTTCTTGCTGAAGTTCAGGGTTTATTTGAGGATCTCTGACCCTGAATCTCAGGCCTCTTTGCTCTGTGATAGATTTTAGTTGCCCAGTCTCAGTTATAAGGAGCTACTCAGGCAGTTTCTCCCTTTTTAATCTTTTATTAACAACCAGTGAGCCTGACTTCACCTGACCTTTCTGCTTCTTGTCTTTATTTATCTGCCAAATATCAGCCCAGCTCCCTCAGCGAGTCTTGGATCTGTTTTGAGGAATCCTGGAAAGAGCTAGTTGGGATGACTTTCTTTTTTGAATGCTTTCCCTGGGGTGCTTCTCTTATCTCAAGTCTTCAGAGGGATTCCTCAATACAGGCAAACCCCTTAAAGTTACAAGTTATTGTTAGTGCATTTTGCCTGAACAATTCTATCCATGTGGTAGATATTTTGTCTCTCCCTGCCAGCACCCTGCAGTCTACACCTGCTGAAACATTCGAAGTTTCTTGAGCCATCGCTCAAAAGTGACACTGTAATGAAGGACCGTTCCTCTGGAACTATTGGGGTACATTATTCCCCAAAGGATAGCCTTTATAAAGCTTTGCAAGAACATGGAAGCGTTAAGCTGCAGGTCTGTCCGTGTCTCACTCAACCCAGTGCTGATCAGCTCTCTCCATGTAACAGCAAATTTAATTACTTCACAAAGGCTTTGTTTTGAGTCAGCTCTTTGCTCATCTCTCCCGCTGACGTCAGCAGGGGCTTGGCTGCGGGCTGCTGGGAGCAGACAGTCCCACTCCTCTCTGCTGGGGCACTGACCATAACTAAGAATGGAAACAGCCCTCTCACCTGCAGCGATTTGCTGACCTGATTTTAGTTTCTGGAGGCAGGGCTGGAAGTCAGTGATTGTAGCAGCCTCTCCACAGTGCCCTGTGATGCAACCGCCAGACCAGACTCGTTTTCTCCCGCTGCCACTTGGTAATGGTTTGAGAATAAATCCATTAGGAGACCTTTTGGATGTAAGAATTATAATTTTGCAAAACAGCAATCGCTACAAGCATTACCCTTTAGCTACTGACAGCAAAGTTCAAAAATCTCATCATGTGCTGGTTTCACAGCAGCTGATAAAGGTTAATAAAATGGAGGTTTAAAAGGCAGTGTTTCTAAATTTTTTTGTGCGCAGAAAGGATGATTCTCATTATATTGCGTTGAATTAACCCACATGTTCCACTCATATTCAGATTGTACGACTTACATCCCGTGGAACTGTAAACTCTAGGCCTCGCTGCTGTTTCAGCTGGCAGAGGGGAGACTGGACTTTCTGAAGTGAACTGGTGCCTGTAAGTACCATTAAAGATAAGATTTGTGCAGTGGCCTATGGAGAATAGAACATCTGCTTCACTGAATTATCGATGTTAATTTATAATTGGGTCCTATACAATATTTCTAAGGGGAATTATTAATGGACTGGAGAATTAAGATTTTGTAGTTTACCTTCATTATGCTCCCCCATCTCTGGACATGCTAATCCATGGTATAAGTCAAAGACATGGAGGATTTTACCCAAGATTTGTACAATTCTTTGATTTAAATTTGCCCTGCTATTTAGAGTTGCTGCTAGATTTATGTCAGTTTGAGAGAAGTGTGCTTTCTGTCCTGTTTTTCATTAGTAATGCATCATAAGATAGTTGTGTGCATTTTTACAGATGTGTACTTTGAGATTATTTTATGCTTTCTATGTAAAAAGATAACTGTAAATATCTTAAATCCACTGATTTAAGGCGAAAATAATGAGTTATTAAATCAGGTCCATTATATTTAAAAGCCACTCCCTGTCTTTTTGGCTCTGCTGCTGCTAGGGATGAGCCTGGTCTCCATTAATAATCCAAGGACAGTTTCATAGCTGGTGCTAATGAAATTTGGGATAACAATACTGAGATTCCAGGTTTGGTTTTGGTTTTGTTCATTGTATTTATAGAGGCTTCACATGTGAGACAAGTCTGCAAATAAGAGGCTTTAAGCTTAAATTAATGCTGAGATCACAGAAATGGGTGTTAATACTGACTTGATACTTGACAGGACACATGAGGCCATTTAAATTTTTACATCAAGTTCTACTTGAGATGTCGTGGTAAATATTTGTGTCAGAACAGAATTAGGACAGGATTTAGATGGGCTGTGGTACCTGTGCAGTTTGTGCACTATAATTACGTGTATCCATTATACATATGTTGCATGGTCCATCCAAAACCATCAGCCTCTGCTAAAGCAATGGCCCAGATCAAAAGTGGTCTGATTTGTGCTTTGAGGGTCTACAGGTGTCGTTTTATTAAAAAAGAAATACAGCCTGGCCATTTTGTCGGAAGGAACTGTGTCAAGCACTGGGTTGAAACGAGGATTGGTGTGGGAGCAGGGACTAGGTGAAGCTGCTCAGCTGCCAGAGGTGGCTGGACTGGCAATTTCGGTTCTCTAGAACATTCCTAAAATTGTGCTGACACACTTTGGTTTGTGGATTTTTATGAAGAAACAACAAGGATTTGCATTGAATAATGACTTCCATCTGTGCCCTCTGAGTACTGAAAATTACTGGCTGTAAAGTTATTATCATGCCCCATATACAAGATGAATGTAGAGACGGACAGAGACATTATGCAACTTGCTCAGGGCTGTATAGTGAATTAAAAAATCCTAAGAAAGCCTAATGTACTGATTTTTGACCTGCAGTCTTAAAAGCAGACTATACTGCTCTGATGTAGCTTTAACAAAAATAATTTTTTTTAATGTATTTTAGTTTTAGTTAAAATGTGAGGTACTGACTGAGCCTGACCAAACCGAGAAGCTAATAAATACAGAGGGATTTTTTAATATACGGCAACTTGATATCTGTCTTAATAAAATTAAAATAAGCAATAAACCTGTCAGATACTGTCATCAGTAGCATATGGAGCTTCAGGTGTAATAACAGCAAAATGTAATAATAATAAAATGCAGTCAAAGCACTCTGGCAATGAATAAATGCTCTTGCCCGTAATAACTTTAAAGAAAATTTACGTTTTTAAGACTAGTTCCTTTATTATTTAGGCCTTTTTGCAGGAGCATAGGAGGAGCCGACATTTCAAATAATTGCTGTGGTAACAAACAATGGAAGCTTTTATCACAATGTGCCAATTAATATTTGGAGGCTATTCAGCACATTTAATGACAGCTGAAGATAATCACCCCTGTAGCGTATTATCGCTAGTCCTGCACATCCCTGCCCCAAAGACTGTTTTGGTATTTAAGGTTCTTTTTCTTTATTTAATGGTTTTGCTTTTGCCGAACTTGGAGAATTTTGATACGTGTGTAAGGTATCTGATTGTGGAGATCAGTTAATGTTTGGAGATAAACAAGCACACAATGAGTATGTGTCAAAAAGGGGAGAAACTTCTACCACATCATTGCATAATTTGAGTGATTTATGTGTTGGTATGATGGTACATATACATCCTGCTTTTTCTGATGCTGTCGAGTGTACGACTTAATGACATTTGATCTTTTCAATTTATGGTCTCTCACATATCGTTTATGTTTGCTATCAAAAGGATAATTTGCAAAGAGAATGTTCTGTTGATCTGAATTGGCAGAAGCATTTTTCAATCTGCCAATTTTTCCATTTAAATGAAAAAGAATTAAATTTATTAGCCTATAACGTTCTTTTCTTCCTTTAATGGTGGGTTTATCATTCTATTTAGCATTTGTTCAGACAGTGGCGTAGCTCTTTTAAGACCAGAAAGTGGAAGAGTGAAACATTTGCATCTGGTTTTGATGTGATATCACAAAAGCTGTAAATCAGGTTGACTTTTTTTTTTTTAATGTTTTCCTTTATGATTTTTTTCTGACTCTAGACGTCTCAATAGTAATAACCCACTGCTACTTCCTTACACCAGTTAACAAATAGAATGGAAAGTTTGTCGGGAATGAGGCAGCTTAAGAATATATTTGTGAGTTACTGCATATTTTATCATGCATGACACAGCCTAATGCTAAATATGAGTGGTGAAAAGACACATTTTTATCGACTTTAATTGCTAACGTTACTGAAAGAAAGCTAAAAGAGGCATCAAAGACTTTATCCAGAACTAAGATGGATCCTGCAGCAAAGTGATTCTGTATATGGGGATGCCATCTTTTTTGTTTTTAATGATGTATCAGGTGTTTTGGGTCACGAGTAATAATCCCAAGGAACTAAGGCCAAGGGGCAGAAGTATTAACATCTAGAAATGAAGAGAGAAGTTCTGCAGGTGCTGAGTGCTGCTGAATGATAAGTGGCCCCCAGATTTTGTCTCTTTTTTGCATCAGTAACTGCCACCCGCTGTCCTTCCAAACAGCTTATCTGACTTTGCTCATCTCTTCTCCATTATCTGAACTTCTTTATTTCCAGATGAAGCAACCAGTGAAATTGCCCACACATTTCTGCTTCTCCTTCCTTGCATCTACTACGATATTTTCATGGGTTTGTATTTCTGCTTTGGACTGAACTGATATACTCCTCAGGTTTTCCCAAATCCATTCAGACAGTCCAAGTGATCTTTTTCAGTCATGCTTTGCAAGTCCCCACAGTGGATGAATATCAGGCGATGCCACCTTAGTGCAGTGCCCAAATGCTGCTGCCAAGTCATCCAGCAAGTGTTTGCACCTCAGTGGCTTGATAAATGTTTCTCCCTGAAAACTTTTAGATCTTCTTCTTTCCAGTGATTTTTCTCCCATCTGCCTCTTCGTAATGTACAGATAATAACCAAGTGTTATAACATCAGGATGTGTCATGCGTATTTTCTCTTAACTGCGTGAACATCACCATCAAATTAGATATGTTTTTGATTACCTATATTTAAATTAGAATTAACCTCTGGATTTTGAGGTGTTGGATTAAACTCAGCTCTGTTGAAAATAGTTGTAATTCTAGTTAAGTAAATTTAAATTGTGGTTGTGTTTTATGTGTTTTTGCCAAAAGCCTGAATTTGACTTGTTACTCAACCAAACATGAATGCCTGGTACTAATGGTGCAAGTACAAGACAGAAACAGGTCTGGTGCAGATCCCACTGGCTGTGACAGGGCTATATCCACAATACTGCTTTTTTTGTCGTGTGATTGGAAGATGGGTGAGACACTAGGTATTAATAAAACAGTGACAGCACCTCTGCCGGGCTGCAAAGAAGTGCAAACTTCAGTTTGACTGGGACACGAGAGTATTTCAAAAGCAATGCTTTAAATCCTTTTTTAAAAGGACAAAATTTTGTAAATTCCAAAGTGGAATGTGGGGTCTTGCCGAAATGTAATCATAAGTAACTGCAAACATCTATAGGTAAACATGAATAAATCTGCAGCAGCAGCAGGTTACGCATTTCAGGTTTGTGGTATAACTCAAATAATAACCTGACTGTTTTTGTTATAAAGGATGAGAAAGGACAGGTCCCTGTTTAAATTCTATTCTGTTGAATCTGAAAGTCTCTGGAATACACCACCGTGGAAAGTGTAGCATTTAAATACATAAATCCAAGGAGTTCTCACGCAGAGGTTGCCTGACAACCAGGAGGCAGAGGGGAGTGCCCACAGGGGCTGTAAGAGGAGATCCTGTGCTGTTTCAGCTCCCTTTCCAGTGCTAGTGTTTAGACAAACATAAACATTTAGGGCCAGAAACATTATCACCCTAAAGGGACCCACAGTCACATGCTGTGACTGGAGAGATCACAATGACATGTACCAAAAAAGTACCAAAAGTTGCACTTTGCCAGTAAAACACAGGTTATGGTTGCTTTATGCAGAAGATTCTGTTTTAAATATTAGGATATGAATTTCTAGGAAATTGTACCTTAAACACTCAGAATGTTTTCATTTATTTAGGTTAACCCTTCCCAAGTTCAGAAACAAAAAATTGATATTTAGCGTGTCATTCAGCATGGTGATACCAAACATTTCTGAAATAAGGGTGCATTTAAGAAGCACAATGCTGTTACGTGGCTGGAAGGTTAAACTTTGGTCTCCCGTGTTCTGTGCTTTGGGCTTGGCCAGGGAGAAATCTTCAGAAGTTCTCATCACTCAGGTCACTAATAAAATAATACACATTTAGTATAGTTGATTTTCAAAACATGGTTATATGGAGTAACTAATATTAAACATGTTTCAGTGATTAGAATAAATAAGAGCCTAGTATTTTCGGGTTTGTTTTTTTTTTTTTTTTTTTTTT
>VZRE01007108.1:675612-749159 GCA_013396775.1 Cephalopterus ornatus
AAAAAAGAATGTTATTTTTATGAGTTTAAAAATGAAACTCCTCAAAGATATATCTAAACCATATTAACAGTCTCGTTTACATAAATATTGAAACAGCTATTGTTGAAAATGACGTAACTCCTTGCTAGGATATAACAGCTCTCACTAAACCATGGAAGATTCTTGAAATGTTATCGATGTACCTGGACAACGATCTTTGTGCCTTGGGGGGACCTTAAGACTTAGAAGATAAATGTGCATTTAGAGACTGTTTTAAAGCGCTTTAAATTGATATCACATGTCTGATCTGATCCAAACTACTTCACAGTGAGGCAAGTTAGTAACAGAGAAGCCAACCATGTCTGTAACATGAGTTGTTTTCGAGAAGAATCAGTTGGCCACTTTCTCATTTTGAAGTGTGGGTGTAACCTTCTAGATATTAAAGTTAGAGATGAAAACTCCCCATATTTAGATCATTATTTAACCTGTCTGCTCAGTGGTCCAAACATGCTTGAGTTGAGCCGTTTATTTGAAACTTATTTTACAACAAACAAAAAAAGACTTTCCTTGAGGCAGAGGAGCAACACGTAAATATTTTTATACAAAATCTCTTTCAGTGTACTTTTCTCTTCCTCTAGGAAAAGAACTTAAGTATGTGGTCTTTCTTAAAAGTTTGGGCATAGGTGCTGTGTCTCAATTAGTGTGACCACACAGCAATATCAAGAAATGGATAGGACAAAATATGCTTACACAGTGGCAGTAGAAGGCAGCACACTGAGAAGAGGCTCTGTTGCAATTGTTTCTGCATGGGATCTGGATTACTTCCTATAATGGCCTGTTTCTCTCACATGAGGCACAGAAGAACCACATTCCTGACTTGAGTGACTCACTGAGGTGCACAAAACCCACAGGAAGGATCTGAGTCTTTGCACTCTTTTCTTTTACGGCACTGTGGTAAAATGTTGGCTCATTTCTCCTGTCCTTAGCTGTGCAGGGTGGGTAAAAATGATATATGTATGCCTGGAAATTTCATTTCATCCCCCTATTTGCTGCCATCATTGAGAGAACACTCAGACACCGCTCCCTGTTCCTGTAGTCTGCTACATTCATTCATCTTGGAACACGATTTTTTTTTCCCCTTCCTCTTTGGTTATCAGCCTAAACTCCCGGCCTACGGTAATGAAAAGTTATGGGGAGAAAAAGATGTGCATAAAGAAGTGTAGGACTGGAGATTAAAGTCCCTATTGTAATTCATGTTATGCTAATGAGGCACATAAGATCATTCAGAGCGGGGTAATGCAGTGATATTACCAAGAAACCAACATAATTTACTATGGGGAGCCTTTACTTAATACATCATATTTCAGCCAGAAACTTAATAAAAAGAAGCTTAATACATAAATACCACCAAGAAGCGTAGAAGATAATGCAGCATTTGATCAGACTGATACATAAACACTACTGTGAAACCTAATTTCCAACAAGTTACCCAAGAACCAGAATATACATATTGCTTATTGTTGCTGCTGAAACATTAGCTTAATAACTAAGGAAACCAGAAGAGGCATAATAAGCACTTCCTATTATTTATATTCCCCAGTTGCCTGTAATGACCATATAACTTAATATTTGATTGAATGATCTAGATATGAAAGTTATTTCCCTTGCAAAGTAATCCTAGCACTCAGCAAGAAGTGTTGCCATGGTACTGTCATAAGGCTTATCCCATGACATTTCTTTCCAGTTTTATTGATGCTTCCACTTTTAAAGCCATTCAGTTTCATTGACTCATAAATAAATATTGTGCCATAACTTTATTTGACTTCTGTCCCATCAAGGGTCAAAAAAACCCCATCGTTGTTGGCTTGTTATTTGTCACTCTTAGTGTTATGAGAGTGTTTAATATCTCTTTGAAAATCCAAGATGTCCATTTGAATGAGAGATTTCATCATGTCTTTTATTGGCATCTTCCCTGAAGAAGTGTCTTTCAAAGCCATGGCAGAGAAAGGGTGGGAAAAGAGGGTGAAAGGACTTAATGAGATGATAGCTCTTTAATTTGGGAGTTCTGACTCCCTGACTGGGGTCCATGATTCTCTTTTGGGTTATGACTGGAAGCAGTGACCTTGCATGTGAAAATACAATTGATCTGGAGGTGCCACCTCTGTAAATTGTTTCAGAGAAGTGGAGAACCTTACCTCATTATTAATGTGTTTTTGTGAGTATTAAGCAAATTCTATTGGTGTTAAGGGCCAGTAAAATTTCTTCTGGAAGATTCTTAAGTTGATCTTTTCAAATGAAGACAATCAGACTGATTCATGCATTACCCAGACTATTTTTTAAAAATAATTTAGGGGGGTTTTGCTTAATTTTCAGTCAGTTTTGGAAAAACAAAACAGCTGGTCAATATTCAAATGTAGTGAATCATGTCTACTTAAATTTCTCAGTAGAAGTAAAATACTGATAATCCTTACTCTATTTCTAATCCCCTGTGTGAGAAATGTAATACCCCATGACTTTATTCAAGTATCCTTATTAGTCCAATGACTTTTTTTTTTGCCCAAGACTGTGTGCATATAACATTATTTGTTTCTTTTTTAGATTTTTAAGTCTCTTTTCAACAATCTGCTACATTGAGTCTCTAATTACATCTTAAAATGAGTAACACAAAATGACACTGAACTAATTTATGCTAAGCTGATCCATCAGTGATCATCTCAGGAAACTGTGATGGGTTTGATTTTGATCCCTAATTACACTAGATTAAGTAAAAATGATTCCATGAAGGCTATTTCTGTAAAAGAACTATCAGCCACAATGTAAAGCAGCACTTATAAAACAGGAGTTCTAACTTGGAGACTCTAATGAGATCTACAAATTAACCTGCTATTTGAGTATATAGAGTGTTCCATGGTCCAGAAAGCTCATTTGCATTTACTTCATGCTATTTATTAAAGCATGTAAGTAAAAAAGATATCATTTACATTTCATATGATACATATCACATCTTCTAGACAACCTAACACTTCACACAAAAAAGCTATTTTTTTTAGGAAAATCGTCAACATTAGTTAAACAAACCGAGAATCTCGACAAATCTTTTGATGTTCTTTTTTAAAATACGTGGCAAAATGTGTTTCCAGTCGTTTATTTCTGTGTTGATAGCTATTTACACAGGACAAGTGGACAGCAGATAATATTGATGATACTCTCACTGAATACAGGATCTTCGTACCTAATGGTAAAAAAACCAACCAAATAAACAACAAAACAAAACTAAAAACCAAAACAAAAGCCCCCAAAATGTTACAGAGAAAAAAGTTTCTCATAATTATCATTTGTGGTCAAAAAGAGATATTTGGTCTGATTCTGATCCCATAAATATATCTGTTTTATGTAACACAGAGTTTATAAGAGACGGCGTAGAAAAACCTGCTTCCCAGCTCTGCAGTGGGAAATGTGCAGTTTAGCCATAGGGTATCTCACTCAAAGGTCACCTCACACAAGTTCCTGCAGTCAAGGGAGATATCCTTGCTACCAGCTTCATGTTCCTTGTGGTGAAGTCTGACTAGCCCCATCGTGCTGTGGCTTTCTCCGCTCTGACTCTCCGTGTGCTGCCCCATCCATGGACCAGCTGCTTTCACAGCCCTGCTGTGTCACATCCCTGTGCTCCAGAAGGGCCCTTCTCCAGGTGCTGTTTGTTCCTCTAATCTCTTCTGTGTCTCTCAGCCCTGTTTTGTGATGTGCTCCTGTACAGGGAGCCTTCCGTAGCGAAAGAGAAGGCGTTCAGTAGGTCTGGCTGCTAACACAACCTCACTGGCAGATCCTTTGGGTAGGTTTCCAGAGCCCATTGAAGCTCATGGAAAAACCTCTGACTCACTGAGTTTGAATCGTGTCTGTACACCCCTGCTGACAGACTTCTTAAGATCTGACTCTGTGGGGAGTTAACTATCCAACTGATAGTTTCAAAACTATATTTAAATTTACCCTCTTAGTCCAGAGAAGCGTCTTATCCTTTTTACAGCTTCATGAATCTTTGCACTGAAAAGGGATCTAACAGATTCATTTGTGCCCCTGTATCAAAGGTGACCAGGCCTTTGCCTGGTTACCACCTTCCAAAAGAGTCTGTTGGCAACTAAAGGTCAGACCTGAACTAAGTCAGAGGATCGTGCAGGAGACCAGTAAGGGCAGGGTGGGGGTGCCTCACTGTGTGGAACAGTAACTGCCATGCCCACCAAGGGCTTCTCCTGCCAGACCACTGGTATCTCCACTCCTGACATGGATCATGATGTGTTGCTGTAAATCAAACAACTCAGCAGCCTCACGTGGACAGAATTTGGTCCATTTGCAACGCTAAACAATACTTTTTGGCATATGAGATGCTCGGCATTCGGTCACATCTCTTTTAATTGTTTGGTTCTGCTTCAGCTTTCACTTTGCCGGGGTTTTCTTCTTCCTCTGCATTTTTACCCAATCTTACACGGTTCTTCTTCACTTTTCCCTGTATTCCCTTGACACACTAATCAGGCTGCCAGGCCACTCTGTCCCACCAGGGCCAACATTCTTTTAGCTGCACTCCAGTGCTTTGCCCTGTGTCTTTCCCAGTGTTCCTTAGATGTTTTGCTTTGACTCTGTGTTGTGCCATCTTCAAAAAACCTGTGTGACTATGGAGAAGAAGGCATGCAATGAGGCATCAATAAAGGGACAAAGATCAGGTACCCTGAGGAGGTAGAGCATCAATAAAAAAGAAGGAATGAATGCCTCTGAGGAAGATAAAGCAGCATGATTCACAGCTCTGGAGAATGCTAGGCAGGCATGAAGTGTTTGTAAGGTAAATAATAGCCCAAGATCAAAAAAAGCAAACAAAAGCAGATGAAGCACAGTATCAAACAGAATTTAAATAAATCCTTAGAAGGAAAACCTATTCCTTGAACCACAGGACACTAAACAGCATTTAATTAAAAATGTGTGTTTGATCTTCTCATATGATTAGTTTTGCAATACGTTGCCATTTATTTTGGTGATATTGAGGCCAAAGGGGCTGATGTCCTGGGCTGAGCAAGATTTAAATAACGAAACTTGTGCTGAGGTTAGTGAAAAAACTTTGATTTACTTTGGTGGGACCATCAGCTTGTCTATTCTTAGACCCGGGAAGCAATTTTTTTCTCGACACCTGCTGTTTTATCTCACTTTCTCTCTCACTTAGCCTTGTAGCTGGTAAACACAAGGAATGGAGCTGTGCATAAAGCCCTGCTGGGGAAATCCTTGACCCCTTTCATAGGCAGGACTGCCTTTGGGTGGACAGGTAAAGTCTACTCCAGAGGCATGTGCAAAAAAAGTTAGATGACATCTTGGCCATTGGTCACCTTTGCCTTGGGTTTCATCAGGAACAGAATTAAAGTAGCTCATATTAGTGAACAACTGGAAAAACAACAGCTTAATTACTTTGGATCTTTTCAACTGAGACTGTCAGAAGGTAGGGGCTGTAAAGCACCTAAATTCTCCCCCCAGCTTAAGTTGCTTTCTGAATAGTAAAATCAGTTAGATGTCTCTGGGTATGATAGCAGTGCAATACTACATGACAGACAACATTCTGTTAGATTAAATACCATTTTTGTAACTGTAACGAAGTATCTGTTTCTCAGTTTCTGTAACACTTGCTCGAGGTACATTACCCATATAATTAAGCACGATTAAATGATAATTGCAGTCTTTTTGCAAAGCAATTCCATGGCTGTTTATGCTTTGCAGAAAGTAGATGGGATTTATTTTGCATGTGTCAAGGAAAAGCTCTAAATGTTAAAGGAGTTGCTAAGGAATAACTGCCATAAATTTACAAAGGAATTGCTAGGTAACATATGCCTGAGATTGAATAAAGTACTGCACAAATTTCTACCAAGATGCAATTGTATTTTCGAAAAGGCATTATTTCTGAAAAAATTCATGGTAAGTGGAAACATCTGTATTTGGTTATGAGTGATATATTATTTAAGTAAGCTACGATGTTCTTTCATTTATAAAAGCTCTTCTGTGGGCACTACAGAAAAACCTTTTTACACCTGGTTCTGGAGACACACAAAGCATGCACTAAGGCTCTTTGGCTTTGATATTTCTTCTTTTGAACAAGGATAATACAGCAAGCAAAGGGTAAGAGGGTCTGTACCACAGCGTGTCACTTTGTATGTTAGAAAAAAACCCCTCATAAACACTGGCTTCATCTGCATTAACTTCCTAGTTCGGATCCAAAGTGCACCTGTGAAGCAAATCTGATTATCTGCACTTACTGTGCTTTGTTTCATATCCCAAAGCTCACTGCAGTCTCATTCCTTTCTGGAGGACGTTTCAAAGGAAAACATATTTCTTTTAAATCTGAA
Source organism: Cephalopterus ornatus (assembly GCA_013396775.1). Lineage (NCBI taxonomy): Eukaryota > Metazoa > Chordata > Aves > Passeriformes > Cotingidae > Cephalopterus > Cephalopterus ornatus. Next base: position 681,963 of record VZRE01007108.1, read on the forward strand.
GGAAACAATCACAAAACAATCCTAGAAGCAGAATTTCTTCAGAATGGATTTGGATATTTATCATTGTGATTTATATTTTCTTTGGGATAGTGGCTTTTTTTTTTAAAGAACTGTTTGCTTCCTCTTTGGGAACCCCCTGCTCTCCAAAAGCAGTTCGTGCTTAGTGAATCCTTTCTCCTGATTTACTAAGTATTTAAACATAAGCTTGATATTAAGTTGATGTTTTATTTCACTTTTATTAATTGTAAATTGTATTGGTCATAGAGCAGCATGTGATGAAAACCTGGGATTGTTTGGCTTGGAGGAGCCTCAGTGCAGATTTTACTGAAAAATGGTATAGAATGCACAGGTTGAAGCCTTCTTTTTCTATATATTTCTTTTCAGGTTACTTTTTCATTGAAGTAGGCTTATTCTCTTTCTTCTCTAGTGCTTCTGTCTGGTGAAATGACTTTTTCTCCCTCAAGACTTGTCTGCTTGGACGGGATGTCAAAAAATTTACAGAAACCAAGACGAGTATTAAATACAGAAAGTCTCTGGAGGTGAGATATGCTGTGTATATCCTGCCACTGTCAAGTAAAAAAATTACTACTCAGGTGCCTGAATCAACTAATTAATGCGTGCTACATTAATTATGATAATGAAAAGCTAATCATAGCTTATTGGCCTAAAAGCAAATGCAAGTGAATGAGGGAATTTTTCAAGGCTGGCTGATGGCCCCAATCCAACATGTTCCAAAAGTCTGCTGGAGGTACCAAGCAGAACAGAGCAGTCACAGCAGGTAAGAACAAATCCATTAAATTTTTTTTTGGCCATTTTCAAGGGCAATGACAAAATTGTCAGCCTTCCCTTGGTAACTAGCCAAAGGTTGTGCTAGTCTTCACGAAACATTTATGCAAGCTTTTGACCGTCTCTATCTCTGTGTGACATTCATGAGTTCCTCAAATATTCTTATAAGCGTTTCATAGAAACAGTATTGGACAATGCAGGTTTCTCTGGAATATTTACAAGTTTCAGTCTCTGTTGAACCGCATGTTTACAGCTTTAGACAAGACTGACAATCTTTTAGTGATTAAGAGAGATTTCTGTGTTGGTTTTGATTCCTGTGGCAGCAAAGCGTATCTGCAAGTGACAGAGTCAAATGTATCTCAGCCAGAACAGAAGGGATGTTAAATCTGGGATGCCCCTATTGGTTTGCCTCTCCATCTTTCTGTTTATCTCAGCAAATTATAGTCCTGCAGAGACTAGTTTGGATCTAAAGCTTAACCTACATTCCCTTAACATCTGTTCCTAAGGAGTAAAAACATATGAATTTGTCCATGCTGATTCATTTTCAAAGGGAGACGCTTCCCATGAAAAATGTTTCCACTAGGTCACTGAAACACAATCCAAACACCATCTATGGGAAAAATGAATAATATAAACCAGGCTGAGATAAAAAAAAAAAGGAAATGGTACAGGGATTTTCACAACAGTTTCATTTCAAAGCCAGTGCTTGCAAACAAACACAAAGGTAACCCAACATCATGCATAAAACAGGAACAAAGGAAATTCTTTAAAATAAAACTCAAGTGGGAGAAACTGAGTTGAGAAGCACAGCTCTGTCATGTGTCAATCAAAAATAATAAACCAGGAAGGGAATAATGGCAAAGGGCAAATTCTGAATGTTAGAGCAGCTCAATAGGGAGAGTGTTGTCAGGGTTGGAAGAAATCAGCCTAAGGGCACCATCATCCTTGACTCAAATCAATTTATAAATAATACTGACATACTTCATATAGGTAGTGATAAGACTAGAGAGGTTTATGAAGAAGAAAATTTGTCCAGGATAATAAAAATAATTACAAATTTTCACCCAGGGACAATTTCAACTGTGGTGCTGCAGGACATCACAGAAAGAACCCAGTGGAAGAGAATCCAGCCTAGAAATTAAGTAGGCACTATAATAAATACCGAAGCTGGATACTCTGCCATGTCGGGGGTTATATCTGTATTGTCACCATAATGTAGAAGCAAGTGGTAAATATTTGTACTTTTGGGTTTTTTTTGAATTTTTGTCCAAAATCCTGTTACACAGAGGAGATCATCTTACGTCATTGGGGAATAAGGGGCTTGAATTCTGTTTCAACTAGGGATGTGGTTTCTGTTTTTAAGAACTGCATTTTCCTTCGCATCTGCTGCCTTTATGTTTGAGTTTCTGGTAGCTGGGAAGAGCGCTATCCTTAGGTCGCAGCTGGAGTGAGAGACAGTGTTCAAAGTTGCTTTCTTCCTTTTGAGTGTGACAAGAAAATTATATCTCTTTCCCAAGCAGGGGGTAGAAACCAGGCTGCAGGAGGGGTTGTGTTACTCTTTCTGTAAGGATCACTTTGTTAAGAGCCTCCAGATGGAGTGTAGCAGTGTTAACTGTTGCAGAGACCCCAAGTGCCGAACGCTCGCAGACATGTGGATAATGTGCTTGCGGTATCCACGACATCCATTAAGGCATGTTACTTCTAGGCTTTCCAAGACATGGGGAAGAAGAATACTAAATGCCCCAGGAAGCGACACTGTGTGGAAGGAGATTGGAGATTACCAAGAAAATGTAGTAATAAATGTAATGGAGCAGGAGAAAAGAGAATGGCCTGATGATTTAAATTTATTTTACTGTGAGGCATTATTTCTTAACGTACTCTTCTTATCCAGACATGAAAATGAATGCATTTAAAAATAGAATATATTTCTGAAACTGCGAATAGGTGCCAATCTGCCTTGAACAGCTGGTTTGAATTCAGGGAGAGAGGGTTGGAAGTTTCCAAGAACTGGCTACCCCAGGCCTTCAGCAGCCTGGTCTACACACAGTTGGATTGAGTCTGTATGGCAAGGTTTTGGTAGTGGTGGGGCTACAGGGGTAGCTTCTGTGAGCAGCTTCCAGAAGCTTCCCCCATGGCTGACAGAGCCAATGCCAGCTGGTTCTTATGGGAGCAGACATGGAGGGCTGTGTCTCGTGGAAAGGACCCCACTCCGGAGCAGGGGAAGAGTGTGAGGAGTCCTCCCCCTGAAGAGGAAGGAGCGATGGAGACTATGTGTGATGAGCTGAGCACAACAGCCTCCATTCCACGTCCCCCTGAGCTGCTGGAAGGGATGAGGTAGAGAACTTAGGAGTGAAACTGAAGCTGGGAGGAAGGTAAGGATGAGGGGAAGGTGTTCTAACATTTGCTTTTATTTCTTATTACCTTACTCTGATTTGATAGGTAAAAAAGGAATTTCCCCAGAAGAATTCTGTTTTGCTCATGGTGGTGGTTGCTGAGTGTTCTCTCCCTGCCCTCATCCCAACTCACAAGTCTTTAGTCATATCTTCTCTCACCCCATCGAGCTGAGGAGTGATAGAGAGCTTTAGTGGGCACTGGGTGTCCAACCAGGGTCAATCCACTTTTTTTTTGGTGTGAGACTGACCCCATTGCTATCCTGAGATGTTTTCCAACCAGAATTGTTCTATGATTCTAAAACTGAAATCACTTTATGGAAAGGAAGTGTATGTCTCAGAAAAATTAACTTATCTCTGTTTCTATATACTGGGCCACAGACTTTTAACTTGAATTCACTGGCTTTGTACCAATATGACTGCTTTAAACATCTTACTGCAAAACTAATGTACCAGAATGGACAACCGGACATCTTTTGCAAACTTTTGATTTGGCCTCAGGTCACTGAAGATGCAGAATTAAGATGCATAATTATATATGTAGCTGTCCAGGCAGCATGGATCTATGCAGACAGCAAGATTTTCTGTCTACTGGAGTATTTCAGCTTCTTAGGGGCAACTAATGGTTCTGGCAATGTATCTGACCTGCCTTGGATGCTAACACAGACAAAACTGAAATATTTGCTGTTCGCAGCCAGAAAAATTATCTTAATTCAAGTGAATTTCTCTTTGGCTTCCTAGTGATTTCCAGTCAATATTCTTATTGGCAAGTTGTTTTATTTGCTGTATATGTATTTAATGCTTCACCTTGCTTATGGACGTATTTTTCAATGCCTTTTGACAAAGTTCAACTTTTTCTTAAACACCTGTAATTCCTCTTAAATTCCCACTTCTATGATAAAGTGAAGGTTTTATTTTAAAGCAGTGTCTTCGCTTTTCGATGTAACCTTGAGCAAATCTGTGGGAGAGTTTCTTCCCTAGTGAAATGAGAATACAGTGCCCTTCTTTCTGAAGGTAATTGGGGCTTTCAGGTGAACACCACATGAGAAACATAAGTAAGTTATCAGAGTTCTTGGGAGGGAAGATGCCTCATCTGTGGACCTCTGTGCAGCATCAGGGCTGTTTGCTTATGTCACTCATTTCTCTAATATGTAAGTGTGATTCTGTTAGCTGGACCTTTCTCAAATAATCATTACACGTATCATGAATACAACTGGAAACTCCGTGTTGATACGTCTGTTTTTCTGATCAGATAAACTTACTAACAAATGGAGTTGAACATTGTCAATACACCATGGCATTAAGATGCTTAAAAAAACCCCAAGAATGTGGACAGACTGCAGTGAACAGCACTTCTGTTGAATTCAATTCTCTTCCCTCACCATTCTGTTTTCTCTTTCATTCATATTGCTTGAGCGAGTGAATACAGCTTTGCTATGAGAAGCGTGTCTCCTCTAGCAGGCACAGAAGATAGTGTGATTTTTCCCTCCTTTGTGGATACAAAACATATCTGTGGAATTTGAAATTTTATTTATTTTTTTTTTCAGTGTCTCTTTCTTCCCTTAAAATACACTTAGTAATTTCTTTAAACTGTCCTTTGCCTTTTGTCTATGCAACAGGAATATCCTGGTTTTGCATGTTAATTTATCATGACATTTAGTTATTGCTGTAATATAACACTCTGAAAGCTCAGGTATTACATACATTTGTATATAGTGTGATACCATGTTGGATGTCCAGTGAATTTATCCTAGTAACTGCAAGTAGTGTAGTTCTTTGCCAAGCTTCTGTCTACTTCAATAAAAGAAATAATGGACATGAAGATTCATTCATTGGCTTAGAATTTATTTCTTTCAGAGAACTGCTTTTTACAGTGAAATTAATGGAATATTAAAAATTTCTCCAGCTTCATGGCATATCAGTTGAATGAGCTAGTACATCTTTATTAAGTGCATTTTGATACTTTGCAAGCCATTTCATGCCTTAGTACAAAGAAGCTAGGATGCCTTTCCTTTACAGGAAGTGAGAAAAATAGTATAATTTTACAATGAGTTATTTTAGACTTGTAGAAAACTAAATGAACTGGCTGTTGCAGTTCCCGACAGATGGCAGATAAATTGACTAGTATTTGAAGATCTGCTTTAAGGATTCTGTTCATGCTTCCACTGTTTTGCAGATGTTTGTGAAACAACCTAAAGCTTCACTTTTGACTTCACTCAGCAGTATTAATCAAGGTTACGGAGTTTTGATATTTTTTGAGTATTCTGACTGAAATATCTCCCTGTCTGGGTGCCAAATAATAACAACAAAGCATAAAACATCCTGTGCCCTTTCTTCCTCTCCACCAGACTGTTATCTCTGCCACGTACCAGGTTTGTTCTGCCTCCGTTGAGTTTCCCAGCAGCTCTGCCTTTGGCCCCGTGCTCTCTTCTCCTGTGCTTTCTGGTCTCAGCAGTGGCACAACACAAACCAACAGGATTTTCTGCTCAGGCTTCCTGGACAAGCTCCAGTCTCCTTGTGGGGAAGGGACACGAAGGCCTGGTGCCTACAGCACCGGGGAGAAGTGAGAATGTGGGGAAAGTCAGGCCAGGTAAGACTTCTGATCTCACAGGTTCCAAGGAACTCGTGTCCAGATCCACTACTGCATCTCACCACTTCCCTGGTAGAATTAGAATTCTGGCAGCTTCCCGTTCCTAATATATAAAAAGTTACATGACTATATAACCTTCTTTTCCTAAGAATAAATAAAAAAGCAAATGTTTTCAAAACATGGGTGCCCTGAAATACACTGGCCCAGACACCGTGAAACATTTTGGATGGTGAAACCCAGTAATTAGTAACAGAAAACACAGGGCAAAGTCTTGATTTGGATAGATGGGTTGTTTTTTTGTAGTGTTTTTTTTTTTTTTTTTTTTTTAGCTCCATAAATGTGAATTTGAAAAGGATGTGGAATAGTAGAGAATTGCTGGTGAAAACGTGAAGAGTTTAGGTGGAGAAACTAGCAGCTGAATATAATTCTTCTGGTAATAGGGGAAAAGTTACTTGCAGTTCATATCTTTGTGTTTGACAGGTCATGTTACCCAGGAAAAGCTTTTTGCTTCAGAATATCTGTGGGTGGAATCATGTGGAAAGTGCTGCTGTAATCTTCTTCTCAGCCCTTCCTGTGGCACGTTTCAGGATGTTCATGGAAATGGAATAAATTAATATTCCTCAATCAAAGCGATTCTTACAGTTTTGGAGAATTCAAGATTAGTTTTTTAAAAACTGTAAGCAAGGCAACAAAAGCTCAGCCAAGGTCTGAGATTTATGCTGCAGAAATGCTCTCTGTGAGAGGAAATGAAAAACAGGAGGAGAAGGGAAGACCTTGAGCTGTTCTTATGAGTTGCTACTAGGGGGGGGATGAATAGTTAATGAAATTTTGGTAAAGTTTACTGATATATTAATTAATAAATATTGTTAGTCAGTATATAAAAGAAAATTTTGATTTTCTTTGGTGGCTAACAATTTATGTATGAATCTGACCTTTTTCTCTCACTGCTGCCATTTTTTTGAGCTTTGTAGCGTGCAAAAAGGGGGAAATGGTTGAACAGCATACATTGCATTAACATGTGGGTATGGTGGGCATTTGAAAAAGATTAATGAGGAATGTAAGGTGTACAAATAACGTTTTGCAGAGGGGTTTGTGTTTAGGTTTGACCTTGTCTGTCTTTGTTCCTTCGGAGTATAACACCCAGAAGGGTTTGAGCAATGAGTACAAATGCTGCCGCTGTCTTGTTCCTGCTGCCTGAGATTTGTTGCTAATGGCCTGACTCATTAGAACCCGCTCCTACAACGATGGACTCAGAAAGTCTGCGAAATAAAATAGGCTGCCAACAGCTACCCAGGTGTAAATACATCAAAATACTAAGGACCAAATTGCAGCCACAGTTTGTTCTGTCTGCCTGTCTCTAGATTTTCCCAAGGTCTCTTGAAGCTGATTTTGGAACGTATTGAAGTAATTTGAACTAAAATGCTTACATGAAAGGCTCTCTCTTTTTTCATATAAGGAGTTCATCCCCTTAAACTGTTATTAGCAAGGAATTAAATGACTGTTTTGCGCCCGAAATGCAGCCCCCTCCTGTCTCTCTTGCAGTTAAGCCCAGGAAAAAATTTCCATGTTCCTATCTAAGAGTGGTCTATGTTTAAGTGCCAGTCTATCCTGAAAGCTTTAGGGAGAGAGAGCTTGGTAACAGGAAAAAAGAAAGTTTGTTTGCTTGAATTAATTAAGGGGGAATTAGGTTAATTTTTATGACTGCAAATATGCTGTTAAAGCACGAGTGGTAGAAGATTCCTTGAAAAGTTCACAGAGCATTGATTAGCCTTTATACATTATGTAAATGTTAAGGTTTCGTGAGTATTTACTGCAAAATATTGTCCCTTCTCTGAAATCAATGAAAATCTGTTCACAGAACCCTGTTAAAAATTGGAGATGTTGGGTCATTCTTTCTTCATTATTTTACGAGGACAAGTAAAAACAAGAAGTGAGTTATTAACCACAAGATCAATGTTTAAAAGGAGGTCTATAAGGTCTCTGTTTCTGGTCAGGTGGAGAATGTGGTAGTAAATGCTAGATAACTGTGAGAAGGATGGTGTACCATTTGCAAGTGCTTTGCAGAATGAAAGGAATTGGCCGTGTGGTGTATATATAGATATATAAAAGCATTTATTCGATTTAAGTGTACTGTGTTTCCCAAAGCTTGCAATTTGGGAGATTTTACATTGTAAACTCAAGAAGGGAGTCAGCAAAGCATTGTTCAGCTTTTAAGGATAATCTGTCACATGGATCAGGAGAGCCCCTCAGCATAGAATGTTGCCATTTTTCCTTTTGGCAGTGCCAAAGCAGCTTATGAATTTCCCTGACCATCCTCTTAATCCTTCCCTGAAATCATTGACTGTCTCTAACATTCCCAGGATGGTGCCTTAGAACAGAATATGTAGAAAAATGTGAGCTCATCATCTTGACACAGGCTCAGGAAAAATAATTTTGATCCAGGCTGAGTTTCTTCACTGATGGTTTTTTTTTCATTCATTTGTTTTTCTTGTGATGGGTATGTTGCAAGTGAATGAGACAGGAATGTATATTGCCAAAAATCCCATATTACTCATTCCCAGTAAATAGGTTCACTGTAGATACAGGACGTGAGTAAATTTGGCCCCAAATATAGGTTAAAACCCCCTATTGTTTGTGCAAGGTATTTTTTTATTATATTTAATCCAAAATAAGATTTTCTCATGATTTTATACATGGATAACTCTCTTTCTAGAACTTCAGGCATTGAAGGGCAGAGACATCTCGAACTGAAGACCATGACAAATCCAAAAGGCAATGCCACTGCACTACTGCCTCATTTATACCCACACAGGGAAGGAACTGGAAAGTCTGAAGTGTGTTGTATTGGAATATCAACAGTCTGGAAGGATAACTTTAAAACTCAATCTGAAATTCATCAGCAGTTACTGAAGTTTCAGTAAGAGCCACCAAGGGAAGCCCTGTACCATGGAACTTTTATTCTGCAGCCGACAGGTTCACTGGGCACAACATTCTGTCTCCTGTGAGAAGGGAGGAGGGGAAAAGGGGGTATTTTGGACCAGATTTTCCCGATTGAGAATTTATTATTAATTTAGATAGCATGAGTTTAAGCACTGAGATTTTTTTTTCCCCCAGATATCTGTGGGATTTAGCTGTATAAAATCCACTAGTATTGGTAGTAATTGGAAGCTGTGTAGCTGGATCTCTTAATTGTCTTTCACTTAATTTTGACGTAGAATCACAGAATATTCAGGGTTGGAAGGGACCCGACTCTCCCCTCTTCTGGTGCAAATAATTACTTGGGGAAATGAAGTAATAAACAGTAGATATTATCCTCTCTATTCTGATGACTGCAGCAGGTGGTAGTATATTTTCATAATGACCTATTCAGATTTCATATCCATAAACAAATCTTTAGATTACCAAACAAAAGCCAATTTCAGAATTTAACATACGAAGGCTATCAACACCCAGATTCAAACGTGAATTAGGCAGGGATTGCTTTTCTTTACCTCTCTTGGCAAGCAGCATTGTTGCAAGGAATACACACCGAAAAGGAAAAAAAGAAAAAGGAAAGATATAAGCAAACTACATACTGTTACTATGGTTATCACAATTTTAATGGAACCATTTGAAGGATATTTATCCTTGACATTTTGAAAGTGAAGTTCAGTCAATTGTGCAGAAGGGAATACAAATATATGCATTCATCCTGACTTAAAAGAATAATCTTCTGCTTCATTTTTTTCTTTTAAAACTCTACACGGGCATGAATTCAAATCGTGTTTTTTTCAAGAATTTATTTACCCACCCTTGCTACTTTTCAAAGTAAACATGAAATTCATCATCAGAAAAAAGCTATTTCATTGCCCAAGTTTTGTGTTGCTGATAATGACAAAGAAAGAAAGAAAGAAAAAAACCACATGAAACTCCAGAGAAAACAATTTCTCCAGCTCTGCTTTTCATTTAATACTTCTTTAATAGGATATAAGTTTCACAAAATGAGTCATTTTTTACTGGTGATAAATCATCTTGGAAGTTCACAACCACTTAACTCATCCAAACCGCTGCTAAGCTTCCTTCAATGCATCTGCATCCAAGAGCATCTGTATTTTATAAATGTTGTTTACAGACTCTCTTCTGAGAGCTCCCTGTTGAAAAACATTATGTGCTGATGCAGGCAGATGTTGCAGTATCAAATACTTCATGTGTCAACTGTCAGATTCCATTGCTGCAGACTTGGAGAACCTCTGTAGTAGTCCTTGCCATTGCTACATCAAGGTAGTAGTAATTGTATTAATTTAGTCCAGAACAGCACTGAATTTAATGTGTGTTATCGGGTCTGTGTGGCAAGTTTTTGGTAGCAGGGGACCTACAGGGGTGTTTTCTGTGAGAAGCTGCCAGAAGCTTCCCCTGTGTCCGACAGCCAGTGGAGCTCCAAGGTAGACCTGCCAGTGATGGTGTTGGCACCCCTGGGATAATGTGTTTGAGAAGGGGAGTTACTGTTCAGAAGAGAGACAAGTGAGAATATGTGAGATAAAAAGGTCTGCAGACACCTGGATAAGTGGAGAAGGAGGGGCAGGAGGTGCTCCAGCAGCCCATGGAGGCTAACAGGGAAGCAGATCCACCTGTAGCCCCATGCTGGAGCAGGTGTAGGCTCCTGGCAGGATTGTGGGGCCATGGAGGGAGGGGTCCAGTCTGGAGCAGGTTTGCTGGCAGGGCTTGTAACCCCGTGGGGGAGCAGCCTGCTCCTCAAGGACTAAAGACCTTAGTGAATGAAGTTTGTGAAGAGCTGCTCGGGAAGGATTCATGTTGGACAGATGAATGTCAGGCTGTCTCCCACTGGAGGGACCCCATGTGAGACCAGGGGAAGGGTGTGAGTCCTCCTGGTCAGGAGGAAGGAGCAGCAGAAACAGTGTGTGATGAGCAGCCCCCATTCTCTGTCCCCCTGTGCCACTGAGGGAGAGGAGAGAGAGAAAATCGGGAGTCAAGTTAAGCATGGTAAGAAGGGAGGAGTGAGGGGGATGTGTATTATGATTTACTTTCATTTCTTGTTGCCATACTCTGATTAGAATGGTAATAAACGAAATTAATTTTCCCCCAAGTTGATTCTCATGACAGCAGTGAGTGATTTCTCTCCCTGACCTTATCTCAACCCTTGAGCCTTTCCTCATCGTTTTCTCTCCCTAGTCCAGCTGAGGAGGGATAGGATGGCTTTAGTGGGCACCTGGCATCCAGCCAAGGTCAACTGCCCACAGTGTGAGGAGAAGAGAAACACACACAGCACGAAATGCTCCTTGGCTGTTCAAGTAGGATCCTTCCAGGACAGTGTTTGCTGTGTGTTAGTGGTGTGGTCAAGGAAAGAGTTTGTAGCACTTCAAAAGGTTGTGGCAAAGAACGTTCTCACTGAAATAACTGGGCTAGAGAGAGACAAAACTGGGAGAGGTGTGGGGTGGCTGACAAGTTACAGTGGGAGAGTACCAGTTGGCCACAAAAATGTACTGGTGTGTGGCAAAAATGTTGGAAAATATCAACAGAGATAACCAGGATTGCTTAACTACCAGAAAGCCAAGTGTGTGTATAGATATTGAAGTCATCCCACTGATTGCAGTTGAAATGTGAGCTAAAGACACCAGAACACACAATAAAGTAGTAATTTTTTCATCTCAAAATCTGTAGCAGAGGTTAACCTTTAGATGCTTAAGGCGTTTGATGTTATTTTTATTTTACCAGTGTTTGTGCAGTGGTTTGGTATCATACTTTGGGGTTATTAATAGATAACAATTCAGTAATAAAAAAAAAAGGCCTGAGCTTCTAGGTATTATCTCACAGTCAAAAATAAAGTAATATTTGATGTCTTCATCATCACTTAGCATTGTCTACTAAAATTTAGAATTAGACCGATAAGACTATGTGCATCTTCCACAATGTTATTTGTTTCAAAGATAGAAACCAACTCCAGAGTATTTTGGAGGTGGCCCAATGGCAGAGTGGGGGCATGAAGCCCATCTCTTCTTGCAAATATCTTTCTGCCAATTCTGCCTCAGTTCTGCTCCATATTTTCAACTCTTTATTTTAAAACAACTGTTTATTTATTTGCGTAGTTCTTCTGCCTGGGGGAGATATAGAAGGAATGGAAGCCAAATCCAAAGCTCCCTTCTTGCAGACATCTACTTTACGTGGCTGTTCAGAAATTTAAAATCAATTATTTTTTTCTCCACTGTCATGTTGGAAGACACTTCCAGACCTCATTTCTATTAGAAACTGCTTTCCAGCACACAGTTACTCTTGGTGAGTTCCTTTGCCTTTTGCTCTGGTGCAAAGATTGCCCTTAAGCCTAAATGGATCTTTTCCTCCTTTCTCCCTTTTCCATCCTCCCATTTCAGTGAGTGGTCACAGGTTCTCTCAAGGTTCTTCCTGAGCCAGCAAGTTGCTTGTCATGACTTTTTAGAGAGCAAGTCTTTTTTCTTTCAGTCTATGAAGGACCATGTAATTCCTTCTGTACCAAGCCTTTAAATACATGAGACTTTCTTTCCTGCCAGCATTTTACACTGGTCAGAGAATAGATCTGGGAGAAAAACTAGTTAGAGAGCTAATGACTGAGCTGTTTTTTGTTCTCAAAAGGCTGAAAGTCCCATTTCAGCATTAACAAGAACCACCATTAGTCTGTAAAGATGACTTGGCTTTGTTTGCAACCTGTGGGCCCCTTCCCAGAGTACTGAAAACCAAAGTTCTCGCAGTGCTTTCCACAAACTTCTGTTGCAGAAACTCATCCTCTGGTCCACAAACAGCAGTGTGCCCACGTGAAGGGCAGGAGCTGGGAAGCAGAAGGGATTCCAGAAGAAGTCCTGCAGAAAATCTTGGCAAGATCTGCCCATGGTTAATTTTGTCTTTTTTCTCGTATCTTTGTTGTGCCTCAAGCACCGTGGTGAGAGAAACTGGTGTGCTGCTACAAGACAAATGAAAGTCTTTTTCCCAGTTAGCTTGTATCCCTGTCTGCTGACCATATATAGGAGTTCCAGTGTCTTGTGTTAGTCAGCATCAGTGAGGTGTCTGAAGTCAGGAAAGTGCTCCTGTTACTCCAAGTAGCTCTACAAGCAGTAGTATTAGGGATTTGTATGACTTCTGCTGCTGGAGGGTTGCAGTGAATTTGCATATACCAAAAGTGTTTGAAGTTCTTAGATGTCTGACTGATTTGACTCCTGAAGGGGGGAATCAAAAAAAAAGTAGTCTGTATCTTTCAGAAAAACTTGGATGCTTAAAGGTGTGTCATTAGCTTATTAATTATTGTATCCAGTAATAGGATCTGCTGTGTTGAGGGAGATGCAGCCGTGTGGTCTTTGTCTGCTTTGCTAAATGCTTCATTATTCTTCCCAGCTGGAGTTTTACTGTGCATGTGTTTGTTTTCTGTACTGCATTATAAAAAGAATATGCTGCTGTGGAGTTATGGCAGCAAGTGGGCAGCACAACTCGCTTTACATGTGAGTCATTTTTGTCCAGAGACAAAATGTGTGGACAACAGACTCAGACTGAATATATAATCTTCATTAACTTTTGTTTGTAATGGGTTATCCTGGTGGTAAGTTGCAACAGCAGAAGGTGCATACATCACTCTGGCATAGACTAGCTACAAAATGAGTATTGCATTCATCTATGCTCACCTGTGGCACATAACTCATCCAGTGTCTTGACAAGAGGATAAAAATCCATGATTTCCCCACCTGTGTGTAAGGACTGTCTGTGTGCTGAAAGGGATGGAGATTTAGGCATGAGACTAGTTTCTCAAAGGCATTTGGGAAGCAAAGGACGCAAGTAGATACTGAGATTTTCAAGAAGACTTGAAGATGCCCCATAAATGGCTTCCTCTGATTTCTTAAAAAACACAATGTGATCTTCACTAGTGTTTCTGTAGGCCCAGCGTTGCCCGTCTTTGTCTGAGGATACTTAAATACTGCTTAAATACTTCATGAAGTAAGCCTCATGGTAATTAACGTGGTAAATTTTACCCTGTCTCTGAAAATAAATGCTGCTGGCCTCGATCTTCAATTACTGCAGAAGTAACCCACAAGTTTTCTTCCTTTTACCCTTCCAATTTTCTCCCCCATTTTGCTGGTGGAAGAATGAGAGAGTGGCTGAGTGTGGGGCTGAGTTGCCATGACAAAGCCCTCCATTCCTGTGGATTAATGTGGTAGATTTACAGAAGATCACTCTCTCTGTTTGAGGACCGACAGTAAATCTCACAGGCAGTTGACTTGACAGTCACAGGTACATCAGATAAAAGATTTACTTTAAATCAAAGTAACAATTTCACATTTTGCAGTTACTCGAGACTGGCAACCCAAATGATTGTCATCAGGGTGGAAATAGAAAAAGAGGTAGCACTGTTGAGGAGCACATCTGGTGCAGGTAGCTCGGGGTGCAGCTGCAGAGGGAGCTGCTGGTTGAGCTCTGGGTGGGGGAAAATTTTAATGTTCTTTGTGGTTTCTGTTGCTTATCTAGCAGGTATAAAGAGCTGTGAATTTAAGGTTAGTGGTCAGTGTTGCTAACGTGAAAGAATCCTTTGTAACGAAGGGTGTGTACCATTATAATAGTCATGATTGGAGTATCACACGGTATAATTACATATATCAGGGAATCAGTGTAGCCTGTAGTTTTGCCTTCTATTTAAAACAAATATTTTTCCTGAAATAAAAATTACCCCCAGACTGTTCTAGATGTAAACTAGTTTCACTGGAACATGCACGAAGAACCAAATTCACTTTCAGATCTGTAGCTCCCTGATGGCTCATTGTATATAGACATATTACTGTTAAAGGCCACTGTGACTGTTTAGACCAGACACTCAGCATGGTGGAAATCCCCTCCTACAGAGCTTATGGTCCTGGTCTCAGAAACTGCCGCATTTTGGAAACTTTTTATCTGACTCCAGCCCATATGTAGCTAAACAAATTGTAATATCTCAAAAGCCAGATTTTCTATGGCGATTGTAACAGGCCTGGAAAGATGTGCCTGAAGACTTTCAATAGAGCTCTCAGATGAAAATAATTTCAAAAATCCCAGGAAATGGAGGTACCTATTTCGAAGGTTTATAACTTTTCTTATATATGTATAAAAACTTCTGAATTGGCATCCACAATGCCTCTATTTTATTTCAGCCTTTTTATGAAACCACACAAAGTTTTCTATTAAAATCAAAGTTTGATTATTTTTTTTATAAATCATATCCACACTGGGTAAACTGACCCAGGAAGTACTTGTGAATTTGAAACCTTGAGAAAAATATTATTAGCATGTCATATGGCTTCTCACTGAGACCATCTTGCTAGAAGCAGACAGAGAGGAGACAGAACAGAGAAAGAGGTTTGAAGGTTCGTGAGTAAATATAGCTCTTAATTTGGCATAGATTGCTCTAAATATTACATTTGAAGTATTAAGGACTCCAAAATAGTCTAGAATGCTGCATGCCCTAGGCTTGAAATAAAGGCACAAGATGGAAACAGTTTGGCACGGGAATAGTTTTTACTGCGGAGCCCAAGGAAGAGGTGGTAATGTATGATGCCTTCAGTCATTCTCCAGTGCATTCATTTATTCTTATTATTCCAAGGAAGCAAAGGTGAAGCAGAGCAGACACGCAGCCCAGGGTGCATATATGAGGAGCCCTGCTGCAGCAGAGCATCTCAAATGCCACTGCAGTGTGCTGGCTGTGCTGCCTGCACTGCAGCATCTCTTTCAGTCAGACTTCAACAAATGCTTGTGCAAAGAGCTGGAGATTTAAATGTCTACCTGTTAGGAAGACAGAAAGTGCAGAAAGCCTGTGACCCTTATTTATTAAAGGAGGAACTCACAGGTATCATTCCTCAGTATAAGAAATTCTCTGTTGCAGGGAGGTTTCATTAAACAGCATCTACTGTGTCAAGTGTTAGGTGTGTCATTCCCAGCTCTTGCTGTGGGCGTTTGACATAACCTGGTGTCTATAAAAGCAGCTTTAAGCACCTTAGCATTCCTCTTTTCCTGGGCCCGGAGTGGATTCCAGCCTTAAAGGCTGCTCCCTCATGGACAGGCTGCTAGCGTCTTTGAGGGACCAAAACAACAAGGAAATGTTTGGTCACCCTCCTGGCATTCCTATTTCTTCTCAAGTTACCAGAGAGCTGTTTATGTGTGCAGTTAAGTACAGGAGCATCTACAGAAGGTGTAACCTAAAGCAGGACTTTAGTTATGGAAGATTTCCTCAAAATTATAGGAGTAAAGAAGTAGGAGAATTGTGCAAGATTTCTTCTCCTGGAGAGGAATCTCTCCAGGTAGTTAAGAGAAATTCCCTTTAAGGGGAAAGTGAATTAAGCGGGGAAAGAAGCCTACAGAACTTGAAGGGAGAACATATTACTCATTCTTTCTAATTTTCTGCAGTAACCTAGCTGTTTTTAATAAAAGCTTCTGAAACCATAATTCATCATAAGATGGTGTATGTTGCTGGTCTTGGTAGGCTGAGCTTGATTTTTTCAGAGTGTGATTAATAATTTTACTTCTATCTATCTATAGTTTACCATGAGGTCAATCAAATGCCTTAGCTTTTTTCTCAGTGTTCATGATATATTGTATTAAAGATGTATATTTGAAATCCCTTATAATCCTTGTGTTTTAAATCTCTGGTATAACGTGTGGCTGGGCTCTTTTTCAAATTAAATCACTTGCAAAACTTGGAAGAGTTTTAATAATTTAAAATTAGCTAGTCCTGCAGTTGTTAAAAATTCTGATCACATCAGATTTGGACACCTTATGAAAAATGCAACAACATGGCAGTGGTACTTTGTGTCCTGGTGGCTGACCTTCCTTGGCTGGTGTCTTTGTTAAACACAAATTAGTTTCACCTGCAATTAATAAAAGACCAGAAATGCAACATGTGAAAATCATCTTGT
Organism: Cephalopterus ornatus; assembly: GCA_013396775.1. Taxonomy (NCBI): domain Eukaryota; kingdom Metazoa; phylum Chordata; class Aves; order Passeriformes; family Cotingidae; genus Cephalopterus; species Cephalopterus ornatus. The sequence continues at coordinate 698,621 of VZRE01007108.1, forward strand.
TTTTACTATGGGAAGGATTCAGCTGCAGAATGGTCAGTATTTTAGGAGATAATGTAGAAACTAGTTGTAGAGATCTTCTTGTATCCTGTTTCATCATATTTCTCTCTTGTCAGTTTATTCTGATCATCTCTTTACGTCCTGATTTGGCACCTCTGTGACAATTTTGCCTAAACCCTACCAGAATCCACCGGCCTCTGTTAAAATATTGGAACATCCTTTGCAATCAATCCTTCAGTTACGAAGTGGCTTTAATTCAGAGAAGTGTTTGTTTGTAGCTACATGGCCCCAAAGTACTGAAATGGTGGTTTTATGATGAAAACAAACAAGTCTTTAGTGGAAATGATGTAGCTTGTAACACTTATGCCAGTAACTGTGCTGTGATTGTATGATTGGGACTAGTTCAGAAACCTAAACTAGGTCAAATACGAAGCAAAGTAGGAACAACAAAACAGGCTGGCTCTTTAGTTTTCAGGTTACATGTGTGACAGTAATATTGGTCAGTTTAGAATAACAACAGTATTTGGGAATACAGATGAAAAGGAGATAAAATAACAGCACAGTTTTTAGTACATTAATGGTTGTATAATTTGGTAAAGTGATTTCAGATTTTCTGGTAAAGAGATTTCAGTAAGATTTTCGCTCTAGCTTGTTTCAAAATAAGGAAAAGAAACAACTGTGCATATATTCAACTTTTCTTTGTCTACGAAAGGTGCTCTTGACATAAATTGCAACAGCTTTAGTGATCTCTCTCTCTCATCATCATCATCATAGTGCACACATGTAATGATAAAATATTTTTAAGGCTCAATCATTTTTCTGTTTTTTCTTTCCAGAATAAAGACCAGTCACCTCCTTCCTCTGCCAACAGTCTGAACATCTCGGTGACTGAATGAATAGGAAAATGGGAGTTATTAGTCATGGAAAAAACAAACCACCTGTAGTCCTTGCTTGAAGAAGCAATTACAATAATCTATTTCTATTGTCATAATTTTGCTGGAAACACAAAAACAAATGTGGCTACTTGAAATTGAATAATGTTCTTAGTAATTTATCAAGACAGTTATTGTTAGTACAAAGCCAGGGCAGAGTAAGAAAAAATATATCAAGTAGAGATGGAATGGATGCTTTGCAAATAGTTTATACAGTATGAAAGTGACACTTTTCATTGGTTTTGATCATCACAAATGTTTTTCTCCACATTCTATTTTGCTCCTACTTACCACAGATATTTCAAGTTAATTACGTTGGTTATGCCACTGAAGATAATTGTGATATGTACTCGTGTGTGTCTGAATATACATATTTACAGCTCCCAGTTATTCAACAGATTATTATCTTTGATCAGCAAATCATCCCATTTTTTTGCAGGGCTGTGTAGTCCAAATATATTTTCAACACATTATTTATTTGCATTACACCCCAGAATCCATTTTGGGGAGACTGAAATTGCAAAAGCGAACTACACATTTCTCTGAGTGCAGCTTCGACCCAGAGTGTACTTTAAAAATAATTTTTCCCACTTGGCGTATGTTGAAATGCTTTAGTTACTTGTTTTACAACAGACTGCTTAGAATAATGTTTCTAAAAGGAAATTCTTAGTTTTTTTTAAAGAGGACTTCTAAGGAATGTAAGAGCAAGATTTGTTTAAAAGCTCCATCAAAACCCAACAGGTTTCATCCCAACAGTTGCATTCCATTAGTGTTTCTATTAAAAGTGTGATGTTATCACCTTTTTTTTTATTATTTTTTTAATGGATAGCTATTTGAAAACATTTGTCCTCAGGTAGCATTTGTGTTTCTGACAATGCACAGTTTTTTGCATTCCCTCGAGCTCAGATACAGTTTATGATGTTATGCTGAGCAATATTCAAACCCGAAAAGCTTCTGGCTGCTTGTCCTTCATGCCAGATGGGATGTTTCGGGTGTTTTAAAGGCAAGACAAAAATGACTGCTTTGTTTTCATTGCTTCAGCAAAAGAATTTTAGCTGTACAGACATATTCAGCAGTTCAAAACCATTTGCATACATTTGGCTGGAGGACTGAGGATGTGGAGAGGTTGGATTAGTGTAAGAAACCATCGTGCTCCAAGCTCCCATTCAGTTCAACGAGTCAACAGTAACTTGTCTTTTATGAAAAATGAAGCGCAGTAAAAGAATATTCAAGAGAAATGTGTTTCAAGAGATTCTGCTTCAGAGTCTTTAAAGGAGTAAAGATTAAAGGAGTCTGCTCTCTCTGCTTTGAGGGGGTGTGTGTTTATGAATACTAACAGAGCTCTGGGCCTGTGAGTGTAGCTGACTGCTCCTCATGTCCTGTGCCTGCTACTCAGTCAACAGATGTGCAGAGTTTAAACTCTTTTTTTTTCTTTCTGTTTTTAGAGGCTATAACAGAGGTGATAGTGCTTCTGAGACCTTCTCTTTGCTTGAAGGTTGCTGAGGCTGCATGACACCTTATGACATTGCAACAAGAGAAGAGGGGTCCCTGCAGGTGGCTGAGCCACTTTCGGAGCGCTGTGTGCTGCCTGTCCACGTGGGCAGCCCACGAGGAGGCCCACAAGTGTAGGGTGACACTTAACCACGTGCAGAATTTTCCTGTGGTGTGTGTCAGCTGTGCTAGAACTGCTCCTGGATGTCTTGTGACCCAGCAGGGTCTCACAGCCATGACACAGGCGCTGTAGATGTTGGTACTGTGCCCAACTCTTACATTGTTTTATAGGATTCCTGAAAGAAAAGAAGGGGATATCTGAGGAAGAGTGAAACGTGCTTTCTCAATATTGCACAAAATTGCTGAAAGGAAACACGATGCCCCTGCAGTTTTTCCGCTCTGTCATTAAATTCTGCTTATGTCTTCCACATCAAAACACTGGGAAATCAGATGCCACATTTGGAAAGAACAAGCCAAAGGCTGTAATAGCCCACTGAGGAGACACTAAGAACAGTTCCTTCTATAGGCAATTTTCTTGCGTATGTGTTGCATCTACAGAGGCATTCATTAACAAAACCCATCTCCTTATGGTTTCAGAGCCGTCCCTGATATTCCTAACACTGGGTGGTTAGTGAAAAGGTCCGTAAAGACTGTTTTAGACTCCTGAAACTTGCAGTACTGTGCATCTGATGTTTTTGAGGTAATGAGTCTAGCACAGCATTCTAACATGTCTGAAGATTTTTTTGAGGGGATTTAAATGTTTTTATAATATGATAACTAATCAATAAAGACATCTGTCTGTAATGTCCATAATTCCTGGACATTGTTCCTTCAGGAGTGTATGATTTTGTGTGCTATAGCTGGGAGGAGTTCTGAGCAAATATGTGAGATGCTGAAGAAAATAGTCACATGACAAGATTTAGTGAAAGGCAATTCCAAATGCCCTCTAATATGTGGGCAAAGTCTAAAAGTGCCAAAGCTGCCTTTACTCATTCCTGATTTAATAGCTTAATTCCATTTTGTTTGCTAATAAATGGGTTGGGATATTCAAAACACTAGGAGCAATTTTGACAACTGTTAACTTCGGGGCTCTGAAATAATTTCAAAGGATCCAAGAATCGTGACCTGAGGATCTGTGTGTCTTTGCCTGATTTGCTTTTACATGAACAGTTCTTACTAACAACCCAACATTTAAATTAGTCCTACAGGGAATTTTACAGGGCATTTGTTGTGGGAAGGTGTCATTACTACATTGACTGCACTGTCAGTTATTTAATTCCATGATGGAAGTTGCTTACTTTTGTTTCCATTTGGTTTCTGTAGATTGCTTTGCCTTATGCTAAGTGCACTTCGACTTGTGTAAGCATAAAGTCAGAAAAATGAATATTAAATTTATTTGGTGTATTTATTCATAACCTCTAAGTGCCTTTCCATCAGCTCACACCTAATAAAGGTAACAAAGTTGGTTTAGATGAGCAATAGCATTCCATTCAAAGCACTGACACTTCAGATTCAAGTCTTATTTTTAAGAAACTTGCTGCGTAGTGATCACTTGAACATGAGTTTGTTGCCTCATTCAGTTCATTTTTCGTTAACACAAAGTCTGGTAAATATTCTTTATGATTTTTTTACAATCATGTATTATGACTTTTTCTTATCTGTCAACAGTGCAATTTTTCTTTCCTCACTATTAGCCCTGATGTTGAACTGAGCAGGCTCTCGCTTAAACACTTCAGAAACTCTGCAATTTTTGTTCTGTAGCTGAAACTTTGATTTTTCTTGTCAAATGCTTTTGCTGAGCAGATGTAACAATCAGCCTCTCCCTCCATGGTTACCTCTGCAGCTACCTCTGCAGGTCTCTAATCAAACAGCCAGGACATAATATTAATTTATTTTTGATTAATTTATTATTTTTTGTGTTTATTTACCTTTATGTTGTCAGGCTTGTTTTATGCTGTAAATGAGAAACTGTTTCTTCTTGGTTTTACTGATGCTCTGACTTGTAAAATTTTCCCTTTTATTTAGCCACTAACACATATAAATTTAACAGATCTGGAGGGATTATAATATAATCCTTGTGGGTCCTTCCTTCTCCTAGGGAATAAATAAACTCATAAACATTTCACACTAGATAAACAGAAGTGCTACAGCTTGCAATTTGCTGAAGTGGCACAAATCCTGTTGGATCAGTACGTTAAAAACTGGAGCTGCAAAGTAAATTAGCATTGGAGCATAAATTTAAAAATCCAGTTCTAGTGTCATGGAGCATCTGAAACTCCCTAAAATCCAAGTGGGATTTGGAAATACTCAGTCTTTTGAAAATCCATGCAGTTGTATTCAAGTATGCAAAAAATATGGTATTTGGATTGGGATAAGTATAAAGATTTGAAAAACGGGGCTTAGGTGGCTTTGATGTGATTTGTAAGGAAGGGCTTGCTACCATGTTCATGGATTTCATCTCATAAAGTATCTCTGAGGATACAAAGTACATCAGTTTGGGTGCCTTCTGCTCCTCAAAGCACTTGTTTGGGAGCAGATGGTGTAACCTACAGTAGGAAGAAGGTTGGAAGGCCTCAGAAAAGCAAAGCTTTTCCTGCTGGCCCCTCATCACTGTTGGTAGGTAAGGTCCAGTTGCCTACTGCTGGTAACTCAACTAGAATTATTCAGGTCTTAGAAACCCAGCTAACTGAAAGCCTGACTTGGAAAACACAACTCTTCTGCTCGTTTAATAAAGCATGAGCTTATTTATTAATTAATTTATTTACAGCGTCACCTCTCTTTAACAGCGTAATAGCTACTAGGAGTAACTTTCATCTTAGTAGTTATCTGATTGCAAAGTCTACCAATGCGGCTTTTTTTTTTTTTTTTTACACTGAGTATTCACCACAGTTATAAGAAAATTAGATATACAGTAACTACTTAATAAGAAATTATTCAACTTTAATGAAAGTGAAACATAAGCTTACTTTAATGAACTGTTACTGCATATTGCATGTTGTTTTGCTTCATAAATAAATCCTTTTGCATTCGCAGTTGTAAGTGAAAATTTCTGAAATTCATATTCAGATAATTAACAATTAAACATTTCTTTTTCCTTTCTTCTCCTTAATGATATTTTAAACAAGAAGCCCTCAGCAAAAAGAGATAAACATCAGTGGTCTAAGCCTGTGAAAACTCACATGAACTTTCAGTTTTATCTGCTGTGAAAAAACCCCACATGTCAAGATAAGGATTAAGTAAACGACTTGGTCTAAATCCCATTGAGATCCCTAGAAACACCTTTACTGAGAGCAGTGGATTTGAATTAAATCTCTGCACATCTGCATTTAAGTTTTAGGCTCCATCCCGTCGGCATGTTATTCCAATATATTCCAAACAAAATCTGCAGTGGCAGTGGAATGACCTCTAAAGCTATCCCATTTACATAAATCCATTTTTCTCAAGAGCCTTTTTTGGCCTTCAGAAAGGGGGATGTTGGATGCAGGCACAAATTCCCTGGACAATCATTCCGCTCTTGAATTTCCCCCAACCGCCTTTACTTCATAAACTGCTTCTCATACCCTCGTACGAGTTTTACCTTGGGCTTTAGGAGGAGTTTTTGCATGTTATTTGCTCTCAGGTTTATATGTGACCACGTGATTCTACCCTTTATAATTTTTTTCCCTGTTTTAAGCTCTTCACGGAGAAGTTGCACATCAGACACAAGAAGAAAATAGTCTCTTGTGTGAAATCTGGGCTGTACCAGAATCCTTAGGAATTGCTGCATTCCTGTCATAGCAAGGGTTGCAGTTTCATCAGTAGATCCTTAAGTGAGATGGGACGATCAGTGTGCAGTACTCAAACATGTTTGTGTTTGGTAAAGAGGTGTTTCTTACATTAGATTGCTCCAGGCTCTTCAAAAAATGATTGGAAAGATGCCATAAAATTGGTTCCCTCTGTGAGGATCTGAACTGATGTCCTAAGATCAGACAATAAGAAGCAGAGACAGAGATGGCAGTGTGTTATTGTTTCTATATCTTTGACATATCTGAAAAGCTTTCAGACTTTGAGAGGGGAAAATGGATTAATTAAGTGGCTATTTTTACCACATACCATGTGATCTTTTGCATTTTAGGGCATTATTCAAAGTAGAACTAATGAGAGGAGATTTGAAGACCCAATATTTTAAACCAGATTAGAAGAGCTGGGTAATTTGATTTGTGCCATTTATGAAATTTTATCTATCATGGACTAAATCTGGTTTTCTTACCCTCTTATCAGTGCATTGACACGTACCTGGAAATGCACTGACAGAGGCCAGGTGTAAAGTTCTGTGCTTCACTCTTCCAAGGCTCGGCAGAGAAATGTGTCTGCACAGTGGAAGCTGTTCAACAGCAGCTCTAGGACACCTTTGTGCATTCAGTGCCTGCTTCTTCCAGCCTGTAGAAAGGTTAATACGTGTAATATAAAGATTAATGGCCCAGTGAATTATGTCCTTTGTGAAACTTTTTCAGGAAGCTTAATGGGGAGATTAGTTTAACTTCACAGAGATCCAGCAGGAAATACGAATCTCAGAGGTCTCGATACGCTGAGTAGCTGAGAAAGTATAACTCTGTGGGTTAAAATCCTGCTGTGCAGTGGAAGAATTGCAGACACTGCCTGACTAGACAAACACAGAAGCCCATCCTGATCAGCCTTGCAGTGAAAGGCTTGTGTTCTGCTCAGATCTACAGCTCCTGAACCTCAGTCTACAGCATCTGCCCCGAAAAGATTGATGCAAATCCTTGCTGTGCGTGTTGGTATATTTGACTGATAACAGGCACACTCAGAGCGTGCTAGTCTTTTATTTCCACTGCACATCCTTTTTGTAGGTCTGTTGTCCTTTGTAAATGCCTTTTGTTTTTCTGCTAAGTAAACAGAAACAGGGTGCCTGTTCTCCTGGTGCAAATCTATAAGCTGGCTTGACCAAACCGAAGTTCTGCTGCACTTCCTGTAATATTAGACATTGACTCCTCTGCTGCCTTCTCTTCCCTATAACTGTGTTCTTTGTGTATAGTTAATATTTTTCTAGATTAATCAAACAGTTACACTTTGCTGTGGTGCTGTTTGAGAGAAGGCTTTTGATGTCAATGAGCTGTGCGCATGAATTATTTAAGAGAATTTCTCTTGTTTACCAGCATGATTTGTAATGATACTCCTTCTAAAAGGGGGCTCACTTTTGCTACCTGAGCTGGTTTTGCTGTGCTTTAATCAATGTAAACTGAGCAATAAAGGCAAAATGTCATATCTTATTTCAAAGTAAGGCCTTAATACAATGTGAATATTCTAGCTATTACGAACATCTGAACTCCCAGTTTTGTTTTTATTTAAGTAATCAGACAAAACAGATTTGGCTTCTGCTTCTCTTTTTCTGGGAATAATATTTGCAAAGTAGTATAAATACTGCCTAGAAGATGCATTTTCTCCTGTGAGAAAATGAAAGTCTCCCTTTTAGAGGGATATTGTCAGATTGAATTTACATTCTGCCAGTAAATATTTTAAATATGAAAAGCAACAGTTAGGAATGTTACTCCACCATGAATCTAGAGGAGGCTGCTCCCTCTTTTTGAGGCATCTTGAAAATGATGGTGGGTTTTGTTTTTTCCCAACATTATGTTCAGCTTGCTATTTTCCCCCAGAAGTGTGTTTTGTCATCAAAGCCAAGAAATATTTAATAAATAGAAAAGCACCATAGTGAAACCAGAAGACTGAGGATTTTTCAAGTGAAGTATAAAATAAAAAGAAAATGAAATTCTTGAAAAGATGAATATGAAGGAAATGAGGAGCACAAACACAAATATCCACAATGGACTTGTCAAATTCTGCTGTGAGTTTATTGCAGCAAAGAAAAATTGAATGGCTTCCAAATATTCTCTTCTTCCTGCTAAAGGGAAATGACTGACAGTCAGCCTGCTGGAGGACCATGGCTTATGACTTAATCTTATCTGAGACTAGGAATAGCTTGTATTTTTTCTATTGTATCATTGCATTGCCTGCCATATGCATTTCAAGGAGTTGGGGATCAGGCTGAAAGAGACTGTGTAGTAAGTGGGACAGCATCTTTTAATTCCGTGGAAGTATTATGTGCCTGTCCCTCTGACTCAACATGGAATGATGTTAAATTTAATTGAATCAACACGTACATGGAAATGCAGGCTTTGCATTATTCACCCAGACTGTATTAATAAGCATCTTGCCACAGCACAGCTCCATGGCTCCTGCATTCACAGGGGGAATTAAAAAGTAGAGGCAAAGAAGTATAGGAACAGAAGAGGCAGAGTGAATTGTCAGTGAGTGTGGTCTAGTTTGTCTTCTTTCAGTAGCTCCTTTTTTAGATCACAGTTTTGCTCATAGATGATAATTCTTCTGTGAGAGATTTGTCTCTAAAAACCATTAGCTCCCAGCTGTTATTTCATATCCTGTTCCTGAGCCACACAGGAAAAAATAAATAAGTTCCTTATGTTCGTGGAAGTTTATTCTCCCTGCATATGAATCCTTGAGACATTGTGGACCACCTGCCTTGAACACAGCCTCTAGCCTAGCAGGACACTTGAGTGTGGGTTTAATTGCACAGAGCTAAGCTGTTCCTTAAGTCTTGAATTTATGGGCATGGAAGAACATGTTATACCACTGGAGCTAAAGGACTGGTCAGCTGTCACTAATTAGTCCATCTCTGAGAAAACAGACACTAAAAGTAGAAAACTTCATAGAGATTAAATCACTCTTTTATTGCCCAGACATGTGAGGACAGAACTTGAAATATACTGGTATTTATGGTAAAATAAAAACCAATACTTTCCCTTGCTGGGTTGCTTCTTGCTCAGTTGGGTACACTTTATCCACATAGTTTCCAGGGAGTTGCTGGTGGATAACTGGGAGGGAAGCGAAATTCCTTGGTTGAGGCTGTGGATCTGCTGCATTCGTGTTGCTGTTGTACACTGATTGCTAAGGACTGCTTAATTACTGTGACTATTTGCTTAGAAACTGGAGTTCCCTGCCCTGTGACAGACACCACATTTCAAGTTTTCGGTTAGCAGTAAGTTTTGCCTAATTCCCCTGTGTGATTAAGTAAGTTCTCCTGTGCAGTTTAAAAAGAGAAGAGGATTTCATGAGAAGTGTTTGAAACACCATCTTTAAGTGTGTGGATAAAACACTTCTGCATAATTTGAGGGGATTTGCTATTGAATATCAGCTAATGGAGACTGCCTAAGCTGGAGATATGAGGGAAGAATCATATGAAGCTGACTTAACATAAAATATCTGTAAGTAAGATGTGAGAGTTCGAGGAGAACTTCATGCGGCTTCCAGGCTATTTTGCTTTAGGAAATGGTTTTTCATCTGGGTAGGATAATTAAATACATGATATAGGTTTGATAAATAGTGTGTTGTGACTGTAAATCCACTGGTGCAAGACTCAGCTTAGCTCTGACCCTTGTGGGGTTTGAGAAGTCTCTGTTAGAAAAAAGACATATCTGAGGAAATACCACGTACCTGGAGATGAGGGCAAGAGCTATAGCGAGGTGTACTCCGAAAATGTACTGTGATACAGATCTCACTCTCTGACCCATCATGCAAAGTCTTAAACATCATTTTGCTTCTTAGTTCTCTAAACGTTCACTTAAAAGCAAATCAAATCAAATGCTGAAAGGAGCTGATTGTGGTCAGATAATAATTTTTTCCTGTTCCTCGGTCGTGCTTCACATCAGTATGTTATATCTTTCGGTAGTAACTTATCTCTTGTTTTTATACTTAGCAAGTTAGGATTATTCTGCCATAGCATATAATGGAACAGGGTATTGCACAGAGAGATCAGATTTATGATTGGCATTTTACCAAGACTAAAACTGCACCCAGTAATGAAGCCCAGCTAAAATGAGACTCAGCTTCTGATTGATTTACACCTGCAGCTCAATACCATTTAATTAGAAGCACAAGTATCTGGAACTTCACCTGTGTGTGAATCACAGTTGCAGGTTCCTGTTTGCAGGCAGAAGAGGAGACAAACTGGTGAAATTAGAGCATTTGAGCTCTGGGCATATACAGTGATGATATCTGGAGGATGTTCGAATTGCTTTTCCCCGTTCTCAAATCAAAATATTTTACATTTACGAGCTTTGTGTGCTTCAAACTGGATTAAGGTCCTGAATGGGTACTTGTCCTTTAGATAACTTGATCAACACTTTCACTTTTTTGTGTACAGCAGAATATGTAGCAATGCCTTGTCTCCAGCTGTTAGTATGTGCCTCTTTGCACATATTCAGCTCGCACAAGCATAAAATCCAGATGATTTTCAGAAGATCAGATCAGACCATCAATGCTCCTATCTGGTCTTATAGTCCAAAATCTCTCATTTTTGACTGTTATCTTGGGTCTGTCCTTTAGATTTTCTGTCTCTGTTTTATCTCCTCCCAAATCTTAAACATCTTTTTATATGCAGACTCTTCCCAAAACCTCTTACACAGAGTGTTTTCAAGCTATGATGTTAACAGTAAAGTGAAAAACAGCTCTTCCATGGATGCAAGAATGAAAATGGTTAACCACCTGAATAGCTTTGCTCACAAAGTTAAATCTTTATACATTTATAAATCCCTTAAAATGAAGGTTTTGCTGAGAATGGTTATGATGGAAAAAAAAAGATAATTTGGTTACAAATAATAACTCAAAGTAAACTAAATTTTTTTTTTTTTTGTTTTGACTGCAGAAGTAAATCCCAATTTAGCAATCCTCTGATCCCTGAGATTCTTTTATAACAATCTGGATTCACTGACCATCTCAGCCTGTTTCTAACACAGAAACATGGCTTGATGTGATTGAAAGTCAGCAATATGATGATTTTGAACAGGTTTGGAAAACAAACGGGAAATGTACAAATATTGTGCAGGTCTAAATGTGTAACTGCAGAGGTTGTTTCTGTTGACTTTGGAGTCAGTGTCTCTCAGTAAGTGACTGACATGGCAAACGTTGATTCCATGGTGGCACTGTCTGTGCACTTCTCAGGGCACTCAACAGGGATTTTTCATTTCATGCATCATTTAGAATTTGCTGCAATGATTATGAGAACTCTCTCTCTGTGTGCATATATAAATATATATATTTTTTTTTTAAGAGGAAGAAAATGTGCCTTGTCAGCCTTCTCTAAGCTGTGAGACTTTTCCAGTGTGTAAAATTTGATGGCTAAATTGTATCAATGCGAGTTTCTACATGCACTAATCTCTGGAGGAGATGGGAAAGAACACTAAAATAGTTGATGAAATTTAGGCTTTTAATTATGGGATATATTAGATCATTTCAGTAGCATCCCATCTGCTGCCCAACTGCATCCAGACTTAATTCAGATCTGAAAATAGAGAAGCCTTGAGAAAATTGAGATCATGAGGACTGACACTGTTAACGAGGGTCTCCCTATCTCTAGAGCTTTTTATTTGGATCCATTTCCAGAAAGACTTACTAACCAATCCTTTGCTATTAATGTTTCACAGAAGTTAATGGTGGGCTCTTTCTGCTTATGCTTTAGTTTGTTTATTAAATCACTGAGGTTTCAAACTTGCTTGTTTTCTGTTCAAATCATACGGGAAACTGTCTCTTTGATCTCTCTTTTGTTGTGGCTGTTTCTATAATTCTTTAGACATGTTAGTACACTGACGAGCATTTTCTCTGTCATCATTATCTGTGCATATGGAAGGCAAATATGATAGATTTCTATACTTCCAGGTAGGTTTCTCCTCTGGAATACAATTAGTGTGGGAAAAAATAACCAAAAAAAAGTGTTATAGACTCATTTAGGCTCCCCAGAATGTTAACTGAAAGAGCACAGGATTTGTTTATTTGCATTTGTTCTTTAAAAATTTAACAAAATCCTAAGGTTTTCACTGCATGCTAAAACCCACTGTAGTTTTTACCATGTATTAAAATGAGCCACTTTTATTAGTGAAAATAGTCCTTCATATTGACAAATGCCAAACTAAGAATTCTTAACTAGTTCTTACAATAAAACCCAGACATTTTTCAAGTTGGCAAATGCAAATATATCACCGAGAAAAGATATTGATACAGGCAGGACTGATGGCATGAATGGTCAAAGTAAACAGACCCAATGATGTCTTTTGACTTCACATTGCTCTTAAGGTTTGTTATGCCACTCATGGGAGCCATAAGGGAAGAATAAGGTCACAGTAGCTCCTCTTCTTGGTATATGAATGCTAAAGTTACGTGTTTACAAATTTTTTTTTGAGGAAAACAACCTCAGCTGGTGTAGCAATTATTCCCTTACTCCATCCATTTATTGATCTATACAAGATGGTCTTCTCAGAACTGTGTGTGGCCACCTGCTTCACTCCCTGATCCAGTACTGTCAGAAGACTTTTAATCCACTGTCTCCCTTTTTTTTTTCTGGTTTTATTCAGCTGGTTTGAGATGCCTCGACCCTCGTGGCTGCCTACCTTTGCTCTCTGGGAATGCAGCCTTCGGAACAACTTTACTGTAATTTACTCCGGGAACTGCTCTTTCCTGCTCAACATTTCTTCTCATCTGGCTGATATATTTGATGGCATTATCAGTAAAACTGGATAGAATCTGCCCTGGGCAGAGGTGACAGACCTGAGAGGTGAGGGTGCAGATGTGCCTTGAAGATGTCTCATTCTTGTCTAATCTGCTTTGGGTCAATCCCTCTGACAGGGGCATTATGTAATTTCTTTATTTCTTTGCTGTATTGCTCTCAGAGAAAGAAACCAAGACGGTGACTTTCACCCACACTTCCTGTGTTTGGCTACTTCTCTCTCTTTTTTTTTTTTTTTCCCCCTCTCATTTCCTCATGCCAAGAAAAAGAAAAAAAAAAAAAGAGAGATTATTGAATATTCCAGCGTGGAAAGGACTGAAAAATCCATTTTATTCTACATGGAAATAAAGAAACATGTTGACTATATGCAGCAAAAGGGCTTTGATCAGACAAATAGACAAAGAAAATTCCTCAGGCATCTAGAAAACCTGCCTTGAAACAGGGAACTCCATAGGACACCACAGCACTCAGAATCACCTTCTCTTCATCAAACCCTTCCTACTAGACAAAATATTAAGGGAGTACACAGCTTTTCTATGTTCAAACAAGTTTCTTTTTTCCAGAAACTGATAACCCCATGTTTATTCATTCAAAAATATTCTATTTTAATTCTGTTTTAATAGGACAGAAAAACATCTGGGCAACACCTTCTAGTCAACTGTGCTTCGTTATGGCTTTTGTTGAATGACAAAAATAACTTGTTCGGTACATTTTACTCTCTAGAGAAAGTGTAGTGTAGTCAATATTTCAGATGTTTCAAACTTAGAAGAGCTATGGTTCTTGTTTAGAAAACATGAGGCAGTACTGGAGAAATTAAATTAAATTGCTCAGCGATTTGGCTTTTTTTATAATGGCAGCAGAACAACTCAGGCTTTAAAAGGTTCTATAAAGAGTGCTATGTTTTTCCAGCACAATTATAATTAAGGTTGATGAATTGCTGGGGAGGCAAAGAATAGCGAATTTTCTGCATAATTTTTAGAGTTTGGATAGAAACTGGAAAACACTAAAACACCTACAGGTGGACAAAGCAGGCCAGGCGGCAGAAAAAACAACTCTTAACTTTTTCCACTGAGTAAATCCTTCTTGACCTTTGGGGGAAAAGAAAAATAAAAATAATCCTCTAAGAATTTTTTGTGTTACTCTTCTCTGCACTTCATTTGCTTCAGCATGCCTGTGGTCTCTGGTGTTCTCACTGGCTTGGGAGGGCTGTGCTTGAAGCTCTGCCTGTACCTTCACTTCTGGCTGGCGAGGGAAACCACCGAGTTGTCACAGCAGTGCTGGAGAAGCGTGGCTTTGGAGAACTGGCAGTGTAACATCCTTGATGCTCGTTGCTGTGTTTTTACTGGAAATTTTCTGCTCAGGGGCAGTTCTCAAGTGTGATCCCTGTACTGTTGTTTCACAGTTATAAGGGAAATTAAAGGAGTCGAAAGGATATGTTCCAAAATGTTGCCTAAACATAAAGGTCAGTTTTTATAGGTGCCCCTAGTTTACTCAAAGTCTACGGATTTGTGTCCATTCCAAAGGACTCTCCAGCTTCTGCAGAAGATAGGTATTTAGTCTTCTGAACCTGCACAAGGCAGGGAGAACTACTGCATATATACATATATATATACATCCATACCTACATACATATGTGTTTTCCGCATGAGATTTAGTTTGGGAGTGTACTTGGCTGGAACAGAACGACTTCTCTTGTGTGTTTTCAACTGTATACGTTTTAAAGCATTTTTCTCTAATTTCTGATGAGTCCTCAAGAGCAAATAGACTGACATCTCTGATATTTGGCTCATCCTGGAAGTTCTTCATTTCCCCGGGTGGGTTTCAGGTTGTTCTGAGGTAACTTGTGTTAGCTACATGTTAGTGGCCAGGGTTACATCTTTCGCTCTTTATAAAAAGTGTCTTTTTTTTTTCTTCCCCTCTTCATTTTTTAGTAGTGAAAATGGCATTGTGTAAGGTTTAGAGTTAGCTTCATAAGAAGAGACATTTATGTGAGCTTGTATGTAGTGCTAGCACAAGACTCTGAAGAGGGATATAAATCAAATATGTATAAACCTGCAGCATTTTAGTTTTTATGAATTATTTCATACCATTGTGTTTAGCTTTGTTAAGAATATTACAGAGGAGAGAATCACAGAACTGCTTGACTAAAAGTACTTAAAAAAGGACGTATCACAGTGTATTGAGGTAGAAACAACTTGTGGGCACTTCTGTTTTTTTCTACATAGCTGGTAGTAACTTAAGCCAGATATTGCTGACTTTGCAGAACTCCCAGGTGTATTCGCCATTCTCTCTGCAGTGATAGACAAGTGAGTTCTGACTTCACAAGTATGTAGATACATGCATTGATTGTCATATTCCACAACTAAACCTGCTGAGAATGTAAAGAGTTATAGACTGGAAGATTTTATTCAATATCTAGTGTCTGTACTATTGCTGTGTTTTAGAATGCGTTTTACCTCATGTGAGATGAGAGCGCTCTTCCATGTTGAAAAATTCATAAATCAAATTACGTGCATATGAGACAACTTTTAATAGCATTAACATCAGTGCAATTCATCATCTCCAAGTTCCATATGTGCCAATTCATCAAAACAACAATCTTGTCAGGTCCTGTCCTAATAAATAATAATTTCTGCATCCAGCCCTTCTGAAGGGCTTGTGAGGTTACTTGCTGATTCATTAGTGCTGATGTCGAGTTAAACCTTTTGTGATCTCCAACAGAATTGTAGTTCATCTGGGTGATTTCTTTTTTTTTTTTTTTTTTACTTTCCTAAGAGCAAAATTTACCCTTTTTTTTTTTTTTTCATTTATTATTGACAAAATGAAAGGGAATTACTTGTGGGAGTATCTTGTGAACAACTTTTATGGATAAATGTCACAGTATTCATCTGTAAACTCCTGTGTTTATAGTAAGTCTTCGATAGTAATTTTTGGAAGCATGTTATGGCTTGTAATTTTACTTACATTCCCAGGTCAGCTGCATAGGATTTAGGAGCTGGAGGTTCAAGTCTTACTCTCACTTTGAGGCAGAGACTTAAAATGCTGGGTAATAAAACCTTCGTTATCACAGAACAGTTTGGGTTGGAAGGGACCTCAAAGACCATTTAGTTCCACCCGCTTTTGGAATGGGGGTTTATTTATAGTGTTGACACACCTGGTGGTGGTTTGGGAAAGATAAGTAAATAAATAAACAATCATATGAAAGAGGCTTAGAGACTCAGCTCCTGGTGAATTGGAGTTAAATGGGCAAGCTGAGTATTTATTACTAGTTGGTACTTCAATAAATTGAAGCATAGATTTATGTAAGGCACTTGAGAGTACTCATCAAACTGCAAGTGGTACCTTCAAATGCTGAAAAGCTATGTGAGAGTGAACCATGTCCATGTAACATATAGAACTCCTAAACAACAGATTTTTGTTGTTGTTAATTGGTATTCTTAAAAAGTGGTTATAATAATCTGAGTATTTAAAACAACGGAAAAACTGGCTTTACAGTTTTAACAAAATAAAAATGCTCTTCTGAATATTTTAAAGCTTATTTCTTCTACAAGAACAATAAAAAAAATCAGAAAAGTCATGGTTCGTCTCATATAGGAAATATTTCGATTTTGAAGTATTCAAAAATGATTTTATGTCTAAACTTTTATGACTTTTTGTCTATGACTTTTATGTCTAAACTCAGCTTTGTGAATTGGGCTGGAACGCATGGAAGGATGGGAGTGTTGCCAAATTTGCGTTGCCCTTAGTCAAAAACTAGGGAACCCCTGTTCAGCACTCATGCACTGGACCAGAGTTTGGATCAGTCCTTCCCAAACTCTCTGTGTGCTTCAAGCTGGCTCCTGCCAGTGGTTTTAAGGCTGTGGGCGCACAATCAGCAGTCAACTCCTCTGCACCATCCCTCCGCTTACCGCTGACCCCGCACTCGGGGCAGGAAAATCAGATATCCTGCAGTAACTGAGGAAACGCTGCAGCGTGCACGATGGCACACAGGCAATCAGAACTATCTCCATCAAATTGCAGGTGACATTTTCATTAGCTCAACAGCTTCTGGGCTTTGATTGGGAAATGACTGCTGGGGAAAAAAAAAAAAAAAGAAAAAAAGGTCGTGTCATCTCGTGGTTCTCCTGGCAGATGTGGCCCCTTTTAATGTGTAGTTTTTCAGCCTGCCTTACTAGTCACGTCGCAGCTAACAAAAAAATTTAGTAATTTGGGACATTATTTGGCTAAGTGGTGAGATACTTTTACCTGCACCCAGGGAAGATTTTATTGTGGGGTTGTCTGTAGACTAAAAGTTCGTGAATATGGACTTTTATGGAAATTATATAAAGTATATATAAAATGGACATTATTTAAAGTATTTATATGGAAAAAAACCCTAAATTTTTGTGTTTATAAATCCTACCTCAGTTTCATTGAACTTATTTATTTGCATGTAAGGTATAGCAAATATTGAATATAAAAACAATATAAACATAAATAAGTCAAGGCAGGTACAAACGGATTATTTCTCTGTAGCTTTGTGTGCAGTTGTTAAAATCAGACTTGGGAATTACCTATCACACTGATCAGTAACGTGAAAGTGTGATATTTGTTTTTCATTAGTTCTATCTTTATATAACTGGAAGCTTCTTCTGCTTCTTCCTTGTCCAAATTCTGATTGAAGATTTGCGTGTTCGTAACAACTTCTTCAACAGTCGTTACGAAGTTCTGAACACGAAAATATCCTTCATTACCCCTTCCAGTTAAGAAATATTCAATCTCAAAACCCTCTGCAACTGCTGATCTTATTCAGCACAGCTCTGTGAAACTGTTTAGTACCAATCCCACTTAGATCTGGACACTGAGGTGCTCAGCAGCAATTAAAGTCAGATTGGAGGTGATTCTTCTCATCACAGGGGCTGTCCTGCCTCCCAAAGCCACAAATTATATCAGGATAGGGATTTGGAACTCTGGGTTCCTGCAAATGCTGATTCTGTTCTCCAGCTCCTTGGTTACTCTGGCACACACTCATAGAAGCTGCTCTAATTCGAATAAATAATTAAATATTAATTAGAGCAGAGGCAGGCAGCCACAACCAAACAGTTTGGTTTGAATAAATCAACATTTTCTTGTTAAGAAAATGTGTTCTAAGTAGGAAGCTTTCTGTTGTATTAAAAAGCAGTCTGATTACCTAAACACATTAATACCTACGTGAAATCTCTAAAAAGGACCACAAACAAACAAAATGAGGAAAGTAGCATTTGCAGTTAAATTTCTGCTCAGCTGTAAAGCATCTGTAACTTTGGTTTCAGGGTTCTGCAATCCTGATGTAAATTTACAAAATCAAAAGGAAAGGCAATTTGAGAAGCAATAGAATACATGACAACCTGCTGAAAAGGGAAAGAGATGAGAAGGAATGTCCCAAAGTAGCTACTGGAGGAATTATTTGTGATCTTTCTGTTGCCCTTGAATGATCTTTAAGCAAGTTGTGTTGACTGCTTTTGATAGTGGGCAGCTTGAAGAATGAGTAAATGAGAAAACAGGCTTCTAGGAAAAAAGACAGTAGAAAGCACTGCTTTAACAGAAATTTTCATTTCTTCAACAATAAGACTGCTTTAGTAAGACTAACCTAGTTTGATGTCTTTTGCTTGAATTTTTACTTTATTATTTTCTAGTTGTGTCCCAGAAAAATGTGCGCCGTTCTACAGTGTTAGACTTTGCAGGGAGCAGGAAGTTTGACTTCAGTTTTGTCTTGGAAAGGAAATCTGCTCTATTTCTGAGAGCTGACTTCCCTCTGAGCAGGAAGGTTGTGAGTGCCTGGAGCTCACAGAACATCATGACTGAGCAGTTATAGAGATATCACTGGTGATATTCTGCTATCTAATGCTTGTAAAACATCCATTCATCATTTTCGTGGGAAAAAAGTCATTCTGATTAATTTCCCATTTTGCAAACAGTTTTAGAGCTGTCACCCTTTTTTGTTTTGACATCTTCAAAATTGAAGAGTTCTAGGGTTTCATTTGAAACAGGTTTTCATTTACAAACCCAAGGTAATTCTTACTTAAAAAAGGAAAAGGTATATCATTAAATGAAACACAAAATATCAAACCAAAAAAATCCACACATGGTAGCATAAGTTTGCTTTTGTCCTAGTTTCAGTGTATGAAATATCTTTAACAATTTATATTTTCTTTCTACTCTGAGATGTGGGGGGGCTGGAAGAGAAACTTTAAAAAGTCTCCTAAGTCAAACAGGCTGAAAAACTGTTTCAGGAGAGTAAGAGCCCCTCATTTGCTGATTAATTCAGCAGTGGGAACAGCCCAGGGTTCATCTCCTGTGACTTTGAACTGAGTTGTCCATTTGAAGTACTTACAGGGAGTGTTTTGGGATACTAAGCACCGATTTCCAACCTTGGTGAAGTGTTTGAGGTTACATAGGGCCGGTCCAGACTCTCCTTATCCTCTTCCCTGGCCAGACATAGTCCTGGGGATGGAGGCGGTGCTTTCAAGTCAAGCCTGTGTGGCACAGAACTGTCAAGGACGTGACAGCAAGGCAGGAGCTGAACATGAGGGAATGAAGAGCCTGGGCCACTTAACTGTCCCTAGATTTCTAGGCTGATCTGCAGCACAAGTGAAAGACTAGAGCTGTTTTTCTGCTCATTAATCCTGTGTGCTTATAAGCTTACTTATACTTCTATGCATATAAAGTGTCTCTCCAAAATACTGGATGGTGCTTAAAGCAGATGAGTTGCTCAGACCTTTTGTAACACGATGCTGGAGCAATGCTTCATTTAAATGCTAAGCTAACTGTAACTGGAAATAATTCTCCATGTGGCCGGCTCAATAATTCCAAGTTGTTTTAGACCCTGTTCAAAAAGAAAAAGGAGATTATTGACTACTGAGATTGCAGAAATCTCAGAAAAGATTCTTGTGTAAGAAAGTGTAACTTATCACAAAGGCTGCATATTTCTCCTCCCTGAATGCAAACACACATTCACATTCTTCTGTGTCTCATTGCTGTATAACTTTTAAAATCCCAGATAATGTGCTGTTTATTTTCCAACATGACGTTAAGCATTTCCATTAGAGCTGGGCAAGCTGGAAAAACATTACGTCAATTGTAATGAAATGAATTGAAAAACATTGTACATTAATTTAACACTAAACTTTAAAAGTGCTGAATATTTACCTGGCTGACACTAAGAAGACACAAATTTGGAGTGGTTTATGAAAGCAAGTAGTGGGGTTGTTTTTAAAGTCCTTCCTGAAGGTTATGACAGTTACTGCTTTTGCTGTAGGTTCAATTTGCAAACTTTGTTTTAACTTTTCTTATACCCACTGTCTCTTTCACATGGACAGCAATTCTTTTAACTCCCCACTTCCCATTAGAAAACAAAAACAAACAAAAAAACCCCAACTTCAAAGTGTTTGTTTCTGGCCAAATCCATGCTTGTCTCAGTATGTGGCTTTTTCAGACTTTTTCAGTCTCATTGTACAGCTTCTGTGAAGGGCTCAGTATCTTAACTCTAATTCAACTTAACGGTCCTGTCTGAATGAATTTGATAAATGACTCTGACTCCTTCAGCTTTAGAGCACAGTAGATTTGGGGCTCAATCTCTGGGTGACATATTTTGTTCTGGTATTGCAAAATAACCTGGAGCAAACATACCTAACCTGGAAAGCAGCTTGGAGCTAGTCCAGAGACGAACAGTGAAATCTGGGCCTGTTCTTTCTGAGGGCTGGTTTATCTGTAAGCTGTTTATTCCAATTTTCATTGTTCATGGATATGATAACTCCTAAATTGTGGGATTTATCCCAGATAATGTTCTTCTTTTTTGGCTTTTCCTCTACTTGTGCAAGAAGATATTATTATTCCATTGATTTAATGCACCAAGTGTTCAGCTCACTCCCCTGAGCGCAGGATAATAATCCACCAAGACAAACAGGGATATTCACCTCTGGGCAAATACTCCATCATTTATCCTGTGCTGCCAGTCTCTCTGCAATGATATAATCATTTAATAGCTGATGTCTTCAAGCAGGTAGGCTTTTAACAGGCCATGGGTTGCTGGCATGAATTTGGCATTTTTATCTCATTTATAGTTTCATCCTCCATGATTGGTCTTATCAACCTCTTGTCCTGTAGAGAGAAGAGAAATCTCTTCAGCTGGAGCTTTGATGGTCTTATTTGTCCAAATTTGCACTTCTGTCAGGCTCTTGGCTGCAGCTCTATATTTCATATGTGAGGCTGTTATGATCCATTTAAATGCCTATGGGGATCTCAACAAGCTTTTTGAAAAGATTAATGACTTAGCTGTGGTTTTTATGATAGTGTTTCTAGAGAAATGCCTGCATACCTAATAAGGTTATTTCTACAAGCCAAAATCTGCATTGCTCACCGTAAAAGACAGATAGATAAAAATTTAGCTATAAAACATCTGAAGGTTTGCTGGCCATTTTTGTCTTTTGGAGGATCAGTTTTGTGCAAAAGAAGGGAAACAAAGAAGGCAAAAAGAGAAATAAGAAATGCATCAGCCTTAAAAAGGCAGCAGAGGAAGAAGACAGTTGTGAGGAATTCTGTGGTTTTGAATCTTGTACTGTATGGATATACTGCTATTGCCTTCAGTCTTATGTTTTTATTTGGACATGACTCTAAATAGGAGTAATTTAAGTTAGTGTTTCAACTTGCATAACATTTATTCAAGATTTATGTGAGTGGTTATAAAAAGATTAACTGAATCATTAGCTAAATTGCGTTTCCTAATGAAACCACCAAACAGCAGGCTGGAAGGAGAGAGGTGGTTTGTGCTTTTCTTAAACCATTGACCTAGTAGAGTACAACTTTTAAAGTGCATTTGAAACTTCTGTGTTACACCTTTTAATGAGTGTTAGTCAAACATCCATCAAATACCAGAAATCATCCACATGCCACAATTTGTTTTGGCTGAAATTTGACTAATACCTGTTCTGATTTTCAAAATGTGAAGTGTTTGCCTGGCATAAATCTTCATTTATTGTGAAGTGACCTAGTGGTGGCGACACCTTCATTTTAGAGTGGTGCTTTGCTAATAAGATCAGTCCTTACTTTCTCTAGATTTCTGTCTCTTTTGTGTTACATATTATTAGAGCCAATCATTTAAATGAGAGTTTTCCTTTTCAAATAGTGGTAAGATGAATAGGTAGTTTTTATTAGCATTTCCTTTAACACGTTCAGCAGGTGTATCCCTGTAGGACTAGCAGACAAACCTGAAATTAGAAAACTGAAAATTTAAATCAGGAAATATAAAAGGAAACTTAGAAAGGAAAATAATAATTTTAGACACTGGCATCATGTATTGCCATTACCTTAACTATGTGAAAATGCTAGTAAAATCCCTCCTTCTAAATGAATGTGTTAGAAAAAAATGCTTGCTTTTACGAGTAGATAAGAAGAAGCTATGCTGCTTATTCAGATATAAAACAGAGCAGAACAGATGCACGATTCTGTGGCATGTATCGATTTTTTTCTGAACACACAAACATTTATATAATATATAGTCACTTTTATTATAATCTTCTTGTTGTTTCATAAGAAAAATGGAGAAATTACAATATTAGCTATTGAAAATATCTTCCAATATTTGCAGAGTAAATCTGTCAGGAACATAACACGTTGTCTGACTCTAGATGCTATACATCTGTTGTTTGATTTGCTGTTAAAAACACTGGATGCTACAGAGAAGAAAAAATATGGTTATAGTCTTTCTGATGGTGTTGCAAGCCACTTTTCACAGATGCTGATTATTCCTGAGTTAAGACTTTGTCAGAGGATGAACAGACACACTGACAGGAGGACAGGTCTGCCTGGAGCAGTGAGGAGCTGGGGAGTCCTTTTTACTCTACGACCCGCTCCAGTGAAAGGGCAGAAAGCATCTGCCCAGCCGTGCAGTTTGCCCAGGGCTCCCTCCTGCAAGGCCAGAGTGTTATTGGGTGTGGAAATCATAGCAGGCACTCCGCAGAGCCCTCGCCAAGCATCACATGTGGTCACGTTTGCACTGCACAAGGACATCGCAAACCTGCACCGTGAGACCCAGCAAGGGGCTTTAATCCTGCCAAGGCTTCTCCAGCTTGTTTCCCACTGTGATGTGTCCGTCGGTACCATGTGCTGGGAGTTGGCTGGCAGTTGTCTCACTGAATATGGCATTCTGCTGAGTTCTGTGGAAAGCAGAGGTCCTTTGGCATGGCTGCTTTTGACACCTGTTAGGAAAAACACTGTGGCAAGGCAGTTGATGCTTGTATGTAGATTTTTAAAGACAGATATTGTTTTATTTTAGTCTTATAGGGTTCATTTTAGGATGGTCAGGGTTGCCTTTTTTTTTATATACATGCCTGTACAAACATAACTTTCTAATTAGGATTCTCAGCATAGATTTTAATCTGAGTGCTAAACTGAATAAAGTAAAAAAAACCCGTATTATTCATCAAGACAATGCCAAACTCACAACTGCTTATGTGAGTTTCACATCAGGCTACATTTCCAGTTATTCCTGATTTGCAATTTTGTCAAGAGAATTTCTCTGCTGAAACACAATGTAAATTTACAAAAGCAAAAGGAGGAGTACACATCTTCACCTCTCAAAGTCTGAAGAGTAAGTTAAGTGTATTTGGTGATGAACCTTCTGCGTTATTTACCTTTTTTTTCTGGGGAGGGAAGGAGGAAAACAAAGAAAATAATAAAACTGGTTTCCTAATTCCTAAATTCCTAACACTCTAAGGTTAGTTGTGTGTTTTTCCTTTGCGGTTACCATGGTGATAAGAGTACTGTTAAGGCCTAGCTAGGCATTAGGCTGCATTAGGCTAAAATCATTTATTCTTCTTTTCACCTGCAAAATGCATGGCCAGGAGATGAATGGCATCATTTAGGGCACTTGCTCTTCTGACAGGCTGCTGTGAGCTCAGCCCCAAGAGTTCACATTCAAACACGGGGAGAAGTTTTGCAGGCCTAAATTTTACTGCAGAAGGAGGCTGGCTT
Source organism: Cephalopterus ornatus (assembly GCA_013396775.1). Taxonomy (NCBI): domain Eukaryota; kingdom Metazoa; phylum Chordata; class Aves; order Passeriformes; family Cotingidae; genus Cephalopterus; species Cephalopterus ornatus. The sequence goes on from VZRE01007108.1 coordinate 722,603, forward strand.
TCAAAATATATGTAAAATTACAAATATATCGCCGGGATCAATAATAAAACTTGGGAACAGCAACAGTAAAAGCCCCAGCCTTACCCTGTCTGCTCCAAAAGAAATGGAGAGGGGAGAATATGCAGGCAGGGGAAGCTGACTGATGTCTTTTTTTAGTAATTCTGGAACTGTTACTTACTTCAATGCCTCATTAGCTCTGCGAGCAGGGCTCTCCCAGCTGCACAGGCTGCTAATGCAAACTCTGATGCTGATTGAGTTGCCCTGTTGTGTTGTTGGGCTCAGGTGTCTCTCCTCGGCTTTCTCCGATCCACTTACTATTCTGAGTAAAGCTCCTGATCTGCCGAAGAGGAACCACGACCCCAGGCTCCTGTAAAGATCAGAAGCCTCCAGAAGACTTCGAATTACTTCCCCCCCATCTTCTCCACCCTGTGCTTCAAGGCAGTCATTTGCCTCTGCATCAGGCAGGTGCTTTTCCATCCTGGTCTCAAAGACCTTCAGAAGATACCTAGAGCTCCAGATTGGAATTGCTCTTCCTGTTTTTGACTTCCTCTTTGAATATAACTCTTAATTTAACGTAAAATGTGCATATATAATTAATACAAATCTTCACTCAGTATCATATTAGTGTGTATAATGTGGTTCTTTCATCACCTCCGGCCCAAAAAATACAGTTAGTACTTATCTTAATTTCCCTCTCAAACAAACTGAGATTTGTAGATTCATATAGGCTGGGGTTCGTTATTTAATTGTTGAAAAACTGACTGCTTTGTGGTATATTCCTCTTAAGCAGAAGTGGAAAAATATTATTTTTTGGTCTCCTTCTTAGCTTTGTTTGTTTATGGCATATGCAGCTAATGTGTATTTCTAATGCCTCTTATGCAGTAAGTAGATTACTTAATGCAGCTATTTAATTTCCAATAGCTCACATTTTCTTAGGATCATCAACATATTTTTACATTAATTATTTAACTTCCATTTCCAATCTTTTCAGTCAGGCACACTTCCACACTTCTGCCTACTCAGGGCACAATTAGTCACTGCATTATTATAGAATTAAACCAGTTTAAGTGAATAAAAAGTAATTTGCACATTTTGAACACGGCTACATTTTGTTCTGAATATTTTTAGCCTGGAGATTGGCTTTGAATTTCACATTAGGACATTTTCGTGTTTCAAAATGGGGATAGCTATGACTTATTCAGTTGTTTTCTTATTTTAGATCCTGCATCGCTTTCAAATACTGTGCTCGCACTTGATTATTGATCCTCTTCTCATCCACCAATAACAAAACCAGAATAGAGCAAGTAAAACAACTGTGAAGTAACGTCAATTAGTATCGTCTATCTACCGCCCTTGTACGCTTTGGAAGCACAAAATGCGTTGCTGATGCTCTGTTCTACAAATGCTGATTCATGCCTGTTCTGTGTCCCAAGGGGTGGCCCCACAGCCACCCCTTTCCCAGATAATACTTTTTCTCAAACCACGTTTATGGATCTTCGATTCAATAATTGGTGGCACTGATAATTCTGGAAAGAACTGTGTATCAAAGGTCATTGAGAGGATGAAAGGCTTAAGCTCCGTGTTTGAGATGCAGTTGAGGTTTTGTTCTGTGTTCCTGTGTCCTGCTTCTGTAATGCTAATCATAACAGAGGCTGAATTTGTAAACAGCAGAATATCTGCCTTGTTGCACCTTGAAAAGGAAAAGTAAAATATGACCATGTTATTTTCTAAGCATTTTTCAGACCAGGAGACAGTAGAGGCACATTAAAGAAAATCAACAGCCAAAAAAACTATCTGAAGCTTGGGGAAGAGCACTGCCTCATAAGGGAATAGGTCAACTCTCCTTTTCAACTTGTAATGGGATTGTCAAATTAAAGGGGACTTATTTCATGGCCTTTGTTCCTCTTTCTTATCTGCATTTCTTTTTGCTCTTTTGCAAAGCAAGCTTTGACTCTTTTGGATTATTAAATTTCATTGTGCAGCAAGAGATATCTTTCTCCTACTAAATTAACCATTAGGTGTGTATTTGGATCACAAATATTAATAAACGAGTTACAAATATTACAGGCTTTCCAATGTGCTTCTTAGAAAGGTATATTTTATTATAAAACTTTACCTAAATGTAAGAAGGCTTGATGAGCAATATGAAGGAAAGTTACCTTAAAGAACATGAACTGAAGGTTTTCCTTTTTACTCCCAGATGATTGAGTCTTGCTTTGAGTAACGTCACAAAGAAATAATTCCATCAGTGGAGAAAGTTGAAATATATTTCTAATTTGTTATGCTTAAAATATCAGTAACGATATCAGACTTCCACAAGTACATACAGAATTCTCTTAATTTATCCCTTTGGCCTCATGAAAACGGTAAGCCTTCCTTCATGAAGGAATATTCCTTGTATCAGTGCAGCCCAAGAGAGCTGCTGTTTGGCTTTCCATCTACCTTCTTTCCCAAGGGAAGTCAGTGAAACTTCAGTCGGTATCTCTATCATATTGCTCTAAAGTTTCCTAAATTAAGAGTCATCAAATCAGCAGATTACAAATGCCAGTGAAGTGGCTGGTGAGGCTTCCAGCCCTTTCAGATGCCCCATGAATTCAAAGAGATGAACACCGAGTTACCAGGACTCTGAAGGAGGGCTGGCATTAAAGCAGCACCATTTGTGCCACCAGGGCTAGAAGTCTGTGCACTAATTCCATTCCCATAATCTCATTTAATGGTGGCTCTGACTTCCCTTCTTGTTGCAGAATCTGCTTGCCTCTTTTGAAATTTAGAACTGTTCAGTCTTAACTAGCAAAAACTTGACCTTGCAAAGCTTTACTAACACAGAGTCTCAATCATTAAAGCAGAGCTGTTTGTGTTTATAATCATACCTCATATGAGTAGAAATATGCAAGACTGACCTTTAAAACATGCTCTCTGGGTTATCATAACTTAAGAAAAGAAGAGCATTTTTTCCCTTTTAATTTAGGTGGTAAATCTACCGAGTAATTTACAGTGTGAATGAACTGCTTTTCCTTTTCTGAAAAACAAAACTTAACAATTGGCCTAATATGAAAATATATTATTCTGAGTGTAAAGTATGTGTTTTCTCATGAAAAATTTAGTAAGGCAGTTTAGTGCAGTAAGAGCACTCCCTGTGTGTCAGCAGCACCCACATTATAACCCAGCAGACTGAAACAGCTCCATCCATTGACTCAATGGGCTGTGAAATTCATTCTCTGCACAAGCACTGACACACTAGACCTCAGTCTAGTGGATCCTCAGTGGATTGAAGCTCCCATGATGAGTTACAAAGTGAATGATACTCTAATAAGACCTTTTTTAAGCCCTGACATGACAGATTTAGAGTACCAAAAAAATTGAGTGAAGTCTCATTTTTCAGAGTTCTTCGGTTTAATGTATATTTGATAGTTAAAGTAGTTATATATAGGGGTCATTTCAATACTGTCCAAATGTGAAATTTTCCAAAGTGATTTTTTTTTTCTTACTCCTGATGCAAGATCTAATTTTCAGAAGACATTTGGGGGATGGACATTCCTACTGCTCATTGCTAATGGCTAGAGCAGATTTTACATCGTGCACCCTTCTGTCAGTAGTTGCTGTCTCTCTGCAGGACTGTTGTACAGCACAGAACGGATTGAATGGGTCCTATTCACACTTCAGTGTGTGGTTGTCTTAATTAAAACTGCCAGGTGAGGTGGTTTGAGTGGCTGACCCTGAACTGTGCAGGATTAGGGAACAATGTGTGTCCCAACCTTTTGTCTGAGCCCTGACAGTGATAGACCTCAGCTTCTGTAGAGGACTTCACGTGCCCTAGAAGTAAAAAGTCAAACGTGTCCTGAGTTTTGAAAATGTTAACCTTACATTTATTCTTACTCTTAACTGAATCAAGTGTTTGGGGCTTTAGTTGTATCTCTGCTTCCGTTCTCCCCTTCTCTTCTTCCCTGGCTGCTGTGCTCACCTGGCTTAGAGACGTGCGTGCAAATAATGCAGCAAATTGTGCTTGGTGCAGAGTGCATTTTCCTGGGGACCTCAAGCATTTCTTAACCACACGGAGCACGGCATTGCTTCACGAAGGCAGGTGAATATTTCTTGCTGGAGAGATTAATCCTTGCCCTCTCCCTGCAGAGTTCCCGTCACTCAGTTATTCTCAGACCACTCACTACTGTGGGCTTAGACAGCTGTAACAGTACCCGACTTCAAGGAATATGTGGAAGCTGGGAATAGCCTGCTGCTCCTGAACAGTCTGTGCAGGAGAGCTAAGTCAGGCACTCCAGAGGCTCTGCATGTTACGTGTTTTAAGGGTCTCTGGTTGACTTAGAATTTTTTCCAGGATCGTGAGTTATGAAGGTCTTGCCAAAGGCTTTTATTGATGTACATTTCCCACGGCTCTGGCTATCTTTGTTACTCCTTGTTGTTGCTACCCTCCTATTTGAAAGAGTTTGGAGATTTACCACTAGGAAGCTTTCCAGTTGTCTCTGCCCCCTGATAGGGTGGATGCTATCTACTGTAATATAAAATTCATCCAAAGAATTTCATTTGAAAGCCAAGAGGTCCCTGAAGACATCAAATCTTTCAAAAACCACATTTTCACATTTCAGCCTCAGAACTGCACGTTACAGACTGGTAGGTTAGAAAAGATTGTGAATTTAATTTGGGTGAGGCACTCACTGCTGCACTGAGATTCTTACTAGGCATTAAGAACACATGTAAAGCTGCCAGCATATGGAAGAGCAGAAGTTCACTTGGGTTTGCTTCGTATCACCTTCAGTCAATTGCTTTCCTCCAGGTTTCATCAAAATGGGACTATTAGGATCAAGGTCACAATGCCACTAGACCAGTTGTGATCTCTGAAAGGAGCTGCTGGGGCAGAGAACCCTCTCTGAGGTCTGTTTGTGCTGCTCCGAATTTTGATGTCAGGCATAACCTGTGAAGCCAGCCCTGCATCGAGCCTCTCTGTGCACCTGAGACAGTACCAGGCACCTCAACTGGCTCTTGTGCTGCACCTACACATGCTGGCCCAGCTCGTGGGGGAGCCTGTTCCCACTCACCATGAGTGATCTAGAGCTGTGGAGCTCATCTGACACCTGAAAACATGCCACAGTAACAGCCCATCTCTACACAGAGTCTTCTCCCTTGCTTTTATGCTTAAAAAGAATAATACATATTTTTCAACAATTACATGGCTCTCAAAGGCAAAACCTTTTTAATCCAGATATGACCATGATATGAAATACTGCAGGAAGCTGGCCATCAGAGATAATCAAGCTGCATGTTTCTGCGTTAGTGGAAAGTGGCCATTTGTACATATGCCTGCTGTTAACGTTCTACCCGGGGGGATAATCATTTATAATTAAGTCAATGAAGAAAGGAGATCTCACCAGTAACTTGTCAATAAACAAGTCAGAGAACTTTTCAAAAGGATGCTGTGGTTAGGATGATTTTGCTGTGAGCCAAGTTTATCTATACATAGTTAAAAAATTTTAAAAAACTTCCTGAGATAGACCAGATAAGTATCTCTACAGAGAGATGAGTCCCGATTGCTAATTTCTCCACAGCATCTCCATACCCATGGAGGCTACAGCTTTATAAAATGAAAAGTAGCAGATAAAGAGGCAGCTTGCAGTGGAGATTGAAGATTATTTTATTAATTTAAAATTTATAATGTCTTAAATTTTATCTGCCATAAATTGAATGAATTGAACCATGGTGCATTGAAGTATTAAAAGCTTTCAATTAAACTTTGCCACAGTGTTCTTACTCAGTTATTCTTTCCACTACCAGGTAGAAGGACCTCCTTTTATAATACAGCTGTAAATGTTGGACCCCATTTGCCATGTTATAATGTGATGATAACATAATGCACATTCTGCAAAATATCTGTAATTAAGTATTTGTGTGAGGCTTGATAATGGCTCCTCTAGTATTATACAGCTTTAAATCTATCTTTATATGGCAGTTATTTCTTAGCATTCATATTATCCTAACAGTAATCTGTATTTAATATCACACTATGTCTATTTTGATTATATTTTATAATAAGGTGTAGCAGGATTAGTTATCAGATGATTCTTAATTTGCATAATGAGCTAATTGAATCTTATGAATTTGGAAGCAATAATCCCAGAACCTTGTTTTTGAAAATGCATAGTCCCAAGTACCAGGAAACACGTAAAGGGAAGTATTTCCTGGATTGTAGGGTAATTCAAGGCAGAATTTATCAATCACCTTCTTCAGTAGGTTCGTATGTTAGTTGTGAATGAAATCAAAATTTGATAGATGGCATACAGCGGTGAGAAATTCCAGAATATCCATTTTCAGTTCATCAGAGAGTGAAGCCCTTTCCTGAACTCTTGCTTTAACCAGTGTCCCTAATTCCATGTCTGTGTTCATTACATTTTATATATGTATATTTATATACACATAGGCATATCTATATGAATGTATTAGTACATATGTTTGTGTATATTAATTTATATATTTATATGCACATTGCATATATTGTATTTATACATTAAATTTCTCAAAGTATATAATTATCAACATCGGAAGTTCTTAAGCAGAGTGATTTGCTTGTTGTATAATAGCTGGATTTTAGACCCTGAGAATTTTCCACCTCTTTCCCTGAAGTCTGGGCAATAGTTTCATCAGCTCACTTGTTAATTAGAGGTGCCATCTTCTTCCTGGAGTAATTTATATAGGCTGGCAGTCATTCTAATACCCAGTATGTCCTCACAGCTGCTGGATCTGAATCCCCTGCAAATAACAGTGATGACAACAGGTAAACCTAATGTGCTTCTATTATTTACTACACAATATAGTTAACATAAGAAAAATGTTCATTTTTAAATCTGTTGTATTTACAGATTTTACTGTTAAATGATGACTTTACCTCAAGGCCAGGTGCTGGAAGAATCTAACTCAATGTGCAGAAATAACGAAGCTGTTAGGTGATGTTGTATTTAATGGCTGAAAGCACAACAAACCTCTAGTATCCAAATTTGACAGGTTTTCTTTGCTTTAAATATGTATAAGGCAAAAAAAAAAAGTTGTTTGAATTGAGACTCCTTATATTCAGTTTTATTTGCAAATAAAGAATAGGTTTGAAGCAGCAGACCCCCAAAGACCCAATGTTGGTAAGTATGTGCATTTTACAAAGTTTCCGTTCTGCAAGAAAAGGGACCAGACAGGCAGTTTAAAACTATAGAAATGTCCTTCAGATATATGTCTGATGTTGTTTTCTGGAAATTGGCTGTAATCAGAAATGAGTTTGCCATTTTTGAAGGTTCTGGGGTTCTGCCTATCAGATCAACTGAGCAATCTTGCTCAATGTTCAGAACATCTTGTACAAGTGAGTAAGTTAGGCACCCTGACCAGGCTTCTCTGTTGAATGACAGGAAGCAAAACCATCTGTAATTATTTTGAATTGCTCAGTTTCTTCACTCTCTTTAATTTAGAAGGCAGCATGAAGTTGATGTGAAAGTTTAAAGACTTCCAACTGGGTAGAGGATGGCCTTGACATTTTTTTAAGAGGTCTCCGAGACAGTGGATTTCTCCCAAAACAACACAGTGCTAGAAGAGGTTTCTAAAGTTTAAGTAAACATCTAACCTGAACAGTTTATTATCCAAACTGAAGTTACAGACTTCTCTGTATTCATTAGTGTTTTGTAGCTGTTAGTGTTTAGTCATCCAATGTTCAAATTAAGGATTTTTTGTCACAGCAGAAGCTTGCAGTCTGGGAACACGGTCCTGAGGAAGCAGAGCATGACTAAAACTCTGGCAGACAGATTATTGGCTGGTGGCTGCAGGAGGAAGTCTCTAAACTAAGAACCCTCAATAAATACAGACAGCCTGGACACGGCTGGGGCCGGCAGACTGAAAGCTTCTCAGCCCCAGTTGGTGGCAGGAGTCAGAGCCTAAAAGCTGAATGTTTCTTTGCTCAGACTGTGGATTTTTGATCCTGAGACACAGTAGCTGAAATAAATCCTAGAATATGCAATCAGCTCATGATTGCACGCCTGCTGGATACCTGAATCACGTCTTTAGGAATCAGCCGATGGTGATGGATTGTTGTGTGCCTTCTCTGTGGGATCTAAAGCACAGTGCCCTCAAATGACCTGCTTGAATCCCTTCCAAATCAGAGAGTAGAGTATTGGCCACATCAGCATTTGCCTGCTGACCTGTAGCGACTTTTGAAGTGATGCTGAAAGTAGTTCTGCCTCACTCACAAAAGAAATGGAGACCTGGAGAAATTCTTTTATGTCTGGTGTTTTGACTTACTGAGAAGGCATTTGGGAGAGCAGTCAGTGAAGTGCAGAAATTTTTGGCCGAGCCAGTGCTGTGGAAATCGGAGGTTTCTCTTATACCGTGTAAAAGCACATTTTAGCAATTCGTACAGATGAGCTATTCCATTTATTACTGCAATGGTAGACAGGCAGTGAAATGCAACAACTGCTACATTTCAGGGCCAAACTCTGGATAGTTTGCTTGTCTTTCTGGCAGTTATGAAAGACTCCAACAAGAGTTTTTTACTGTAGCTGATATGGGGGAGCACATGGTGAAAGTTCTCCTTAGGCTTTGATATACAATCAAGTGACACTCATCAAAAAAACTGCAGTGAATAAGCTGTCTTAATTAACCATAAGCTTGCTACCACCATTCTGCAGGAATTACAGCAACTGTCCTTTAGCCTCACCCTTCTCTATAAAAATTAAGCCACCTCTCCTTCCCTTGCATTCCATGTGCTCTCCTTCCTTTGCATTCCATGCTCTGGGAAGGTGGGCCATGGACAGCGTCGGCCTCAGTAAATTGATTCTGTGATCAAGAGCAAGTGCCCACTTACTCTGTAACAAGTTCACTGTTAGTGCCTGCACAAACCAGAAAGTAAAATATATTTCAGCTTCATACCTGTAAAATGTTGCTGGTGACCTACTAGTCTCACATGTAAGAAATCGATGCTGGGTTCATTTATTTGGAAATGGTTGCGTTTTGCCATTTCCTGAAGTCACTGTGGAAGTTTTATGTCAAGAGAAGGCAGTGCTCTGCTTGTAATTGAATTCCTGGTGAATTATTTAATACAAAAAATCTTAGGGTTAAGCAGCCCATAAACTATAAGTGCATTTTTCCAACTGATCCTTCAACACAGGACAGATCACGTGTGTAGATTGCAGCACTTTCACGCTGCAGTACAAATCTGTCAAGTAATGGCACAGCCACTTGGACAAATGCATCTTTCCAGACATGCTGAAGAGCTAATGCATAGGGAACTGAACAACAAATTTAGACAGAAAGCAATCTTTTACATCATTAGTAATAGACACTTTCTATGTTTTGTGATTTTAGTCAAATGGTGAGTCTGCATAATTAGGAAGAGATTTGCAAAGATATGAAATAACCTGAATAAATTAGGTGAAGAAACAAAAATGGAAAAGCAACAGTCTTGATTTAAATAATATCCTTGCTTATAGCTTGGGTAATTTACTGAGGTAAATTACGTGATAAACATATTATACTGATTTCTTATGTACTAGAAAGTTTTCTTCTGGGATTTGCTAAATGTTTGTGTATTCCTGTCCTGCAGCAAACAGGAATATTTAAGAATATGGTGCTGCACTGACATCTTTCCAGTTACTACTATTTATGATTTATATTGCAGGAACATCTATTGCCTGCCCACTGATACAGGTGTGGGGAATGTTTCAAGTCCAGCCCCTAACTAAAATATAGAATCTGACGAGAATCTCTTAATTTTTTTTGAAAATTGAAATGTTTTGTGGCAAATGAGATATTGCAACCATGTATTTTTGTTTATCACCAGCCTTTTTTCTTTGTAAAACTAACCATATTGTTTTCAGCTTGCAAGAAAGGTGTAGACAGCCCCTGTTGTGACAGCTTGCCTCCAAAAAGTTGTTCTTGGGCTGGCTCAACATCTTCAATAATCAGTAGCAGTCTCAGTTTACTCCATGGGGAGAGATGTTCAGTTTGGTTGAGTTTGAATGTTTGTTCAATTATTTTTTCATTGTTGTTTGTTTCTGGGCTTGGACTGTGCAGATTTATACGTGTGTCCCTGCGTCAGTCATTCCTGCTGCCTGGGCTATGTAAAAATAGCAGTAAAGGTTGTTTTGCTACATTAGAGAAAATTCTCTGTGGCAAAGGAGCTTGTTTTCCTGTGGGGAGTGACAGAGCCGAACAGACCCGGGGGAACCTGGAGAAGCTTAATATAAAGAAAACAGGAATGGTCCTTGATTGGTTTTGGCATCCTTACTTTGTGTTCTTGGCAGCCTTCTTCGGTGGGTTTTTATTCCAGTGTTCTTACATTTTAGTCATGTTTAATTGGCTTTTTTTTTTTTTTTGCGATTTTTTTCCATGCAGTGTTTTTGCCATCTTCAGAGTGCAGATGATAATAGTTTAGGAGACAGTGCTGAAGGCCCTTGAGAGGCAGCATTCTGGGGCCACTGCTGCAATGTCCTGAGTGCTCTGGGACTGGCCACCATTCTGCACTTCAGCCATTTGGAGAGAGGAAGTTGTTAGGCAAATAAGTGATGCTGGATTCTTTGCTTATGAGGAAAAATAATGTGACCTGATGCTGGACAAACTGTCTGAGACTTCAGGCTGAACCTGCAGAAAGGGTGCCTTGAAACCTGAGAGGGTCCCTGGCTCTGTTAAGTGCTCTGGAAAGGCTCTGGTCTGTGGGAAGTAAAACACCCTCCACTGGGCTCAAAACATCTCATCTCTCATCTGGGTCTCAGAAGAGCTTTTTCCTCTCTACCTTCTACCAGTCACAATGTCATGTCTGAGAAGGTGCCTGAAATGCTTGGAAAAACGCCCTGGAGTCTCTGAAATGGTCCCACTCTGGGTACTAACACTTCTGGCTTGGAGTTTCTCAAGTCACATGAGAAATTTTGTCCTTGTAAATGCATCTGCTTTAAGTCTGTCCTCTCATTCCACTGCTACCAGAGGAGATGCACCAGTGTGCTCTCATGCATGGCATCTATTTGGCTGGGAGGCTCCCTGGGATTGTGTGCAACCTCTGTGGCAGTCAGGGTTTTTTACTGCAGAGCTTGGTCTGTCATACTGATAATAGCTTTTACAATTTGTGCTGCAGCAGTGCCCAGAGGGTCATAATCTGACTGGGGACACTCTGTGCCAGGCCCTGCTTAGACATGGTGTAGCTACATTTACAATTAAATTAAGCTGGCTAAAAAAGGGAACCTCTCTTGCATGCACAGCAGGAGAGAAGGGAACTCCAAAGCCAGCCGAGATTGCCCATCTTTCTTACCCGTCAGCCCAGTTTTCAGTATCCGTACAGCAGCCATCACAAGGGAGGTGGGACTTGGGACACCGTCACTTGAGTGTGCAGTTAAAGCAGCACAGATGTGAAACGCTTTGGGATCCCACCCTGAGGGCCTGATTTTAAATGTAAGCCTGCACAACAGGAGGTGGCCCAGTATAGTGGCAGTCCATATAGTCCAACCCTTAAGCACCCTTTCAGTGAAGAAATCCATCTGCACCATCTGGGTAGGGTCTCTCTGCACCATCCCCCGCCACCGATGTGCCTGTAGCTGTCAGTCCCCACGTTGTGCAGGGACTGTGACCAATGGTAACTTCAGTGGACTAAAGGGACATGGATGTCCAAGCTGCATTTCCACTGAAAGCACAGGGACAGCAGAATGCAGCCTGTGTTTTCCAAATCTTAGTTAAGTGCCCAGTGAAGTAGAAAAACAGAATAGAAACTAAAGATGATGCAGGTTTATTTTCTTTTCTGTTATATCTAATACGTGATACCTAAATGACGATGTGACCCTTCTGCTGCAGAACAGTTGTCTGCAAAAATTCACCCACATTTTCTGTGCTAGCCTAAGTTAACATTTTTCATTAGCTCAGTAAAAGAAAGAATTTAAAGACTTTTATGTTTCAAAGGCATGATGTGTGTCGTGGTGGGAATCAGGTAGGAATTACCATTGTTTAATGAATACTTGACGGATTCTGTAAAGTAATTATATAGCGTAATTAAATTATTTGAAATTCAGTTTCTAACTTTGTTTCCTGAATAGACTTAATTTGATCTTTGGGTAGGGAGTAAGTTTTTTTCAGTTAAGCCCTCTGTAGGCAGAATAGAGAATATGTCATTTGCACATAGGGGGCTTGGGACTTCATGGGAAAGAAAACCAAAGAACTTCCTTGTTTTGATCTGTTCTCTGTTTGATGGCTTGGGTTCAGCATGGGGAAGCCACAGAATTGCTATCCACTACTCACTGAATTAGCTGTTTTAAAATATTTTTCAGTAGGTTTATTCTACAGCTATTAACAGCAGACTTGTAGCTGAAATAATACTTGCGCTCAGTTTCTCAACAGGATTTTCCATTTTCCACAGTAATGCATGGAAAATCCTCCTGCAGAAAATACAGCACATAGCAGGATTCAGACATAAACCAAATATTTGTAGAGGCTGATCAATTAGCTCTTACTGAGGCAAACTGACATGAAACTCGGTGAGCACGCAGTTATTAATGTAGCTTTGGACATTTCTGGCCATTTTCCCCCCTCTTTTTGGAAGAATTCAAGCTGAGACTTCAAGAATTCAAAGATTTCCAATTCTTTTGTACATTCATCTGGGAAAAGAAGTAAATTATTTCTTGGATTTATTATTATTATTATTATTGTTATCCTGGGTTAAGCCCAAGTTTGTTTCTGTTGGCTCGTGGGCCTTCCCAGGGACATCAGTTTTCTCTTGCAGTAACTTCCTTACAGATCCTTAAAGGACCTTGTTGTGCCACAGACCACAGCCCAGGACCCAGCAGGTCCCACAGACCACTGGACCTCTGCACTGGTTCTCTGACTGTCTTATATGGTTATAAAAATTAACCAGCTCTGTATTTACCACCTTTTAAGGTAAAAGAGAACTCTATTCAGGAAACCCAGAACAGAACCATAGAAACTTGAAGGTCCCTAGGCACTGAATTAGAGCAGAGGCACAATTTTGGAGATGGAATTAAAAATATGTTCCAGTGTTTTAAAATTGCCTTCTTTTCCTGCACAGGAGTAAGACTCAAGCTCTGAGTCTTCAGTGTGCAAAGCATCTGAACCTGAAATCTTGGTTTAGCTCCATCCTCTCAGGGTGCTTAGAAGTAAATAGGAAGGTTTTCATGACTTATTAAAAGAAATAGGAGGGCTGAGCCAGTAGCTAAACAGTCAAGGTCTGAGTATATCACAAAATGTCAGAGAATGAACTGTACTTTTGAAGGGGGGGAATCAGCAACAGAGTGAGGAGTTGACCAGCTATTTACTGCAAAGCCTGCACCTTCCCTTCCAGAAAAAGGAATACTTTAAAAACACAGCTCAGTATGAACGACTCAGATTTTTCATGGGAAATTAAACAGTTATGCTTTGAGGGAAGATGGTTTCTTTCTTTTTCTTTTTTTTTCCTTTTTTTTTTTTCCTGTAAGAGTTTTAAGTAGGCAGCCCAAATGAATATGTTCTCTAATTCAAGTTTTAAAAATGAGACTGTGTTCAAGATGGACCATAAGAGAATGCAACCTGCCAGCTTAATTAAGTTTGTGGAATGCTTCTGGGCAAAATTAATATATGTGGACGAAAGCCAAAATCAGCCTGACTGAACAGATTTTAGGTAGCACACCACAACTCTGAGAACACAGGGACCTTACAGTACGCAGCCTAGCAATATTAATTACAGCGGTTAGAGAACTGTCTATCCTTTTTGTGGATGCCAGTCTGCATTTATTGTTGTTTATTTCCAGGCCAATATGGTTATCAGAACAATCTTAGAGTAAATTAAAAATTAGAAAATGGTTTGCCATCATTTTGTGCTTCGTACTCCTATTAAAGAGCAGTTGATGAAAATAGAAAGCTAGATTTACTCAAATAGCCTGAGTGTGAATTAGTCCATAATGCAATAAAGACCTCTGATATTAATGTACTTTATGAACATGAACTCCCAATTTGGCCTTTATCTCTTCCTAGAAAGGGGTCTCTGAATTAAATGCTTTCTTAGTCTTGTGAGCAGATGCTGCTCCAGAACATTTGGAGCCTCTAACAGCGCTTTGCGTAGGCTGAATTCATTTGCCACGGAGAGAAGAAAACATACAGTTTCCTGCTCTTTGATTCCCTAATTCTTCACGTCCATGCTTTGCCATGGTGATAGCTCTGCTGCAGCAGCTCGTGGCTGGTCCTGTGTGCTTCTGTTTTGCAACATTAAAATAGAGGTGAGGTGGCAGAGTTTTAGCTCAGCAAAATCAGAGAGCTCCTCCCGACATCTTTACTGCGGCACAGCTCCCATTGCCTGCAGAGAGCAGTTCCACCAAGGAGGAAGGCCAGGATCAGACCACATTTATCTCTGTTGCACATTTCCAGCGTGACGTTGGTCAGCTCTGGTGAGCGACCATGGGAGATTCACATCGAAAAGACAGGACTGCACTGCGTTACGTGCACGTGGTGGGAATTACAGAGTAACTCATTAATTGATGTCAGTGCAGAACAGAGACATTACGGTGTTTGAATTACCCCCTGAAAGGAAGGTAAATGTTGCCAATCTCTCTCCTGTTCTATGAAATCTTTCCTCTGCTGTGAAAAGGGCTTTCACAAAAGCTCTGCTCCTCAGTGTACAATAGTGTAGGGGTGCTCTGAATTAGTGCCTTGCAGGCACTGCTTTCACCAAGTCTCTCCTGGAAAGGTGAAGAGGTCTATGAGTGACACCCCTGTGGCATTTCTCCTGAGTGTTTTTGATGGTGAAGGTTGCTTAACAAAGAAAATTTCACTTAGAAGACATCTTGGGACCAGAAATTATATTTTCTTCTGCTTTTCCTTTGAGTTGTGGTTACCAGTAAGAACTTGCTATTTGTCAAGTTGAAAACAGTAGTGGATTAACCCAGTTTTCTTCTGTCATCAGTAGGCTGTAAGCTTTAAAAGATAACCACGGACTAATAGCCCATTCCTGACAATTCTGTCCTGTCCCCCAGCAGTGGTAAAGGCTTGTCCTGCTGAACCAGGTATTTTCAAAAGCAGTAGAAAACTGGATTCTGCTTTCTTATCTGTTATAGTGCTTGCTTGGATTTTTTAACATCTTAGTAATAATGGGCTCTTGAGCACTCACCATCTGACAAATGAACACAGTAGAATCACAGAAATTTCCTTTCCTTACAACATTATGCTGAAAGTACAGGTCCAATTGACCACTATGACAGTTCAGCAGATTTAGTGATGCCAAATTGTTCTGTAACTGACAGAGGGAAATTTTGCTCAGATTTATAGCTGAACACTAAAAAGACTTCAAATAGGTTTTGAAGCAACAAAGATGTATTTTCCTTTCAGAGCCCTGTATCACCTTCTGGAGTACAAAGGTAATACCTGCACATCATGTCAGATTCCTCTCACTTTTTCTGGGCATTAATATGTCAATTTTTATGAATAATATAGGAAGGATATCTGTTTCCAAAGGAGTTTATAACAAAACTCTTACTGATTTCAAAAGGAAAGTCTGCTCCCTAGGCTCAGACCAACCAAGCTACGGCAGTATGTTGCCTACAGAATTTGCTAATACATATACAAATATATGCACACAAATACAAACCCCATGACGTTATATAATAATGTTCAAAATGAGAGCCTGGTATTTTTATCTCATAATTTCTAATCACATTTCATTAAGATTAATGGCACCGTATTTCCCTTGTGTTCATGTCACAGTTGGTTTTAAATCATGTCTGTTATGTAGCCTGACAATTTGTCATGCAATTATCATTTTCAGGAATTAGTATAACTGAGCAATAAAATCTCAGCAAAACAGGCGCTGATCTCTGTAGAATTAAATGTAAAAATATGCTCTAAATCTAGTTGTTTAGATACTTTGCTTAGGGTTTGAGATTCTTTTAAAACTTGAAAGAATTTTGAATTTGGACTTTACTCAGCATGCTGTACTTTTAAGGTTCTTTTTGATTAGTGAAGGTTATATGTGGAGCTTCATCAAAGCATACATAAAAATATGTAACCTCAAGACATAAGAGCGAACTAATTTAGACAAAATGGAACAACTTATCCCTGGGGTAACTGCATGGATGTTGGTGGTACTAAGCTAAGCACTGATTTGGACCATAATATTTTGTATTGTTTACTTAGAAGAGTGATTTCCAGTTGGAGCTGGCTTAGTCCAGGTTGGCAGTGTGGAATTGCATTTGGGAGAACTGCTGTCTGCAGATTTTGAGGGTCATGGTCTGTAATTCAACTCCAGTAATATTCAGGATTACAGCCTTTGCATGGGAGATTTTACTAACTTGTTGAGACAGCTCCACTGTTCTTAATCCTTGTGAATATAAATGGATATAAATATTGGGGAATACGTTCTGCAGGGAGAAATAAGCTTTAGGCACAACAGTCACAGTTATAAAATATTAGCTCTCTTCATAAGCAAAATGTTCCTCATTTTTTACACACACTATTTGTGTGCTCCAGCTGCCTTTGAAGTCAGTTTTGACTTTGATTTGAAGGAGAACTCTGTGGGACACAGACAATTTTAGTCACCGCTTTTTCACATTTCCACTGCTTCATGTTGACAAGTCTGAGCTTCCAACACCCATATCAGTGGCTTTGAGCAAGCCATGCAACTTTCCTGCATCCATCCATCTCCTGGAAACAACCTCCCTGCTCAGAAGCTTATATTTAGTTGTGTGCATGTCTTTAATGGTCCAGGTCTGAGGGTTCTGAATTTTGGACAAAGTTTAGGTTCACTGCCATATTTTCAGCCCCAGTAGACTGAAATTCAGAAAAGCCAGACATTGTTCTAAATGCGGTTCTGAGGTGATGATAGAGCTCAAATTGTTTCCCTGGAAAGCACTGATGTTTCTACTCAATCAGAAAAGATTTACTATCACCTAATGTTTGTAAAGTTCTTTGAAGGTGAAATGTGCTATTCAAATGATACGTTATCATTATTTATAATAACACAACAATATGCCTCAAGAAATAATCATGAAACTTAATAAGAAATTAATTTTCCCTAGTTTTTCTTTCTTTTTTTTTTTTTAATATCCCATAAAAGTTAATAGAAAATTAGTCCTGCTCTCGGACTCTAATAATGGTTCAAAAGACCTATAGGAAGGACATGTTTCTCCCTTTAGAGAATCTTACATGAAACTTTCTATGGAATCTTAAAAGTTTCGTTTCTATTGAAGCCTGCAGGATTTAGGATTTTGTTTTTGTTTTTGTTTATTTATTTTATTTTCCAAAACATAAAATGAGACCTATTAATTCAAGAATCTGTTTTTCATGTGCTTTGTGAAATTGCCAATCCAAAAATTAAAGTTGTCTTTTACTCCACAGAAGAAAGAGCAGCATTTGCAATCAGATTTCTAAAGAGAAAAAAGAAATTTCATCTTACCTGTGATTTCTAGCACATCAAGAGCTGTTACAAGGTGTTTAAAATGCATTTACATGGTGTTAGTTTTCATGAATTCATTGTAGAACCTTTGATGCCAGTGTTGCTAAGTGGCATTTTACTAGTCAGCATTAGTCTCACCCATTCTCACAAAGCATAAAAGCAAATGTATCAATTTTATTTTATTTTTAGGCTGTGATCTCTATTTTCCGCTGTGTTTTCTTTTTGTATCTGTCTCTTTCAATTCCTTGCCTATTTTTCTTCACTTCTCCTACCTCTTAATATGAAAATATTTTATTAGCAAACTGCAGTATTACAGAAACATTTTATTGCATCTGGAAAAAATATTCAGGGAAGCAAAATATCATCTGGAAGTTACTGAAATGAGGAAAAAAACCCCACTATCTGTTTTAGCAAAGTTTCATCTTCAGAAATGACTTACTGTTGATTTGCTCTGACAGCCCTTGCTTCTTTAACCAAAACAATCCCAAATTACATTTGAAATTCAAGCAGTTGGCTGAGTAGAATTAGGAAGAACTGCTTTACATTTCTTATGAAGTTAAGAGGGACTGTTAAGTATTACTTCATTAATTTTGGTTCTTTGTGAAAAGTCATCAGCCTTGAGACAACTGGCACAGCAAAGAATTTGAGAAGTACAAATATTCAGAATACTCAGTGGAGAGTTTGTGTACTTATTCTCTGTCTGGTTTTATGGATGTGGTGGGGAGTCTATCGACACTTCTTTTGCCCAGCTTCAAATAATTGAACTTTACCCTCTCTACCTCCCCAGAGCTGTGGTGCAACAATCATCTCCCAAAGGCCTGAGATACAAGAAAAGGGAAAACAAAAATAGTCAAAGCAGCTTTCATTAAGATAAGAGCAAGCTTTTAGAAATAAGGAATGCATTGTGGAATTTACAGATTAACTAATCCCAGGATTTGCCAGTCAGTACAAAGAGCCTTGTCTCCAAAAGAATGAGCCTGTCATGCTGCATTTCAAAGGGCACTTTGGCAGTAACGGGGGCTGAAGGGATGTGGTGGAAGCAGAGATCTCACCGGACTGGGGAAAAGTGTGGGTTGTGCTCAGTTTCTCATCCAAGGCAAGCTCTGCTTGTGATAGAGTGAGGCAGCATGAGCACACCTTCTTCCACTAGTACACAAAAAGAATGTCTACATCCTCCTCTGGGCCTTGAATGGTGCTTGGGACATGCAGGTGGAATGCAGGGAGGGGTTGGACTGGTGGGTTGGAACATGCACCTGGCCTTCAGGAAAGACTGACAGGGAGAGATCAGAAAGGGACCAGAAGTGGTGCCATGAACATTTGGAAGGAGCCTTGTGCCACGGAGCTGGGTGCTCAGGAGCACCTTGTGGCAAGCAGCACCACCACACCCTGCTTTGGCTCCTCTCCCTGTGAGGAGCAGCACGGAGGAAGGAGGCAGCTTTCCTCTGACTGCTGAGTAAAGCCAGAATATGAAACACCTTTATTAAGAAAAACGATGATGCTAAGCCTAAATGCAACACAATTGAGATGGATTTGGGATTCTTTATAACCCTGTGCTCTAAAATGGGATCAGTTTTCCAGCTGGGACATGCTGACCAAGGAGCTTGGGCCGCAAAAGGGGAAGGGTCAAGGAGCTTACAATGGCATTGCAGAGTCAAGTACTTGACTTTCAGCAATAATGCCTTTTCCTAGATGTGTCCATTTCGCCAGGTAATCCAACAATGCTGTGGGATGTGCCAACAAAAAACGTTTTCTTAATTTTTCTCCAAAAATTCATTTTTTCGGCCAGTCAAAACTGTTACGTTCCCTCATCTTTCCCTACTTCAGGCTAGCGGGCAGCTGAAATTCCTTCACAGATTTTAAATTCTCAAGGAAATATTTTTTTTTTTTTTTATTTAGAGAAACAGCTTTTTGGCCTGTGCTTTGTTTATTCTTTTACTTAGACTGAAAATTGTTATTTTGCTCACAGCATATTCCTGCAATTCCTTCAGTCTTATTTAATCTCTGATGTGTGTAATTTCTAAAGTGTCTCACATGCAAATAATGTAACAAGTGCAAGACAAAACTTGACTTGTACCATTGTTGAAAGGGTTCGTCAGTCAAGAATTCTTGTGCCTTTTTCTGAAAAAGCTGCACTACAACAACAATTTTGTAATTTTCAACAGGGAGAGATTTTTCTTTCCAGAAGCAGCTGGAAAAACAGATGGAATGACTGTGGGTTTTTTTTTTTTTTTTTTTCCCTTCTTGCTTTAACTAAGCTCTCTGCCATTAGAGTTGGTTCCTTTCCTCAGGAAATAGATGTGGCTGTTATATGCTCAGCATGAGGTTTGAACATTTCCTCCTCTTTGAGCAATTCCTGTTGTGTTGCAGAGTTGCCAGGTCAATGCTGAGTTTGTTCACCTTTTGGAATGAGCGCGTACAGTGTTCCATGCGGCAGCCAGGTGGTCACAAAGGATGTGTGTAGGAAACAAATGGGGGTCAAATTCTGACTGAAGACTACTCTCTCCAAATTTACCATGTGTTTTTTTTTTTTTTTGAGAATGAGCTCCCAGTAAAGCACCACGTCGCAAACGTTTACGTGAAATAATCTGATTTCTCTCTTCTAACCGTTTCGTAGATTAGAAGATGTAATCACACTAGTTGCATTTGGTTCCTTCAAATCCCTAACAAAACAGAGGGAATTCAACTCAATAGTGTGCTCTCTTTCAAATAGTTTCCAGAGGACATTTTCCAGCATCAGAACTATCACATCATTCTGAATCTGAGCCATGATTTAAACTTTGTTTTTCTTTTTGATGGTACCAGTTGAGTCCTAAGCCTTTCATCTTCCCCTCTGATATGTCAGTGACAATTTGGGAAACAAAAGTGTGTATATGTTTACCCTTCCTGACAAAGCTAAATAGTACCAAAGTCTGCAATAACTGAGTATTTGTGTCTTATTTTGTAGCTTCAGGTATTTCTGGCTCTGATATTTCTAACTTAGATTTTCTGTTTTCACTTTTAACGAGCTACACATGTAAATGTGTTGTTTCTTGATATGTCTAAGTACCTCCACTGTCCTCCAGCCACCTGTATAGTCAAACAGAGCCAATCTTCCTTCAGAATTTAAAAATTTGATAGAAGTCTAGAAAATGAGATACAGCTATTGCTTAAATAATTTTAACTCTGTTCTTCTATTGATACAATTCTGCAAGAGGCTGTTTATTTTAGAGGGCAAGTGACATTTCTGGTAGTCTTTAGTTTAAGATGTTTTCCCTGTGGAGCTCTTTATCGTACAACTTGTGAGTGCATGAATTAGCTGATTTTAGTTCAGCTAATATAATTTGTTCTTCATAGTGGAGGGATAGGTCCTATAATTTTGAAGAAATAATATGAAAGAACATCCTCACTTCACATCTTGCAGTGCTATTCAGCAGGGATTCTTTCAGAAGACATTCACTCTTCTTTGCCTGAGGTATCAATCACAAAAGTAAATTCATAAACTAATATTTATTGTATCTCAATAACTATAATGGTTTTACTTATTATAACCATACAGATTCTCATGCACCTTTGCCAGCAATACTGTCACCTTCTCTGTACTTTTAATTGCTACCATGTTAAGTTGTATGTCAACCCTTATAAATTTTTCTAAGACTTCTTCTTTTACTAATCTGTTCTTTTATGACATCATCGTGACACTGATGCCTATGCAGGTGTGAATTCAGCAGAGGGAGCAGGTGTGGTCAGGTTGTTGGCTGAATTTTGTCTCCATGTAAAGAGATTTGGAAAAACCCTCCACTCCTTTTTGTGGAACAGTTTCTAATTCCATCAAAAAGACGCCGTTTCGGAGCGATTAACCCAGTGAACAGACACGTACCAGCATGGCTATGCCAGGTGCCCTGGAAAAGGAGTGAGTACTTGTGATAAGCACCACTCTCCGTTTGTGGAGATCCTACGTTTTTGCGGGACGGTGTCACAGGTGAGACAAAACAGGAACATTTGGATGGTCTCCAGTGCGCTGCTTTTCCACACAGAAACTGATGTGAGGGGCAGCATGCTCAGAGCTGTCCTGCAGCTGCTAAACCTCACAGCTGGTTCTTGTTGGACCCTACCCTCAAGGGAACATTGCTCTTGGCCTTTAACTCCTCACCAGAAAACTATGCAGGAACACATTTAAGCACCATCAAGGGCACCACCCTATTCAGAATCAGTGTGATGCTTTTTCTTGAATCTTACAGAACTGAATCATCAGCTCATCCACTGCTAGTCAATCTTACAACCTTGCCTATTGAATCTGTACCCTTTCACCGAGGCCATCAGTGTTTTAGCTGCCTGGAAATATTCCAGCCTGGGTTTGTTTCTTTCTTATTTTTTTGTATTTTGCTGTGGAAGGTGAAGCTGGCAGGATATTTATTTACCTTGACTGATTTAAGAGGGTGAAATATAGGACTCAGGGCCTTCAGTTTCACTGTTTCAAAGGCAGAGAGTGAAACAGCAGTGATGCTGTTCTGCTAGTCAAGGCAACTTACCAAATCCCATCTGAAGATAAAGGGATCACTGACGTGTTTGAGCAGAACAATATGTCTTGGCATTGCTCCTTGACCCTTGTTTAAGAAGCCAGATGGTAAATGTTCCCTTGCCAGGGTTCTATGTAGGAAACAGGCAAGTTATTTTGCTAAGGAAATGGCAGGCATGTCAGAATCAATAGCCTTGGAAAGCTCACAGTATGTGCCTCCTCCTGACAGATCGAGGGAAGCCGAGGATAGCGGTGAGCTGGAACAAGGCAGTCACAGTGAGAGGTGATTTTGTTCTGCAAGCAGGGCAATTTCTTAACGGCATATTACACGCTTCTGCCTTCTGTTTAGTGCTTAGAAGGAACTGCTAGAAAGTGGATTACAGTCCTGTGGATTGCTCACCTTCAAATGTCTGCAGAGCATCCCCAGGCTCCCGTGGCAAGCTCAGTTCGGCCACGGGGATGCAGTACAGCCTCTCACAATGTGCTGCTGCTTCTGCCTTCAAAACTGCTGGTTGTTTCCATTATTTATGGAGGTGTAATGGTCAGGGCTATGGAGAGAGATTCAGTCATACCTGCTTGAACTTGATGATTTTGACGTGTGGTCAGCGACTCTGCTGCATGTCAGGAGCACAAAGTGCCGTGGGCAGCTCGGCTTAGAGGAACTTCCCTCTTGTGTTGTGCAAAAGGAAACACAGGAGAGGAGGAATAAAGCAAAGCGTGAGGCAGACTTGACATTTATTATGCCCGGAGGACACCGCTGCATTGGGAATTTTCTGTGCGCTCTCCACTAATATAAACACATGATAGATTTATGTTGGCTCCAATTTGAAATTCAACCAACTTCTTTAAAACAAATTGCAGAGTCTCATAAAGCAAAAGAATAATGGATGGAAATGGTTTACATGCTTGAAGAGAAATTGGAGAGTACTTAAATGTGATAAAGCATTGTGAAATGATTTACAGGATTGTTTTGGGGTGGAAACATTTTAAATCACTTGAATTCTTATGGGATAATTAAACAGCTTACAGGACATGGTCTTTTCAAAGTAACTGGTGTGACTGCAATCCTCTATTACTGGGTTTAAAAATACATTTAAATTCAATTCTTGGCCATGAAGAACATTTTTAACAGCGTGTTTAAATATGGAAGCAAATGAGGAGATATACTAGGTGCCAGGCTCTCAGCCATGCTAGCCAGGGTTAGAAGTAAAACAGTCTTGCAAACAGGAGTGTGGAATTAATTTTATAAGATTTACCAACTCATGAAACTAGACAGAGGGATTTAATTAAAGTCAGAGGAGATGAGAGGTAGGCAGATTAATCTTGGAGGCTGGATTAGTTGATGAATGCAGCCCTTTAGTCTTACTTTGTGCTTAGTTGATATTAATTTCTAGTGCTGTACTCATTTTTTATAGACTTGCACCATGTATTTTGAAGAAATCCCACTGCTTGGACTGGTTAAACACCTTTTCATTTCACCTACTTTGTTTTTTTGATGTATTCTGTTAATGATTTATGACCGTCATCCAAGTCACAAGATAACTTTAGCAATCTCACAAGGTAGCCTTACTAATCCTTTACCTTAGATGACTCTGTTTTCAAAAGAAAGCCTTTTTAAAGTCATTCACCAAATGGAGGATATCAAGCATCAAATGTAAAAGAATATAATACTAAAAAACCAAACAAACCCCCCAAAAATCCAAAAATAACCCAGCCATATAAAAAAATAAGAAACCAATCAATCACATAAGTATTTAAAAGAAAATTAAATCACCTCAATGTTAGGGGCACAATAACTGAAAAGGTAAAATCCATTCTGGATTTAAACAGTTGTTTGGAATCTGACCAAATCCTCAGGAATCCAGAAACAAGTCTCCTTGAAAACAAGCCCCGCATGTATTAAATGTGTTAGTATTTCCCACGTAGTCAAATGTCACTGTATGCCCTTGTCTCTGTCATTTTCAGACTAAGGTCAAAATCTGTCTTCATTTCTTTCAGAAGTGGTTGTATTTACCCTTCACGGAACTCATCCTCCTTATGACAAGAAACTACTTTAATGAGCGGCCAGCAATAGAAACACTATCTCGATGAAACTTCTTTTCTAGTGGCATGAAGGGGATTCAGACCTGTTCGTAAGGTAGGAAGCACACTTGTTCTAAAGGTCTCTAGTGAATGTTTTAAAAGAACTTTTTTTATAAGACCAAAAAGCTTTTTTATTGACAGCTCAAAAACTTCACTTAATAAAAACACCCCTCACGTGCCTCCCGCCTTAATTTTTGCCCCTCTAAATATTTTGTTCTCCTTGGAAGATATGGCTTTTTTCCGTGTTTTTAGGTTAAAGAATAGTCTTTTTTTTTGTATTGTTCAAAACAGTGTTTCGTTCAAAGTTCCAGTTCCGTAATTTTCCCACTTTCCTTACTTTTTCAAAACAAACATATAACCAGATGTTTTCACATCAACATCTATAAATGCCCTAAATTTTAAAGGTTTGGTGTGATTATCAGAGAGGATTAGTGTTTTTGCCTTACCAGGCCTTTGGAAGGCTACGTTTGAATATGCTGTTTTAATTGGTCCTTGTTCGACATCCTGAACAGTGAGACGTGTTCTCATCCAAATGGACCTCCTTCATTTATTATAAGAGGTAATCTGGCCCACTGTGTTGATTTTAGCAACGATTTTCAAGGAGAAATGTTACCTTTTGCATGTTTATATAAATGGTAAGCACAAAGGTGTTATTCTATTGCATATTTTAAAAAAAACCACATGTAGCTGCAGTAGGTTCTTTTATTTTGCAGACTTCTCATCCATGCTGAATGTGTTTCAGCTCTGGAACAGGATATGGACAACTGTAAAAATATTATTAAGTGAAAGAATTCTATCAGAGTGCTTTAAAGCAATGCAGTTTTCCCCTCAGTCTTGTGTAGTAACCCCTGCTTCTTTATTGTTCTTGTTTTATGTAAATGCCCGCAGAGGACACCATATGTTGGTAGGGATAGGGATTAATAACTACCTTAAGTCCAGAAGTTGTCAGGAAAACAGCAAGAGACAAAGAACTGGGGACAATTCCAATCATAAGTTATCTGCTGCCTAAAGAACCATATGTTAGAGCCACGATTATATCACAAACAGATCTTTTAGACTAACTAGCAGTTCATATTAATGAATAATTATTCTGTCCTTGTCAAGGTCCTTTAACAAATCTTTCTGAATATGCTCCATTCTTTTGTATTCAATAATAATTTTGTACTTTGTATTAGTACTTTCATTGCTTGCTAAGGACTTAAGATCTAAGAATTATTTTAATGGGATATTTCCAGATGGTGCTCTAAATTTGTGCATTTTTATGTTCCATGTTGTCACAGTTAAGCAGAAGGCAAATATGGGTATCTGCGACTGGTACGTTAATTTTTCAGTATTGCTATTTATAGTTCAAGAATAGTTAGACGTTTAAGCTTTTGCTAACATATGCGTGTGTATATGTACACTAATTATAATAATTTCTCGCGGTCAAGTAGAGCTCACGTCCATCTGGAGTGGTATTTCCTAACCTTCTACCATCTCTGGCTTTACCAGAAGGGTGAACTAAAAGTAAGAAGGAGATCAGGCTTCTGTTAAAACTTGCCAGTTTTGGCATAAAATTACATCCACTGGAGTATATTAGAAATTGACCTTCCCTAATATTTCTAAATTTATTGTTGGTAGCACAGCACAGTCAAGACTGTCAGTATTTGTCAGACTCCATTTCCAAACTTCTTCTCAGTGACTGGCAGCAGTGTCATGTAATGAGTAGGAATAGGAGTATTCCTCTCTTCCTGTCATTTGTTTCCTTCTATTTTCTGCCTTCTCTTCATTGGCTTTATGCTTATCAATGCCCAGTGAAGGCTTTAAAGCGTAAACGTGTTGATTTTAGTGGAATATTGATAAAGCATTAGGATAAGTAATGAATTCCACATGGTACCTCCCACTCTGGCGTCGCAGTGTAGTTGCAGTGAACAGATTTTTCAGCTGGGACAGAGGTTGTAGCCTTAGAGATTCTCTGCTTCAGTAGTTGCCAAAACTCCTGCCGTTTTCCCAAATGATGTGTTTCCAGTGGGCATGTGAAGCGCTACTTAGCAAGATAGCCCACAGTCTGTGACTTCCATTTCATGCTCCAGTGTTTCCCCGTTATGTGCACACTTAAAGTGCAGCGAGCGCCGCTTGTTACGACTCGGATGGTGATTTATTATAAGAGTATCTGTTAAGGAAGATTTCATTTGAACTCTCTGTGCTCTTCAGTAAGAACATTACACGTGCCAGTTGATTGCAAGTGATGAGAGATGCGCTACACTCGCATTGTTTTATTTTCTTTTGTTTTCTTTTGTTTTCTTTTTGCTGCTGCTGGAAGGAGTTTAGCCAGTAGGACTGCGGTGTTTGGGTCTAACGTTCCTCTGCAACTGGGCAATTGTTGTACGTGTGACCCTTTTCTTTGTTTCTCATTTGCCCTCAAATAAGAATTGCAGTCTGAGCTGCAGCTTTTGGGCATCTCCATGAGCTGTGTGAAGACTGTGCCTTCCTGTAGCAGTGCTGGTGTCTGTTTAATGGGCAAGTATATATGACAGGCAAGACCCCTGGGTAAGAGGCCAAAGGATTTTGTTAGTAAACATGATGTGGCTGGGAAAAATTAACTTCCCACC
>VZRE01007110.1:0-40162 GCA_013396775.1 Cephalopterus ornatus
CTCTGTGCCCAGCCTGTAGCACTGCAGAGAGTTGTTGTGCCCAAAACATATCTGCTGTGGCCAAAACATTGTCCACCTAATTTTTTTTTTCTTTAGTTTTTAAAAAAATACTTATTCCCAACTACACAGCCTCTTTTCCTCTATAGCGTTTCACAAGAGTGGACAGCTGTTGACTCTGAAAGGGTTGCTCCATAAAACAAGGCCATTGACTTCATGATTGAAAAAAATACATGGACTTGTCATTTCCAACAACTTGATTTTTCTTTGAATAATTATACTGATGAACTGAAGCAAGAAAAGTAGAATATAGACCAGCACAGAGACCAAAGCAGCAGCTTATTGCATGATATGGACAGCTGTAGATCTGGCTTTTGCTTTCAGAGATCATTCAGGAAGTATTTTGTTATACTTGGTGCTCACACCCTCTTAATTCAAAGAGACTCTAATTGACATCAACTAAACATTGTAGCAGTGAAAATCCTTATACCAAGCACAGGAAGTTTGTGGTAAAACAAGAAACACAAAAAGCTGTCTGAAACATTGTATGTCACCTAACTAACTTGTTAGAGCTGATTTATTAATGACAATGGCTGCCTACACACTGTTATTTGTCTTAACTTTAATAAGGATCTTAAATGAATATAAAGTCCACCCAAAAGCTGAATATTCTCTTTTTGATCCCAAAGCCCCTCTTGCTACCAAACAACAGCTTCAGCTTATTAAAATAATCCCCTGTGGTATGACTGCAGTGGACAGAGAATCAGATGTGACCACTATGGAAAACCATAAATCCTGGGGTTTTTTCCTGGATTTGGACATGGGTCCCACAGGGGAATAGTTTCAATGCTCAGGCTTTGTTTCCTTATACTCTTTAGAGAACATGACCAGCATTATTTTTGTTTTAGTATCTGATTAATGATGTGCCGACCAAGATTTTTTACGTGAACCTTTTTCATTCTTTCTTTGCTCATTTCAAACTTAGCTGCAATACTGAAAAAAAAGCCATATAGCAATAAACAAGCTTGGAACAATATTTAGCAAATGTGATTTGCATGGATATCCATATCCCTTTCAAATCATGCTTAGTTCAGTAATCATATGGGTACACTATTTGTAATTCACCAACATTCTGTTATTCACCACATTATGAAGTTTATTGCGAAATAGTTTCCTATTTCTGAGTTTAGTTTTGATCTGTTGAAGTTATGCAAGGGCATACATACATGGGCACTGACAGGAGACTGACTCTGGTCCATAAAAGTGAGCCAACATTTTCAATTACATGGTCAGTTTATTATTTCTGCCCTCTAGCAGAAAGGTAGCATCCAGACTCCAAAATAAGATACTAACATTTTATTGCTAATGGTAGGCTGGCTATGGATAATTGATATAAACTGTTATAGTTCTAATGAGTTCACCACAGTAACTTTAAGCAAATGAACCTGACATTGTAGAGGTATTCTTGAATGCCTTTAATAAAATAAAAAGCAAAGAATTTCAGCTACCAAGAAACCTCTGAAAACAAATCTCCTGTCCACCTTGTTGAAAAAAAAGAAACTAATGGAATTTTAAGAAAGCAGAAAAGAAAATAGGTCAGTCTTGCTTTTAGCAGTCTGAGGATATTTATTACCACTCAGAATAATCTGCCCAGAATACTGTATTTATTTCTTATAACCCATTGCAGGATGACTTTTTTCCTGGAACCAAAAAAAAGATTTAAACATTAATGGTTTAATGTTAGGACCCTTTTCTGTGTATTATGACAAAAACCATGAATCATTAGGGAACTGACTTCAAGGTGTTCTTTTGAGGAGTGAGCAGAGATGGAGACAATCTCCTCTCATTAGTTTTGTTTCCTGTTCTGGAGACAACTGCAAAGGCCATGCGAAGAAGTAGCATTAGCAGTTAGGAGCTGGTGGGGTGGAGCTCAGTTTACTTGAGCCAAGCCCTATATTACTGTCAGAACTTTGCCAGCTAATAATATGAATTGCAGCAGATGAATTTTTATTGATGAAAGGCTTGGTTCTGCATCCAATTATATAATACAGAAATGCCTACATCACTTATTTCATTAAAACTGTGAGGAGAGCTGAAATTCTGCCATGCTAATAAAAAGCTGGGTACTTATCACAGCCACTCTACTGACAGGGCCTACCAGCCTATAGTTGTACTGTAATGCTTTCCAAAACTTTACCTTCAGTATTTCATATCTGAATGTAATATATCAGAAAAAAAATTAGAAGATTAGTCCTGTCAGAGCCAAGCCAGGAGCTACTCTCACTTTTTGAGCTTCTGAGGTTAGCATGCTGCGTACTATATGAAGAAATAATAAAGACGTTGTTTAAACCTCTTGCAATCTGGAGCAGTGAAACCAAGAGTAACATGGAGGGTATGGCAAAAAAGGTTTGGCTTTCTTCTGATGCCTGCTTTTCCATTTGAGCTCTACTATGAGGTGTCCCTGGGCTATGTTCAGTGTTCAGTATCTGAAGGGCACTAGTTGCCCCTGCTGAATGCCCGGTCAATGTCAAGTATAGACAGTAGTTAGGTACCAATATATTCATTTAGCACAGACTTCTCACTGTATCAATACTGTATTTTGAAGGCTATTAGAAAATCAAACTATGGACTTCAGCTTTCTTCCCACATCATCCTTGGACTTAACACTGGTATTAAATATATCAAATATTCCCCTCCCATCTTATATCTGATATCAGTGACAGACTGTCTTCACAGAAGCACATGCTATCCATTGAAGAACAGAAGATGAAACAATGAAGTTGTTTGACCTATCCCAGAGTCAGCAAGTGGTCAAACGAAGAAGATGCTGTTTCTATTTGGTTTACTGACACCTGATCAACCACTGGTACACAAATCTATGCCGATGAAGGAGGAAGGAGGAAGAGAGCTGTGAAGGTGCCTGATGCATGGAATTCCTTATCTAAGTGCCACAGAGGCATTTCTGCCACTTTGGCACCAGACCCAGGGCTGACATCCTTTTTGTTTTCCTTTCTGGTTATCTCTCTGATATGCTTTCTTCCTTGAGCTGAGGATAATCACATTAGGAACATACTGTGCTTCTATGCTTAGATCTCTAATTAGTTTACTCAGTAGCCTAAGTATAATTATCCTCCTTTTGAACCATCATAAGAAAATGAAACACTTTACTCAACATCTTACCCCAAATAATTTATATAAATATGTTTTTATATCTATGAAAATCCCCCCATTGTATTGCTTTTAGTAATAGATTGTTGCAGTTAGTTCCACACCCTGTGTCCCATATCTCACTTTCAAGCATTCATTTCCAAGTAAACTTCACATTAGACTTCTGTCCACATTGCACTGTGATGTGAGGGACAGGCACAGCCACACAGCAGCAGCAGCGGGGCAATCTGCCCCACAGGGCACCTCATCCTCTCCATGAAAACTTTGAAGTTTTCCCTGTTTACTCTCAAAAAAACAGAACAGATACATGTTGACATCAAATTTCTCCTAGTCAACTATTTGTAAGTACACCACTTCTTAGAGCAAATACGAAGTTATGCATGTAGAGGTTAAGTAATTTCAAAAAAGGACAGTCTGTGGCCGACAAATCCCAACACAGCTTCTGCCCAGTTGCCACCCCTTGCTACACTGGACTGAAAACTTGTCTCATTCATTCAGAAAGTTAACATTTTTTTCTCCTCTGTTTTATGTGATTTTTTTTTTTAAGAAGGAAAAATTTAAAGGAACTTTGTGAAAGGTTTTTGTCTGTTGCCTCCTTGGCAGCACATGTATTCTGTTCAGCCCAGTCATTACACTGGAGCACACAAAACCCCAGCTTTCATTTGTCGGGACTGACTTTTAAGAAGCTTTTTCACCAGTGCATACAATTTGGTCTGTGTGTCCTCTTTTGCAGCCATTATTAACTCGCAGTGTGGGCTATAAACCCAGGCTTCCTCATCTGGTGCCAACTGGCATCTGTCACCACTCTCTCCTTATCTGCTACCTCTGCCAGTTCCCAGTGTGAAATGAGGCCACACCACGCTATCGTTGGGATTAAACCTAATGCACTGAGTTCTGTCTGCCCTGTTTATTTTTACCAACTTATTTAGATTTCTGATCTGGGCATCTGAGGTCCAGAAATGCTGGTGTTTTAATAAGCAGTAAATCCACACAGATGCAAAGCCCAACTGTTTTCTCTTACATTTGTCTGTGTGTTCTTAGAGAGCATGGAGGAAATGCAAGATCCTACAGCACAGGAAACTCTGCAAAACTTATTTCCATACCACTGCTCTGTGTGTGTCCAGGGGCCAGAAGGACCAGGAGACAAAAGGAAGGACGATTTCCCACCTGTAATGAGAGGCACCTGGAGCTAATGCTCTGCAGCTATTGACCAGAGAATTGTTCTGCTACTATTTCCTAAACCAGCTGTATCTCTTTCAGATATTGGGAGATAAAATGGATGAGCAACAAATGGACTGATAACTTCCTCTTCTAATATATAATGAAGATTAGATAAAAACACTGTATGATCTGACCCCTGATCTGAAAATGATGGAGCAAACCCCAAACTAGATCAGATGCCAAAGCACAAAGAACAGGGGCACAAACATGAGATATGCACTTTGATTCCCAAGTATGGAAGAATATATAGGAACTCACTGCGGAGAGAAAAAGCATCTAGTAGCTGTTTAATGCCAATGCAAAAGCATCCTTGCCCACTCTTCCCCAAGAGTTCCAGTCCAGTCCATTTTTAGACACAACCAATCTCTTACTAGATATTTCAGACAGGAATAGATTGTGCTGTTGGAAAGCATTTTCCTTCACAGGCAAAATAGAGCTCTCCTCAGTTTCTTTCCTGCATTTCTTTTCTTATTACTGCACAAAATTTTTCAGCATCATGGGTGTTTATACCTTTTTAATACTTATTTGCCTGCTAAATCCCTCGGTACCTTCTTTACCTTTCTTAAATTCCCCACCACAACTCTTTGATTCACCAACTCATTATTCAGAAAGTAATAAAAACATCAGACTTGCAATTAATAAAATAGGGCTAGTAAAGTTAAAAAAAAAAAAAAGGAAATTAAGCAAGCCTCCAAAGCAAAAAGGTGCAGAACAATTCCAGAGGATGTCATAGATTGTAAAATTTCATACATGTCCATAAAGCAATTAGATTCATGAAAGAAAAACCCTTCAAGTGCCATGAAGGAGAAAAATGTCACCTCTCAGCAAGTCAGTTAGTTGCAGATCACTGAAAAATGGGTGGTGAACTGGGGAAGAGTCATCACATGCTTCCCAAGCACCTTGTGTCAGCCACTTCCAAGAAAAGACTAATGAACTAGATGGACCTCTGGCCTGGTTCAATACATCAGTTCTTACGTTTTTTTATTATCCACTTGGGATAGCTGGATTGCTTGTTTGATTGATGTAATTTATCTACTGTATCCCACAGAACCTGTGCCAGGAAAACAAATTGCTATATTCATCGTAACATTGCTGGGACACAGGCTGACAGTGCAGAGCAGCACTGCTGGACTGACAAAGGCACAGCCTGACAGCCTCAGAAATGGGTTTCAGAAAGAGGTTCTCAAGGAGTGTGCTTGCTCAGGTAAGAGAGTGGGCAAGGGCACAACAGCAAAGTGCCACTCCGATTTTGCTCTTCATTCTCCTTGCGTGGCAGAAGACAGATCCCTCTCTGGACAACTTCAGTGAGAAGCTGGTGAACAAGGAGATCAAGCAGAACTGCACTCATGGGAGCCCAGCTGAGGTCTGGTGATGAGGAGGCGCTGCCCACAGAGCTGTAAGTTGGGGCTGGCCAGGAGCTGGAAGCAGAAGCGTAACTCAGCCCCACCAGCATCTGTGCTGGCAGGGTGCCCTGCTCACCAAAGCTCAACATGAGCACCCTGCAGTGCAACAGTGCTTTAAGCTGCACAGCAGCAGTATTTTCCCTGCAGGAAGTTCATCAGGATGAGCTCCAGGACATTGGCTGAGCTTTGACTAACTGAAACTTGCCCTTTCCGGCCATTACAACCCCAGGATTGTAATTCCCTATCCGCAGATCCCCCTTTTCCTCACTTCTCTTTCTGGCTCGCTCATGTTTGGCTTCTAACATTCTCAGCACAGGGTAGTTGAGGACCAGTGCCCTGAGCTTAGTGATGGTTACTTGGGTCAGAAGAAGGTGAAACAGAGACTCATGGACACAAACAAGAATGGATTTCAGATCTCTGTTTTCTTATCACTTCATAGAAAACTACATTAATTGAGCTCAAGGAAATGAAATTCAATATTGGAATTAATATTTTTTATTTTTCTCAGTAGTTAAAAAAAATCAGACTACTGAAGTTTCAAAAATAAAACACTTGATTCTTCCTATAGGCTTAAATTCAGTGATTTATTTAGAAATATTAATCCCAAACACTTGATATATACCACTTGCTACTGGGAGAAAAATGGTCCAAACCAGTCAACTTTCAGCTTGATTCTTTATCACCCAACAAAACAGACTTCTGCCACAAGTAAGGCATTGCAATCTACAGTCCTTATCAGTCACATGTAGCCTCTGACTACATTTCTTCATAAACTGATCTAGAAATTGCAGCCCAAATAATTATTAAATTATTTGAGTTTATTAGTTTCATTATTTGAGTAAATTTCCATTGTCTTAAATTAATTATAATTACAATTAAATATTATTTTATTTGTCTAGCTGTCTACCAACATAGAGAAAGCAGGATTCATAGGCCAATCACTGTTTTCTTGACCATTTCATGAATTCTGGGATTGCCTAACCTGGGATGTTGACAAACATCTGTGTTTTTCCATTCAGTTCAGGATGCTTTTTGCATTTGTGGAAGGAATAAAAATATTACCTCTGTTCCTATTAGGTTCAGTGCTCAGATGCATTTCACTCCTCTTTTTCTGTAATTCATTTCCCTTTCCAAGTTATCAGATGCTTGGGCCAGGTTCTCCACCCTAAACTGACTAAAATGTGCTGAGGATAGGTTTTAAGAGCTTGTGAGTAAAAGAACCTTGTTCATCTATTTGTTTTCACATTATTACAGCAAAGCCAGATTGTATTAAGTTATGTATACAATTCTATTATAATCATCTTAGTATGTGTCTGCAGTAGTCAGCAACTTGCAAACATCCTTGTATAGATACCTTTATGTCTGGGATACTGCAGTGGTTTTGGGGGTTATTCAAGAATCAACGACCTCGCGTGTGTTTGTGTATACAGGATCAGGGTCACAGCTTTCAGGGAAGTGATTTCTAGGCAGGAACATGACATGCTATATTTCACACTGTGACAAATCTTACAGTAATACTCACATTTTCAAGAAAAACTCTCATAGGAGTGTGACTCAAACCAGCCTCGACTGTCAGCACAAGTAAGGGATGAAATGCTCAGATAAAAGAAGTATCAAAGCAAGAAGCCAAAGCAGCGTTACTATTCTTTGGTATGAAAAGCTGCTGCTGGGTAAACCCAACTGCCACCTGGCTGATGTAAACATGGTGATTGCCAATTAAAAGTCAAAATGAAGATGATGAAGAATGCTAGGTGGAGGACTAATTAAGGAGTTTATGTACCCTGGCTTTGCCTTAAATGAGCCTCATTTTGAGATTTGGTGTTTCTACTACAAGAGCATAACTGTGATTTGTGGGGTATTATCCATATCATATATTTTTCATGGTAGAAACTATTGAAAAATAAATATTTTCACAAAGCAGGAGTTTCTCAAAACACTTTAAAGTTTTTAATCAATACTTTTAATTTTCTGCCGTCAATTCCATCTTTAGAACTATTTACCAAACTTCGCATTCTATTCTTTTTGTGAATGTAGCAGGTTTTCTCCATTATTTTTATTTGACAATTGAAAATTCTTTTTCTCTCTGAAGTGTCATATGCTGCCTTATGTATTGTTGTATTAGACAGCTAGAAAATGTTTTTAATTGAATCAGTGCAGCTGTATGAAGTCACGAGCTCCTTATGACTGAGCAGTACATTATCAATGTACACGTGTTGTTTTGTGTATATTAGACATATAGGTTTCTACAGAAATCTCAAACAGAAGTTGCTCTGAAATTGGCCAAAAGTTGGTCTCTGTGTATGCTGTAGCCTCTGGGAAGTGCTGATCTTCCTGTTTGTGTTGCGTCTGGCCATCACAGCACTGCTGTGTTGATATGAGCTTGGTGACGTTGTTGTGCGCCTACGGAGTCCTTTCAGTGACAACAGTGGATTTATTTCACGGGCTCCTTTTAGCCATGTGCCTATGCTCTATGGTTATGCCTGGGATTTCACATTGTGTTAATTCTGTCTCTTTCCCACTGAATTTACCCTTTATCCATCACTCACTAGATCTCTCTTCATCCTCCTCTCACCAGGTGAAACAGTACAAATCCTTTAATCCTTACTTGTACGTGTTGCCCCTTAACAATCCTGGCATCCTACCTTCTATTTTCTCTGGATCCACCCTAACTGGACCAAAAAAACCCTCCTGAAAGCTGTATTTCAGATGGAGTCTCACCAACACTCAGTAGAGAGAGACAAGGCAGCAGGACAAGGAGTGTGAAGCCATACATGTAAACTTGTAAGACACTGTGATTTAGGAGTGAAATGTCTTTAGAAATCTCCAACAAAAATGCAGCAAGTTAAGATCACCCTTGCCCTGGACAGGAGCACAACATCTGGGCAGAGCTCTTTGAGGCACACGTGGCAGGGCTTAGAACTTTCTCCATCATATTCATTCTCTTCAATGTTTTTAGCTGATAAACTTTCATGAGTGCACCATTAATAAGCTGGTGTGAACACTGCACCAGCTGAGCCCTGCTGCCACACAGCAGTCAGGGCAGGCGATTCAGGCAATGCTTCTCACCAGCTCACCCACCAGCTGATCCTGGTGCCAAGAGTGGGAAAGGGACCCTCAGTAAGGACCAGTAGTTATTCCAGATCCAAAGGACAAATACAGTGATGCAAACACCTTACTGGTGACAATAATGAACAACTGCCAGGTAGATTAAATTAACTCTTTGGCTATTACAGCTACTTTTAAGTGCAATTTGATCAGCTCTCCCCATCCCTAAGGGAGCGTGAGATTCTTCAGTTCTAATACTGCACTTCGACATAGAACAGTAGTTGGCCATGTTTATCACCACCCTTGAGGATATTTGGTCAGGACCATCTTTTCTGATGTTTTCTGATGACCATCATTGCTGAGGTGTTATGCAGAACTATCATTCTGCCCAGTCAGTGGCTCCATCACATGTGCCACAGGCAGTCAACCCTCCTCAGCATCCCCTCCCACTTGTGGTCTTCCAATTTATGCTGTAATTTATGCCATTGGTAAGCCAGTTCAGTACAAGCAACATTCTGAAAAAAATGTGGTTGTTTACCAGTGTTCATCCCAGGAGAATAACATCTCAAAAACCCTGTTACAAAATATTTTCATTTAAATAGGTATAACCACACTCTGGTGAATTTAACTCCCTGAATTCAAAACATATCCATTTCTGGCTTTGCCAGGAATTTGCTTCTGGTTTGAGCCAACTTTTTGTGACCACAGCTGTTCTTCCATGTCTCTGTACACTTCTTTGAGCTATGTAAAGAATTGCTAACACTCAGTATGGTCTGCATATGCAGACTGATAATCCCATATTGCTTTCTCACGTGATGATTAAAGATCAAATGAAGGGTTCTCCATATAACTGGGGGTACGAGGTCTGTGAACTCTGATTACAGCTTTTCCCGGGACTGGAGGGATTGGGATGTTTTTTCCAGGTAAGATTCTCTCTCACCACCAAGTTCACAAGTGAACTCGTGCTGCAGCTGGTCCTTCAACCGTGCTGTTTATAGCTTCCCTCTCTACGCCCTGGTCATCTCCTTTCATGAAACTTTCAGGAATCCCCTGTGAAGTGCTGTAGATAGGCACCTGGGTTCAGATGGGCAGGATCTCCCCCTGGAGGCCGCCAACAGCAACTGCTGCTCTCCCTTGGTTTCACAGACCTGGGGGAGAAGTGCTTTAGCGGAGCCAAAACGCTGCTGCAACTCAGATCTCATGCCGGACAGGACGTCCTTGCTTTTTGATTTGCCTTACAACCCCAATCTTTTCTCCAAATGTGGCTGCAGTTTGCCAGCAGCTTCAAAAGCTCGTGGACTGCCACCTCTGCCCGCTGTTATAGAAGCGAATAAGGGAAATCCAAAAGCCAATGAGGATTACCAGTCCGCAATTTATTAGCAGGCTTGTGGCAGAACAGACAGCGCTGGGTGAACAGGGGAGTCTTGCTCCAAAAGCCTGTCACCCCTAAACAGTTAATGTGCTCAGTATTTATTACAGACATAGCATACATATTCATTAAGTCTTTTTACATAGGTATTTCGGATAGTTAGTTTATTATCGTTTACAATAACTTGCAAGTTATAAATTCTAACATTATCTACCAGGAGTTATAAATTCCAAGATTTTTGAGAAGTTATAAATTCTGGGATTACCCTGTGTGGGGAGAAAAGGGGGGGGGGTGGACTGCTTTTTGTAACATCTGTTTGTTTAAGCAGCGATCCTCCTCCGGTGATCTTATCTCTTGTGCCTGCATATGTGCATTCCAAAGCCAACTCCCCCCCAAGTCTCACACCATCACCTCCAACAAAGCAGTCTTTATTATGTTACCATAGACCCTACATACCTAATCTAGCAACACAATAGTACATTACTTAATTAGTTTTAAAATCACTATTTGGTCAACAAATTAACCACTACAAAGTTCCTTAACCACTACACTAATTTACTTAGCAATACCTTATTACCATCCCTCTGGTCACTTCCAGGATAAGGTTTATACAATGAACAAAACCCCAGGTTTTATTACACCCGCTTCAACCCAAATGGAAAATCAGGGAGAAGGGCTGAGGCCGTTTCCATGCGCTGGCCGTGAGGCCGGGGCTCCCGAGCAAGCGGCGCCCACACGGCGGGAGCTGCTCCCGAGGGCCCGACCCGCCGCATCTGAACGTAGCACCAAGGGGCAGCGGAAACAAAGAAGACTAGATAAGGGACCAGAGGATGCACTGCACCAGCTCATAATGAAGCTTCTGATGAAAATCATAAAAGAAAGCCAGAATTAACTCCTTAGGGCTTTAGGCACGTTCAAGGGTTAGTGTCACATGTCTTACAGAGTTACACACTTACTTCACTATCCTAGTCCCCCAGCTGACCTGTTGAATCACTTTTTTTTTTCCCCCCAAATACACTTCACATAAAATAAAGCATTTCTGGGCACAGGAAGAAAGATACATAACATAGTTTTTCCCGATAAAATATTCTGGATGTTATAGAAGGTTTACAGTTGTGATTTTAAAAACAACAAATGTGCCTTTTTTCTATTAACTGGAGTAATCTGTATGGAGAACTTAGAATCAACTTCTATTGTTGAGATCATGTTGAATTAAATGAGTTTCACTTAGTACCTTCCACTCTTCTTGTACCCTTTTTTTTTAACTTGCATGAATCTTTTGAACTCATGTTGATCAGTTCTCCCACTAATAAGCTGGCTTCTATCACACTTGTAAAGGTTGCCATCAGACTGAAACACAGAGAGCTACAAAAGTTGTTTGAAAAGCTGTACTGTAATATAAATACCTGTGTATAAATAAAACATTTCCATTGAATTTCAGTCAGTTTAGCTAGTAGAAAATTCCTGACTAAAGAAGAACTCAGACTGCAAGTTAGCAAATCAAACATTTTGTAATAAAAAAGCATCTTTATTATATTTAATATATGATTTTGTTTTAGGAACAGTTAATAGATTTTTTTCCGATTTTGAAAGTATATCTAAGCTAAAAAAAAAAGAAAGCGAAATGTCAACCCATGATCTGAAGGGGAGATTGCAGTGCAAGTCCATGCATAACCATAAATGCAACAAGAATTGTGGCTTGAATACTCAGAATAATTCTCATATATAAGTTTTTGGAATTAAAATGTATTTCTGCTGTATTAATAACTTGGAAATCAAGTAAAAGGAAAGGTAAACAAAACTATTCCTGCTGCCACAGTAACTAAATGCAGAATTGACTTTTATCACTAAGAGGCGCTGCTGCATCAGGCCCTTGGGCGACTCTTGCTCTCCACACGGTGAGGTGGGGCCAAGAGTAAAACACTTTGGAGGGGTTTTTGTTTATGCTTGCGTGTGTATGTATTATCTGTCTATCTATCTATCTATCTATCTATCTATCTATCTATCTATCTATCTATCTATCTATCTATCTATCTATCTATCTATCTATCTATCTCTGAGTTAATACTGTTCTTTTAATTAAAAAAAAAGTCAGATTAAAAAATACATTTTACTGAGTGGCTGCTGTGTATTCTGATGTCAGAAGCATCCTTTATTTTCATTCACTTATGGAAGGTTTTGCGCTGGACTTGCAATCTCAGAAATAGTTCTGAAAATTATGATGATACAGACAGCAAATTCTTGGTGTCTGAGGTTGTGTAAGTCCTCAAGCTGGTAATGTACAAAAAAAGAAATTTTAGATCTATAGTGCCAACTCCATTCTCATGAGAGGATCTAAGAACAGGCTCCCAGTGCTTCTCACTGTGATACCCAGAGCATGTTAAGCAATATTTTACTCCTTCATTTGTAAAGATGGAGTTCCAGGAGGGGGCATAACTATGCCAGAAAAACACACAAATGTTAAAATGGTTCATAAAGGTAAGGTGACTGTTACCAGCCTGTACAACTTGTTCTAATTTGGCAAGGAGGTTTCTCAACAGGGTTCACAGCAAGCTGGATGTGGACTGGAGCGGGGTAGGAAGGTAGGAATCTTGGAAAGGATTTGCAGATGATGATACTGAATACATTTGTAAAACAAAACCTGTACAAGACTAAATTGATCACAGCTCCAGCATGCAGCTGGCCTAAAAAGTACAGGTTGGGCTTAATATGTTTGGTTTGGTTTTTTTTCTTTACATCCTTGTTGTGGACACTCTGGAAATCCCAGAGATAAAAATATTAGATTGTAAGATGATAAGTGGTCCTTATGGCTCTTCCAAGATGGCTTTAATTAAAGGAAGGGAAACAAAAAAGCATACTTCACTCCTTGAAGGATTGCAGAGAAGAACTTATGACTATCAGTACTGATTAAGCAAGAAACTATCCACTGCTTCAAAACAGTGTTTGACATATAAAAATACAACAATCTGAATTAAATCCATTTACATTTGTCACAATTGCTATGTATACCATTCTTCTCTTAAAGGCTAACTTAAAAGCTTTTTTCAAAAAAACCTTCAAACCATAAAAATGAAAAGGGAGATAAAATGCCTTTGTAAAGTCTCTTGCAGCTATAGGCTCTTGCATTATTTGCATTAGGAAGAAATTAACAGATTAACACAGGGAAAGCAGCAGTTAAACCACAGCAATGTTTACTGCTTCCACTCCTTGCAGATCATTTAACAATTAAATTAGAGGAGGAATGCTCTTCTTTTGTGATCGGTGATGTTGGAACTATAAAACAAAACACTTTCCAAAGAAGTGAATATAAGGGTATGGTTTTAAACATAGCAAAGCTGACAAAATGCAGGCCATGTCCCCTTATCCACCCTTCGCTTTCGCCCTTGTAGATTAAGTGGTGGTGTCCATTTAGGCAGCAGTTGTTGCCTCAGCTTACATGGATCATCAAATTGAAACCTATCCCTTTTGGCCTTCTTTTTCTCATTTGTGACTGATTTTTACATAGCCATCCTCTTGTGGCTGAAGAATCTTTTAAGTTTTGTTCTCTAAGATTAATCATATAATAGAATCATAGAATCATAAAATCATTAAGATTGAAAAAGACCTCCAAGATCTTTGAGTCCAGTCTTTGACCGAACACCACCATGTCAACTAAACCATATCATTAAGTGTCATGTCCAGTCATTTCATGAACACTTCCGGGGATGGTAACTCCATCACCTCTCTGGGCAGCCCCTTTCAATGCTTAACCACCCTCTTCATGAAGAAATTCTACCTGATGTCCAACATGAACCTTCTCTGGTACAGCTTGAGCCTGTGTCCTCTTGTCTTGTCACTAGCTACATGAAAGAAGAGGCCAACCTCCACCTGGCTACAACCTCCTTTCAGGCAGTTGTAGAAAGCCTCCTCTTCTTCAGGCTAAACAACCCAGGATCCTCTTCAGACATTAACTATTATGATATCTGGTCATACTTTTTGTCTTCAATTGGAAGGTTAGTGTTGTTTCCAATTCAATTTTTGCTATTTAACTTTCAGGAAAAAATCAATTGCAGTCAAAGAACTTTGAGAAATTTTTTTATGTATCTTCTTCCTATTTCTTTTGCTACTTCAGCATACCACAAATGATGCACAGACTGGACTTCCGAGTTACTCTCTCCAGCTGCTCCTCAGACTTTTAAAGCAGATTAGAGAGATGTGCTGCCACTGCTGGAGATGGAGTTGCACAGAGGGGCCTATCCTGGCAGGCCAGGCTCAGGTCCTCACCAAAGGCTCACAGTCCTCTGGCAAACTCTGCTTTCCTGAAGGAGAAGTTATGAAAGAGGCAAAGGGCACTGTGACTAGAAGTCAAGAAGACACAAGATATGAGTCTAACATGGAAGTGATACAGCATTGTGTGATAACAAGGAGTTGAAAAGCACTTCAGCATGTTGCATGATATGTAGGTGGTCAGGACAGGAAGGTAACATGGTGTGGTTTGTATCCTCAGCATTCACATCCCGTTCCTCTGAAAGCTTCAATTAACCCCTGTGAGAATAGAGATTAGTTTCCTTTTTTTAAATTATGCTGTTCTTTTGGCATCAGATGGCTGAAAGTTCCTGATGTTATTTAACGCTATGCAAAAGAAAAAAGTCTTTTGTGGGTTTAAGAGTGATTGTTCCATTGTGACAGTTCGTAAGTAGGAGGCAGTGGCAGAATCAGGATGCAAAATTCATTTCATATAGACAACAGCTGAACAGGAAAATGGGTCAGCCTCCTCAAGTAGAGGGGAATTTATAATTGTCAACATACAGAGCAGGAACATAATAAAAATATTAATTGGAATGTAATCTTTTTCAATTTCAACTGCAGTTTAGTTATAAAAATACTAAAGGCATCTGATGGAAATTCTATCTAATTTCCAATATATCCTTGTGTAAATGTCCTTAGCAAATTATCAAGACATCATCAAAGCAGACCAAATGTAAGACTTGCGTCTCTGTCTTCAGCAGTTGTAATAAAGCTGCATATCCCTTCAGAAGGGTAAGGATATACCAGCAGGGATGGCATCAGAATTTGTTTTCATTTATCAGCATTAAGATTTCGGTGGAAAACATTCTGATTAATAATTAATTGATAATGTGGTGACTGTATTTGTGTGAGTACTTTGCTTTCCCACAAGCTCTGTCTTTACCACATCCCAGTATAGCATCAGCAATGTCTGTCTTTTGCTTTATTGTTCAAGTTCAATATTTTTTTCCATCTCCAAAACCACTGCAGAATTCATAATTGAACAACTCTATGTAAAGAAAAAGTGCCTCTGCCATAATTAAACTCTCTCTGTGCTGCAAACATCATAATAAATCAATCAACATGCTGAAATTGTTCAAATTACTATAATTCTTGTATCTCAAACTCTGATAATAGTCCCTTAATTTCAACGCCCATAAACAATGGTTAAACAAGAAATAATCTAAAGGAATGGTAAAGGGAGAAAAAAACATAATTTCTCTGGAAACATAGTGACCATTCCATCCAAAATG
Organism: Cephalopterus ornatus; assembly: GCA_013396775.1. Classification (NCBI taxonomy): domain Eukaryota; kingdom Metazoa; phylum Chordata; class Aves; order Passeriformes; family Cotingidae; genus Cephalopterus; species Cephalopterus ornatus. The sequence continues at coordinate 15,723 of VZRE01007110.1, forward strand.
TCTAGCAAAAGCAAGGCAGTGACTGTATGTTAAGCACTTAGCAAACCTCACAGCGTTTCTCCTTCACCTTCCCGTGGTATAAAATTTAGAATAATCATCTTGCTGCATGTTGCAACTCCTACTAAACCTCCACAGTTGTTTTTAATAGTGTAAGGATCTCAAACACATAAGCTCTTCTGCTAGTCCCTAGCTTTAAAAAAACTCATCAGGAGATGAGCAGCACAGAAATATTGTGTAAACTCTAGGCTGATGTTCAGGGTGAACAGAAACTAACCTTTAACTAAAATGATATTCAAGATTCCTCCTCTATCACTTCTAGAGCTGGACCTGGCAAAGAGAAGTAATGGCCCTCAGACCTGTGATAAAATCAGAAAAATTAGCACAGCATGGAAATGTAGCATATTAGGAATATTTTACGCATGAAGATGGAAAACTACAAAGTAAGAGGTAAAAGTATTTCCATGCACAGTGTGGCAGTCACTTCAAGATTAAACATTTTTGCGTCCCAGGAATTCTTGTCTGTACTGATTCATCCACACATCACATTGTGTCTGAATATTTTTTTCCAATTAAACAGAATGCAGTCTTATTATATGATTGTTTTTCTGGCAAAGGCACTGTGTTTTCCTCTTTTGCTTCTTAAACAGAGATGCAGATTCTTAAACAGCTGGGCATTCAACAGAAATGATCTCATTCTTTAAATCTGTAATGTCAAAACAAGACAGAAATAACCTTCAAGTGCAATGAATATTTTTGACAAGATTAAGGTCCCACGCAGGAAATGGGACATGGAATTGTTTTTAAGATCTTTAATATGTGTCTGCCAGAAGAAATCTAAACTGATTTTTGGAAAGGAAGGATGAAGTGGACTGAGAATTTTCTTGTGGCTGTCCCATAATTAATGTTATTGTTGCCAGGCTAATTTATAATCACTAAAAGCCTCTGTTTCCCCCTTTGACTGCATGAGGAATTTGATTGCAGGATGGAGTAAGTTATTCCAGTAGCCTGGGTAATCCCTGGTCTCCCCACCCATCACCAAAACCATTCTTTACATTAGTGTGGTTTTCAGCTGCACTTGAGATCTGAAAGTAGAACTCTTATCAGTTATTGAAATAAATTCCAAAATATTGTGACTAATACTACTGACAGATCTATAAATCATCATGCCAATGAAGTGTAAGGTCTAAAAAGAATTATCTTTGTTTTCCTAAGAAACTAGAATTTTTATATAAGCCCTGAAGTATCAGTTTTTCAGGGCTTGTTGTGGCTCTGTGAGTGCTGGAGTCCTCAGGCAGCAACAGAAGCAGAAATCAGGTATCTGTGCAGCTTTCTGGAAGGTCCTCTGCTCCTGCTTCCTGCACACCACTTAGTGCCAAAGCACCAGGCAATTTTTGGAAGTGAGATGAATCACCTAGTTTGCTTCCCTTGGAAGTTGGGGAGGGGGGTTGGCCTTTGTTTTGGTTTTGTTTTGTGGTTTGTTTCTTCTTCTGGGTCAAGAGTTTGAGCAAATTTTCTGGGTAAGCTGGAACAGACTGAACCTCCAAGGCAAGGAACAGCTGCGAATGGAAGAAGTGTTCCTGCTCAGAAAGGCCTGTCTTTCTCACATTTACTTGAAAAGTAGTTCTGCTTCTATACATGTGCTTCTGTGCTCAAGGATATAATTTATTGTAACAGCAAACAGGATACTACGGTCTCTGGGAATAGCTGCAAGGGGCTTTGGAGCAGTGGTGTGGAAAGAGCTACATCCTTCCTGCAGCAGCCAGCAAGAGCAGCAGCCAGCCCAGCATAAAGCCAGGCTACAGTCAGCAGTCTTGGTTAATCTCAATCTAAATCCCTCCGGAAGTCCTGCAGCAAACAGTGTCGGACAAACTCTGTGATGGATCCACCACAAAGACCACTTATTACCTGACCTCCTGCCTTAAGTTCCATTTCTTGCCAGCATCCTGGCAGTTACGCAGGCTGTCAAACAGGGACTGAGTGTCTGCACTTTCTTTTTGGGGGGAAGAGGGAATTTAGGAGAAGGTGGGAATTTCAAGACCAATATCTGTGTGAAGAGTGGGTCATGGGGAACCATATCCAGCAAATTGTGTTTTCCATGTCCCATGATCTCAAGTGTCAGAATACAGTGATCCAGATGAACAGCAAAGCAGCTGTCCTGCACTGCAGGGCCAGGCAGTCCTGTGTGCTGCTGTCACAGGCTCCAAACCACTTGGAACTGAGTTGTATAAATATACACCTCTTATGCCCGCCTCTCTCATTTTGCATTTTCCTCAAAGACATGACAAAATTGCTTGAAAATAAAGCAGCTTTGTCCATATGTAGGTGTGGATAATGTCATAAATAATTACAGCTGGTCAGAAACAGAAACACTGAGACCTTTTTAATATTTTGCTCTAAATCAGGACATTTCTAAAATCATAGAATCATAAAATCATAGAACTATAGAATGGCTTGGGTTTGAAGGGACTCTAAAGATCATCTAGTTCCAATCCCTCTGCTGTGGTCAGGGTCACTTTTCACTGGACTTGGCCTATCAGAGCCCCATCCAACCTGGCCTTGAACACTTTCAGGGATGAGGCATCCACAACTTCTCTGGGCAACCTGTTCCATTGCCTCACCACCCTCACAGCATAGAACTTCCTCCTTATACCTAATCTAAGCCTACACACTTTTAGTTTGAAGCCATTCCCCTTTGTCCTGTCACTACATGCGCTTGCGAAAATAAGAAATTCTCAAGCATTTGAATTATAAATATAAAAATTATGAAAAGGCATTTTAACACAGAAGTGAAACACTTCTTTAGCACATTAACCTTTTAAAGAGGCAGAACAAAACACTATTCACTTAATTTTTTTTTTTTTTTAATTTTCCACTTGAAAATATTTTTTTTTAACCTGACATTACGCCATTCTAGAGAGAAGGTATTGAAACAGAGCAACCTGTTTCAGACACCATCACCGTGCAGCCACCACACTGGGCTCTTATCAGGCACCTTGTATCGCTGTGTTCTACACCTGTACAAACAGATGTGCCCTGGCTTGGGTTTCCGTGATGGGAAATCACACCCTTTTAGTCAATCTAGAAAGGGTCACACAGATATGAAATGGGCAGAGGTATGACCAAAAACTGAAAGGGCCTTGCCAAACCAGGTTAAGCAGCATCACACTCTCACACAGAATGCTCTATGAATGGGAATCCACCAAAACCTTTTGTCATGGGAAATCTATGCATATAATTTGCATATTCCAATGCTTTTCTATGAACTAATGCCTTGAAAAACATATGGTTTTTCATATGACCTCTTCTGTCAGGAATTCTCTGAAGAATGAAATCTGAATGTGAGGCAACATCAAGTGCTGTAGGATGCTGTCTCAGGTCCATCAATTATTCCACCTTTTTTACACATTTTCCAGGATTGTTCTTCCTCAGCATGGGACCCTGAGCCACTACTTCATAACATAGTCCATGTGTCATGGAAATTGGTGACTGGTTTCATGAGTAGCTTCTCACTGACCCAAATACCCCCCACAGGAACATCTTTGGTAGACTACAAATAAATACCACTTGGACACAAAACTACCATGAACTCAGAGCAGATTGCTGCTACAACAGAGAAAAGTGTTTTTGGAAGCCAGCACTTGAACATTTTCTTAGATTTTAGAGACAAAAAGACCTTACATCTACTCTACTCACTACTCATTCATTACAAACCTTTAAAGGGAAGTTTACATAGTTTGTGAGAGCCAATTTTGCACAAGATTTTGGAATTCAAGCCTCTCCTGCACCTTGAGCCTGGTTCCTGTTTCAATCTCCCTTTTTAAATTTCAAGATGCATCTGAATGCATTTGAAATGAACTCCCAACTTCTGTCTTTGGCTCAGGAGAAGATGAAGAAGGAAGGAGAAGTTTGTTGCCCAAACAATTATGAAAAGGGACATTTTGGCTGTTGTTCACTGCTGTGTTTCCAAAGTAAATCTTCTCATCCCTTGATTGTCTGTTCATATATACCCTGGCAGGGCTACCTGACTGACACCATCTGTTATTCCTGTGCTGGGGGCGAGAAATTAGTCTCCTTGGTCTCTGTAGGGAACCATATAAAAACAAATGCTGAAAACCTAGTTGCTAAGTCTAATATACTGCAAAGGCTAAACCAGTGATAGTTATATCTTGAGTCACATCAAATTTAGGCTGTGGGCAAATGCCCAAATATTTTTGCAAGTTGTTGCAAACATTTGTTGACAATAAATATGTGACATGAGTATCCAGGATGTCTATGAGGAATAGGTGTTAAAAAAACATTTCTGCAGACAACTGTTTATAATACATCTTTGGAAACTTGCAGCTGAAGTATGTTTGCTGTCTTGACAATTTGTAGATTTAATAGCTTAAAGCCTGAAATTTAGGGAAAAAGAAGTATTTAAGAAAAACAAGAATGCCTTCAGTGTTTAAACAAATAGAAAAAGTATTTCCTGGGGGGCAGGAAGGATGACTGTGAAAATTAACCTTTTAAGAGTCCTTCTCTATACTTCATCTTGTCATCTGGGATGCATCATTGCTTTATTATGATGCTTTGGGTCAATTAGATTTCTATCTGAACTGATAAAGAAGTGTAAATTCTTAAGGCAAATCCCCCCAATATTAGTTGTATCAGAATTAACTAGCTGGATTCCATTAGGAAACTTGCTGAAAAGCTTCAAAGGGTTTTTAATAAAATTGGTACTGTAGTTACTGGAAGCTAAAAAAATATTAATGAATGCTTAAATATTGAAATGTTAGATCTTATTCATAAAAAATCTGGAGGGTGACAACCTACAATAGCAGTTACTAATATTTCTACTTCCTTTGCTTTAAGAAGAAATATCACCATAGCTGTGAAATAAGCAGCTTAGAAAACTCTTAAATTACATCCTTTTCGGCTGCTTCATTCAAGCAAGAGTAGGCTGACACTGCCATAGTAGTGTCAGATGTTGTTTGCTTAATAAAATATCTTTCTGATTAGACTGTGGGCAGATATTTTGGCATCACAGCTATTAGACTGTGGTGGATTTCACTGAGTTTAGGAATACATTTCTCTTAAGCATTTTATTTCTTCTTTCAGGCAGTAAAATTAGAATTAAAGACATACTCCTCTTCATATAATCAAGGCATATTGTGAAGGACCTCCCACACAGCCCTTACTGTGACTGTGATCTTTTTTTTGCTTGCAGGGGACAATAACCCAACTTTTTTTTCAGGAGACATTCCCTTGAAAGAGACCTTGAACCTTTTTCTGAAAGATCTGTTCCTATTGGCGCTGTCAGATTAAGTTTCTCTGTTCCAAGACAGCACTTCTGTGGGTGGCTGGGGCTTTCCTGTTATTTTTTTCCTACTACTTCCAAGTAGTGGGATAGGATCGACATCTTTGTGGAAGTTCTGCAGCAGTCTCCAAAAGTGCTAAGTCCCAATTAGACATGCAGTACCACACCCCGCGGATTTTCTGCCATAGGGGAAGACAGAGACTTAATGCCTTTCTGTCTGAAGATGTTTTCATTACTGCCCAGTGAGCTACTAATTTATATCCCAGAAACTGACTATAAAATAGGACATATCAGAGTGGTATCATATTTACCTTGAATTTATAGTTACACGTATTACCTAGCAAAGTGCAAGGCAAGGGGGATTCATGTCCCTTATACCATACATATCAGGGCCCTAAGGGATTACCGGATGTAACACCTAAACGTAACACAATTTTGAGGGTCATTATCATGGTCTGCTACAATGGTGGTAGATGCCACACAGTCTTAAAAAACATAGAAGGTACCAAGGGACACTATGTTATCATTAATAAGCAGTCTGGCTAAGAGATTTCTGTGCAGCCTAAAAGTGGTAAGTTCTCTCTAGTCATAATTAACTCCAGTACTGTGGACAGTAAAGGTCAAAACTGAAATGTCTGGCAGACTCAGGGACTGACTGCATGTTGCCGTGACCTAATTCTATCCAACTTACTACAGAGACTTCTTTATCAAAACCAACAAAATAATTCAATTAGAATGGGAAGAAAATGTGGTAATTTCTACAATTTCTCTCTTGTAGAAGAACAGAGAAAATAACATCTCTGAGCTGACTAGCTCCACCACAGTGAATGTCTACGCTATCCAGTGACAGAAAACATTCCCTCACTCACCTTAAAGTGATTGTGATAAGCTAATTAAGTATTTTATACTCTGTTAGGTGATTGTCTGCTTATGTGTAAAGGAGATTTCGTGTCTTCAAGGTTGGCAGCATACATGTGCACACTTCAAATAATACATTCTCACTAAGCAAACCCAACGCTGCCTCCAGACACAGCCTATTGCAGCCATGCTACGAGCACTGGCCCCTGGGCAAAAGCGGAGATGGCAACTGGTTTATGTAAGAATTGAATTGGTCTTAGGCCCACAGTTAAGATTTCCTCTGAATACTGTGGAAGGAAAGACTGAGTGGTCTTTTTTCTTCCTTTAGCTATCAATAATTGACATTATTTCTCTAGTTCCACTGCCATGCACCTTTTTCCTTGGCTTTCAGTTTACCAATGAAAGTAATGGCTAAACGGAGAGTATCCACAAGGCAAGGATTACCTGCCATCTCCCTCCCTTTAGTGACAGTCACCAGAGCAAGTAGGAAACTGTAAAACAGTGAGATAAAAGAATAAACATAGTATTTTAAAGAACAGCACTGAAGATGCTGTATCATAGCATGTAGATACAAAGACTTATTTCAGGAGCAGCTGGGTTTGCAACCCCAACTGGTTATTGAAATGTGCAAGGAGCTATTGTTTAAACAACACACACACTCTACTGCCATGGGGATGCCACATACGTGTCCCACTGCCACAAAGAAAAGCACACATGGCTTTGCTGGTTGCAAATCCATGGAGAACAGTCACCACTAATCAGGCTTTGCTTCTTTTTGCTTTCCTGTGAAAAAAATCAGTACCTCTTTTTCATTCACAGGCACGAAAAAAGGGACAGGGAAGATGCTGACTTCAAGACTCTGCAAATCCTAAAAGAAAATGCAGTCCAGTGACAGGTAATTTATTTATTGTCACTCTGTTGTGAAATCACCATATTAATTTCCCACCATTGTGGGTAGATTAGATACTATGCAGGAATAGATACTATGCATTCAGGAATAGATACTATGCATTCAGATGGCTTTAAGTGTAGAAATAAGCTGATTTCAGAGGTCAAATAAACCATCCCTGAAAGAGCCCATCATCTTGGTATATGAGAACTCATTAATACAATGAGGGTGGGATGCAGTCGGGAAGGATAAATTTTAAAACACATTTAGTTGAAACTAATTGAAGGTAGGTACAAAATGTAACTGGGCACCGATATGCAAAGAGTAATTATTAATGGACCACTGTTTAAATTGAGGGATCAATCAAGCAGCATTTTTCTATCAGGCTTGGGGCTATAAGAATCTGGGCCAGGTCCAGTTTCATTCAAAGTTTCATTTGCAACCTGGATGATGGACTAGGGAACATTTCTATTACATTTGCAGACAACATGAAACTGCAGGAGACTGAAAGGATATTGACTGACAGGATTAGAACTCAAAGTAAATTTGACATAAGGGAAAAAAATTCAGAAGACACGAGAGGGGAATTCAGAGGAGGTGATGAAAAGCTGTGCACTTAGGCCACATTTCCACAATCACGTGAGATCTGTGCGTTGCTCAATCACCCACCTTTACCACCCAGCTCAGTAGCAGATATAATGTTTAACATCACCGTTTGTAACTTTTTATTGCATGAACAACACACCACATTCACCTTTACCTTGAGCAGCAGCAGTAGCCTGTATATCTACATGGAAGTGGTCAGAAAGCTGTGTGAAGAGATACGGATCCATTCAACATACATCACACATCAGGAAGGGCCATGCAATTGTACAGCAGTCAGTACTAAATCTGGGCTGCCGTACTCCTGCCATCTGCAGGACTTCCCAGCTACATTCCCACCCTTTTAATTTTGCTAGCATTGCTTCTAATGCAACCACATGCTGAGACAGTTCAGGGGACTGACAGCTGGCTCCACCAAGTAAGTGATTATTTCTCAGCCAGAGCAGTTCTCAGTCAGCTCACCACATAATTATATGAGCCTGTGCAATGACAGGGATAGGAATTATGCATCTGGGGTTGAGTGGGGCAGCAGGACCACAGCAGCTGGGATGTGATCAGCTTCCATAGGACTGTAGAGAGAGGACTCAACTAAGACTTGAAGAAGTCACAGTGGCCATGTAGATAAGGGGACTCCCCCTCCAAGATCATCTTGTCCCATGAGAAAAGAGATGTCTCATAGCAATGAGGTGGGCTCCTAACATGGGGGATTGACTGTAGAAAATGTGCTTGATCACCTGAAGGCCAGAGGAATAGCCTGTAAAGGAAAGAGAGATCTCAGACTAACCTTAACAAGATTCTACTTCTCTGCTGTCTCCTGCATGGTATTTGCAGGAGCAAGGAGGAGCAGATGGCACAAGACAGAGAGCAAGACACCCAAGTGGAGCCACGGTCACCACCTGTGCCTGCCACAGCTTGTTCACTTACCCAGGATAAACGGGGGGGCCAACTGTGGAGAATGCCCTGACCGACCGCACTGTGCATGAGCCCTGACTGCTGCTTGTTGTGCTGTGAAATTATGCATATGCTCGAGTAAAAGCAGTAAACAATTGTTTCCTGCAAATCTTCCTCCCAGGTTTTTTTAATGGTGTTTTTCCTGCTTTGCATCCTAGACCTCCAGCCTCTGCCAGATCTGGCGCAAGGCTGGCACAGCCTAGATGCCACAGGCTGCCATTTCATTGATTATTCCCAACACTTTGTTAATAACCCTTAAATACTCTTGCAACTTTTCTGCTTGGCTAAAGAGCAAAGACAACCCAAACTTGTTAAAGTGTAACAGGATTTGTTAAAATGTAACAAGGGCTGAGCTACACAAAGAAAATGTCAGTTCTGAAAGACAGAGGGACCACTGGGAACTGCAAAGGTTTGAATCCCACAATGTTTCCTGCTGCATCCATCCCACCTAGTGATCCTTACAATTCTCTGTTCCTCAGATGAATTTTTCAGAAGGAATCCTATTGTTCCTGGGAAATATAACAACTGCCATACTTAGGGCACAAATGTTGAGGGTGGTGCAGTAGGGGAAGATGCAGTAGAGCAGAATGTGGCAAAAAGTGTAATGGTCTCTTGGCCACTGGCACTAAATCTTCATCACCTGCTCTCACTTCAGAGGCATGATTACCTAGGCAGAATCCATAAGGGAGCAATAAGAGCAACTGGAGGCCTAGAAACATATGGAAAGTTTAGAAGAATAAGTGATATTTATCCCATGGAGGAAAGACAAAGGGGAGCCTCATAATAGTCTTCAGAACTTTCTAATGGTGAGGAGCAGAGCACTGGAATTAAACTGTTTGCAGGGATTACACTCACTCTAAGTCTTTAGGAGCTGCTCAGACAAGGCCCTGTGAGGAATATGGTGCTACAGTCTTGGGATGAACTGATGAGCTGTGCCACCTCTGCCTAAATTTTTATGGTTTTATAATTAATGCACATCATCGCATTTCCATCCTAGAGCAGACAAGGCAATAAAGAGATTCATTTGATATAGAAGAGGATTATGGGGATTTGGTTAAGAATATCGCTGTAGAGTCCCCTCTTAGCACACTGAAAGGATTCTGCTTACTACTCAATTACTCTTTTAATTACCTTTATTATAATTTGTTTGAATTAATTTCACTCAAGAAACAGTGACTCATCTTTACTAAAACAAGAAGCAATTTACAACTTGCACTTGTATAAATATTATATATTGCTACCTACTTGGGCCCTATTCTCTGGATTTAGGACTGTTAGACAACATTAAGATCTTTATCCCATTCTTCTTGAGTCCTTCAGTGTGTTGCACTAACAAGTACGGTCTGGGAAAATGCTTCTGGAATCACCTCCTGTCTTTTAAGATAGCATCAGAACGGTTCCAGTAATTATTTTGTCAACCAAAGCCATTTTACTGAACTACCTGCATAGTCTGATTTGAAAGTAATGATAACAATGAAACAGAAGATCAGCACAGGAACTGCTTCAACAGTTCCTGACTCCTCAGTTAAATTCCTCTACGGAAATATTAATTTTACTGAGCTTTTCCTCTCCTTGCTGATCCCTGAGCAGATAGCTGGTCCTTTTACTGGTGCACTCATGTACCTTTCATTGCTTGTGTCATTTCAACTGCCTGGTCACACAGTGCTACAAGGAGGAGGAAGCCCCAAAGTGGTCCCGGTTGCATCCAAAACGACAAGCTGAAATGTCATTTAGTGCTTTGCTATTCCTTACACTCCAGTGCTGAATGACAATGTAGAATACAAGTTAAAATCATACAATTCCAGATTTTCTGGTGGTAAAATGAATCCTGGGAGAACAGACATCCTGGTACACTGCAGGTTTATTCTGGATCCTATTTCCTACCCCCTGCTTCCAAACACACACTCTTACTGCCTTTTGATTCAAAAGGCTGGCCAGTTTTCTGGGTTCAAGGTAGGTTGTGCCAGGGAGAAGAGGGAGCTGATTGTGGGGCAATTTCTGTGTTTCTTTCCTTTATTTCCAAACAGGTTCTCTTTTTCTAAATACAAGAAAATTCACAACAATAGTATATAATTCTACAGATTCCATCCTCAAATCTCTTCCATTCAAAACCTGACTAAAACTCTCTTTTTCTTTCTCAGCTTTTTCTCAGGTCACAGCATCAGACTTCTGTGGGTGTGCCTTGTCTCAAATTTATTTATTTATCTAAGTGATGTTTCTGCCTCCTTTTGTAAAGACAAGCCAAAAAGAACAAAGCACACCCAACAAATTCCTCTGTTGATATATGTTTTCTTTTGGATGAAGCCAGCTGGTGTTTCAGCTGCTTTTTTTCCATTAAAGTGTTTAGTAACTTCTTACTCTTAAAAGGGGAATCTTATACATAATGATATGCTCATGCTTGATGAGTGTCCTGATAAATCCTGATTTTTTACTGCAATATAGAAATTCGGGCCAAATGCAGAAGAATATAATAAAACAATCCTTTTATTTTTCATCTGAATTTTGCAGAGGTTTCCTATGTACTTAAATTAGCTTTGTAGACTGTACTTCCTTTGGTCTTTGTCTTCTCTTCTGTTTATTTATACTATTTTAGCCCATTCAGCAATATTCAATAAATAATCATTTCCTTTCTGTTAAAAACTGCCACTGTAAAGTGTTTATTCCAGTGCATGTTTATTACTGTTTTAGCTGAAAATCACCATCACCACCAGCCTGAGGAAGTTTAATTCAATAAGTTGTTAGTGCAGTCTGGTGATTAAGAATTTAACTCACAGAAATGACGAAAATGAAAGTAAACACATCTGCAGTTTGGCTATGTAGTATATGCAATCCTGCATGAAATGAAAGTCAAGTAATTTATTATTTCTATTACACATTGCATACAGAATCAAAATACTCTTAATTCATTGCCATTTTTATAAGCATACAACAGAAGGAGCAAACAGAAGTGTATTTCCCATTGATACTGAGTCAACAAGCCTGATTCAGCTTGAGGCTGATTGCCAGTTTGCAGACTCAATAGATGTCCAGTGTGGAAGAAAGGCTAATACATGCTTTTCTGACAGAAAACTCCTCAGAAAGGACACGAAACATCTTGGGATTTTTGAGATATAAAAAATTAATGTGTCTTGCCCATTCAATAGAGAGAAGATTTCTTAGTATTCACTGAACAGAATTGTTCTTTCCTATTCTAAGATTGAAAATAATAGCGCTTTGCGAGATTTTATCCTAGAATGACTGTGGCATGCAATGTCTTGGCCAGCCCATGACAAGAGCAGCTTACAAGATGAGCTCACTGCCAGATATTCAGTCTTGCTCTGGTCCACCTTTAATATGCTATTCACGCAGGTATCCCTCTGGCACTGCAATTTTCATGCTGCCTCCCCACATTCATACCAGTAAGATGTTCTTCCTTGGAAACAACACACTTTGCTGTATGTACTCATCTCATCTGAAAAGCTTTAAATCATGCTGGGACCTCCTTAACAAGACAGATTCTAACACACAGTCTTTGTTTAAACCTTTGTTGGCAAGTTCCTCGTGAGACATACAGTAAATTCAGTCAAATGAAAAAGCAGGTCACCCCTCTGTACCTTGTCACTGAATCGTTGCATACCTCCCATTCCTGCGCTTCAGATGCAAGTACACTTTGCCACTCCATTACATTTTAGCTATTTTCCTTTAACAAAGGGAGTCCAAAACATCACCAAATCAAAGTTTTACATTTCTTCTGTCAGTAAGTTTTATAAATTCTTGGCATAACTGAAAGTTTTGTTACAAAATGAGGTCAATAAAGGACTGCTATATTAGGTCACTGAAGAGCTCATGCAGCAGGTGTTACACAATGTCAACTAGTCAAAGTGAGCTGCCAGTAGCAAACCATGACAATGACAACAGAAATGATAATAATGCATAGCTGCCTCACAGTCTGGAGTTTTCCACAAAACCCAGCACTTTTCATGCAAATATGAAGTCAGAACTTGCTAACAATAATGTATGAAAATAACATACTGTTTTGCAACAAACAAGCATTATGTTAATGCACAAAGCCTCAACACTCTTTCGGACTAGATAATTATCCCCTCTGCATTTCTGGAAAGGCAGGATCGCACAAGGGAGAGCTGCACTCTTACATGTGGTCAAATAGTGGCCCGAGACCTCAGTGCTTGTGGGTACATTTTATTATTGCTGTAACATAAGAATAATTTGTGGTAGCAAAAGACAGAATCTGTATTCTGCAAACTCCTATAATACTGCTTTAATTTTCATTCCCAGAGTTTTCCAGACAGTGATTGTAGTCTATAGCAGAGCTGAGCTAGCATCACGCAGCACCAGGGAAAAACAGAGCATTAAAACAAATAATGGACACAGGCTGTCACAGGGAACTCAGAATGAGGATAGAGAGAGGTCAAGCACCACAAAGAGGTCATTTTATGTAAACAGAAGTGGAGAGCACTAAATTTAGTCAGCTGATTATTTATCTCATATTACATTTTGCCTGAACATTTGGCTGTGGGATACAAAAATGCTAATGTGCCTCTGTGGATATTCTTGAAAGCATAATAAATTTGAAGAGTAGATAGATAATCTCATAGAAATAAATACTTTGGACCATGCTGAAAATGGCACACAGGACAATACCACTTAGACATTAGAGATATTACAATAATTGGTTTCATGTAAAACAGATAGCTAAAGACATTGGATTAGTTCCCAGGAGCGTCCTAGAATACATCGTTGAAGATGGGTTCTTTAATTGAATGCGTATAGGAATAGATATAACAGCTTGGGCCATACACAGTATGTCACAAACCTGAACAATTATGGCTATGTTTCATTTTGCACACCATCCCAACCCCATAAAATAGCTTGCTTCAAATTTAAAGGTACAGAATCCAACGTATTTGCTTAAGTGGAATTTTATATTCTTTGAGGAAGGAAATACGTTCTCCTGCTTTTTACTGAAAAGAACCAAGTACAGTCCTGGAGCAATATAAATAATAAATCTCTCTCTTACGCATTTATAAAGAGTCCATCAGTATGATACATATTTAACATATGTGCACTTTAAATTTCATTATATATGTATGTGAAAATTAACTCCACTTTCTGGGTTTCCATAAATTGGCCTGTATAACTGGTTTAAAAATATGGGCTATTTTTATTTTCCATTTTTAATTTTTTTCCCTTTTTTTTTAGTTTATTTATAAAAGCTGAAAAACTGTTTGCAGCTACCTTTATCCTTTTTCTACTTGAGGAAAGAGGTATGCCTCAATTTTTTTAAAAGGAGCTGTGAGTATCTAGACTGGTTTTTTGGTTTAGTGCAGGAAATGAAGAATTTTAATCGGTAGAGTGTACCTACCCTGTTCTGGTGTTGCACTTGTACATGTGGAAAAGTAAATACACAGCAACTCAAGCCATAAAAACCACAGATCAATCTGATCAAATAATCAGACATCATGCATTAGAGAATTTCCTCAATTATTTTTTTTTTAAAAAAGATAAGTATCATAAAACAAATAATCTCTACTGTGAACAACTGTGCACTGTAATGACTCTCTTATCAATGCTACCATAAGACAATAGCTTTGGAAATAAAGTGTTGTGTTGTCTGTAAGTGTAAAGATAATGAAAATATGTGAATGGAAATCATGTGATTTCCTTGGAATGTTATATTAAATCTCTTGATTGACCCTCACAAATTGCTTTCAAATTACTGCACTAATTCTTTTCCCTTGGTTAGAAATGAAACAATGTAGCATTTACTCAACAAGTTTTCCAACACTTAAAAAAAAAATGCATCAGAAAAAGTCTGAGCTGCTTTCAAAATAGCATATGTTTGTTGAAGCATATACTGGAATCCTTTATGTTTTTGCAGAATCTATTATTCTCTTACAGGATAAAATGAAATTGTAAAACCATAAATGTCAAATTAGGTTGCTTGCAGTTTACACCAGAGTAGCCTCATTCCAGAGGCATTCAGAAACCACAGGAGGGAGTGGATTGCATCAGCTCTCAATCCGGTGAAGATACTTTCCATGACTCGCCATTCATGCACACAGCAATTGTTGGGCAAATCCTCGTGCTTAGCTTACTCTGACCCACATGGACTAGTTCTGTGGAGCCAGATTTCCTTCATGAACCGCTACTTGGGATGCTAATGCAGAGGAATTAAGGGGCTGCCTCAGGCTCCTCACACACATCACAGTAAGCAACTGCACTGCACACAAAGCATTGCTGCTTTTGAATTCTTAATGGCAAGTCAGTTACTGGCATTTATTTTTTTATTTCCTTCATACGACATTGTAAATGTTTATGTTAACATAAATGAAGGATTTTTAAAATTATTTTTAATCATCTATTACATACCAACCAACACGTTGCATTTGATTTGTTCCTCTTCATAGATAATGTGCTCAGAACCTTTTGTGCTGAGGCATGAAAAGTTAATTACTTGCAGCATAGGGTATATATTACATCTCCTTGGATTCTAAGTGTTAGTATTTTCTGCACGGACTATTTAAACCTATATTTTAAGGTAGTAATATTTTTTGTTATTGTTGTTATTTTAATGTACATTATGATTGTGTCCCTTTTTCATCTGACATGGATTTTAGCAATGGATTGTTTTGTCCTTTTCCTTAGGGTACTGGTGACACACTCTTTTAGCCACTGAGAACTGTGTATTCATTACACTTTTTGCTATCTTTTAGATATTAGACAAAAGAAAGATTGTGAGACACCTTAAGAGAGTTAGTGTAACTGTTCAAACACTAATAAAGCTGATGTAAAAGGACTGAGCTTTGTGGGATTCACGAGTCTGTACATTTCTACTGAAGTTCGTCACTGTCTGCCACTAATCCTACAAAGCTCGGTAGGGATCAGCTGCTGATAACACCAATGAAAGGGGGTCTTTGTTATAATACTCTTGTTTTTTGTACATATTGAAGACCTTGTGAGCCTCATTCAGATTGTCTGTTACTTAGCAAACATTAACAGTGTATATAACAGTGCTCCAGACAAATCTGTATTTTCTCAAGGTTTTTTTCCTGTTACTTCCATTTGTCACAAATGTTTTTATTTACAATTTCTGCTTATGATTTAATTCACTATCCACACTAAATGCCCCATAAATAAACATTTGATTTTTTTAGGCTTCTCTTTAGTGGCAAAATAATGATTGCATTGATAAAGTTCAAAGCTAGAATGTTTTGCCTGTGGTGGACTTATTATTACCATTATAAACGTTGTCTTCAAAGAGTTAAAGTTAGTTAGTTATGCCAATTCTCCCTGTTTAATGAAATTATTTTGTTTCCTTAAACTGTGTTTAATAAGTAATAAGGGAGACTGGAAAATTAATACACATCTTGCTGCATTGATTTAGTTTTATTTCATTCTTTCATTCTGTTTTCTCTCTGAAGTCTACAAGCCTTCAGGTCCTATCTAATCTATTCATTTCTGACATGCACATCTTTCTACTGCCTAAGTGCCTGTGCTGTTCTTGAAACAGCCTCAGAGATTATTTAAATCCATATGCTTTGCTTTTTCAGCTGTTTACCATTTCCCGCATAATTTTGTTATATACTCCAAAACATTAAAATTGTGCTCTAAGAAATTTCATTATCATATTAGGTCTAACTTAACACTGAACTTCATTATCTAAGTATAGTCCCTACATCCATTGTCCTGCAACTGCAGGAACACTGCTAGACCTTCCCCTGAATTCTGAAAGTGCCTGGCAGCAATTTCATACCCAGGATTGCATTTTAAGATGGATAGTTACTAGCGTTTGGAGGGTATTGACCTACTAATAGGTTGTGCACAAATAGGGAAGATGCAAGCCAAGCTAAGACTGTAGTGCTGTGATAAGTGTAATGAGAGTGGACTGCATAGTTATTTAAATGACAGTGCAGGAAATACAAAGGTGTGCTTAAAACCCACAAAATGCTAAATTCAAACCTGCAAAATGCAGGGCCACTGTGACTGAAGCAGCCAGATTTAGCAAAGTGAGGCACCAAAAGCGGGTGGAAGGGCTGGAAGGCACATCCTGTACGGAGTGGCTGAGGACACTGGGTTTGTCCTGTATGGAGTGGCTGAGGACACTGGGTTTGTCTAGTTTGGAGCAAAGGTGGCTGATGCTTCCTGAGGAGGGGACATGGAGAGGGAGGTACTGAGCTCTTTTTCCTGGTATCCAGTGACAGGACATGCAGGAATGGTTCAAAGCTGCACCAGAGGAGGTTCAGACCGGATATTAGGAAGCATTTCTTTACAAAGAGAGTGGTCAAACACTGGAACAGGCTTCATAGAGAGACTAACTGGCCAAGTACAAGTGCCAGGAGCACCTGCAGAGTACGATCTGGTTCAGGCAAAATTCAAGAGCAGAACCACTACTCCAAAAGAGAGTTCCTTTCTGAACTGCCTAGGACCTGCCATGTCCCCTACCACCAAGAAGTTGTCCCACAGAGTAAACTAACATTTCTTACCATTTCCATGGATTGCAGATCACCAGATGCAGGCAAGCAAAAAATGCAGCAGAGGATGGCCCCTGAAAGGCATTCAAGACAGCTAGTTCATAGAATCATTGAATAGTTTGGCTGGAAAAGACCTTAAAGATCATCCAGTTCCAGTTCCAATGGCCCTGCCAAGGGCAGGGACACCTTCCATTTGACCAGGTTGCTCAAAGTTCATCATGCCGGACAATCAAGGCAGGTGATCTGGCTTGAATAGGTGAGGGGAGAACTTTACCATACAATGATGTAAGACTCCAGGCTAGAAGACTTATTTTTGTTTGTAAATGTATTCTCCACTTTAAAGGTCATCATATTTTATTTAACAGACATTCATGAAGTGCTTGATCACATATGCTACACTCTTGATTGCAAGTCTGACTCTTGGAAACAAAACAGAGTTATGCACTTTTGTTAAATTCTACTTTGTTTTGAGCCATGCCTCATTGGAATGGGGACACTTTGAATTTCTATGCTTGTTTTCCATGATAAAGCCAGGTGAACTTCAATCTTAGTTCTTTTTTTGACAGCTTTCTCTACTCTGCATTTCCTTTCTTAGTGTTCTAAGTAATTTCTTGAAGACAGAGCAAATTCTAGTTTCCAAATTCCAGTGGGGCAACGGAGCACTGCTGTTTTCCGAACTGAGTTTTAGAAGCCTCTCTTTGACAGTAAATTTATGAAAGGAATAAAATTGCTTTGTGTTTGACAACAATGCAGGCCTTTTTTTTCCTTTCTAAAAATTTTTGAATCTGAGAACATTCCTCTTGTCTTTTCCTCTTGTGCCCATGGGAACTAATGTCTCTTCATTCCAAAACACAATTCAGTTGTCTTCCATGTAAGTGCTGTCAGCTGAAACATTGAGGATTCTGGGCCAAAATGGCAATTCTTTAATTTCTCAGAAAAGAAATCACCTTATCTCCAAGTTATACATCAGGGAGCTGACACAACAGAGCAGTGTACTGGGTATGGTCTGGTGAGTGCAAAGTGGCCCACAGACTGCTGACTGTGACTATTTTCATTGGTGATCTGGAGCTGTGGTATCAGAATAAGACCAAAAAGGCATGTCTGTGGTCAGAATAAGATCAAAAAGCCATGTCTGTGGAAAGGCAGTCTCCCTCTGTTGTGTAATATTTGGACACAGCTGGGCTGCTGACAGGAAGGACGTGGTTCAGCGTGACACGAGGCTTGAGAAGTGACCCTTCATGGTGTGCTTGTTCCTGTGAACATTGGGACTGCAGTGGTATTTACAATTGCCTGGGTACTGGAGAGACTGAGTTTCCCTCTGCTGATGTTACTCGGCACCCCTTATGTCAGCGGGCTGCTTTATGGGCCCAGCACAGGGACTGAAGGCTTGGGGTGGTTAGGGATGATGACACAGGGTGAGGTAGTGGCTCATCCATGGGAAACACAAAGTCCACAGGATGAATGTTAGAAGAATCTTTCTGGGACTGTAGCAAGACAACTGTTCAGCAGTCAGAATCCCTGAGGGCTTCCCATCTGATGTGTGTTCCTGAGATGGCCCAGGGGCCTGCAGCTTGATCCACACAATCCAGCCTGAGGCGCCATGAGAGGGACGGTGCTCGGGGGCATCCTGAAAGAGCAGCGCAGACACATCAAGTCTGACCCACTGAAGCCAGCACTGGATTCTGAAAACCTGGAACATTGGCGTATAACACACGGCAGTGCACATATCCATCCAGGGCTTTCCTTACAAATACTGTGACTCTGAGACACTAACACCAAATTCAAATCAATAAATATGGTGCTGCTCTGCCAAACCTCAGTAAGCAAAATTCTGATGACACTGAAAGGTGTACAGATGCAGTCCTGTCCAGCCTCATCCTTTTGGTAGCATGCTCCCCCGATGCCGGTTAAAATAATATCTTTTGGGAGTTTTGTGGGAAATAGCAAAAATGCCAACATTCTTCTCCACATTTTCTTTCTTGCCTTTGTCTACATGTTACCACTTCAGTTGCAGGTGGTGTTGTGACTATTAATACTAGGGAAAATAAATCTTTATAAATTCTCCACAAAACTCTGAGAGCAAGGCGAAGGGAACGTGATTGCACAGAGTGGGAAAAGCATACAGTCACGTGTGCTTGAAACAGAGATTCTTAAGTTGGCACTTCCAAATGCAAAAGGATCTGAAAAAACCCAAAAAACTTCTGTGAATTAACTTTTTAGCTTTTTAAATTTGCACTTATTTATATAAATAAATAACTCTCTGGAAATAGACCTATGAGACTAAACATGTTTCCAAATAGGAATTATTCTCAAGTTAATTAAAAAAAAATTGAGAAGACACACTTTCTATTCTAAAGCTGCTACATGCTGTAATTGGTATCATTAAAACATGAGTTAGACTTCCAGTATAATAGAAGAGATTTAAAAATAACCAAATATCTACTCTTTTGAATGTTAGTAACCTTATAAATTATGAGAAGCCTTTCTCCAAAACTGTGGTAAGAATTTTTCCAAAATGGAATCTGTTTTGAAACTGTTTCTGGGAAAACTCAAGACTGATACTTCATGAGAAAAACATAAGATTTGGGATAAAACATCAGGATTCACTAACAAGGCTCACCACATAGTGCTTTACTTATCTGCTGTGAGTTATATGTACTACATAAATTTTCTGAGTTTAACAACCACCTGCCTGAAAATTGTCACCCAGTAATTAGCAGCTGGCAGACTAGATTTATTTGCATGCTTATTTTTAAAGTTCAAAGATAAGTGATGAGGCTCATGAGATTTTCTATGAACCACCTTCTTGTTTTGTTCCCTCAAATCACCTTTAACAGAATTAACAAATACACCTCAGAATCCTTGTAAATACTGAGTACACACACAGAAGGCCAAGAAAAAATATTTCCTCAAATTATCTGAAGCTATCAAAGAAAGAAATTCTGTGAAAAAACCATTGATATCAAAGAAAGAGCAAATACGATGAAACAATCTGTTATTGAGCTGGTCAGTGAAGGGCAATAATGATATGACTGCTGTGGGGGGAAAAAAAAAGCCTTACACATTTTCAGTCCTATCCCAGGCAGCCGCTTGAGGGATCATCGAATATACTAACCAGATCATCATGTTCTTGCCCTGCTAGTCTCACAAATACTTCAGCATGTCCTCTCATTAAACAGACATTCATTTTGCCCCGATCCATGCCATTAACCTCCAACTCCGAACTATTAAATTTCAAGGACACAAGATCTTGTGCGCTTTCTCTTATGCTGTACCTCATTCCTGCAAATATTCCCCCTTAAACATCCCAATCTATATCATAATCCTTCTTGAAAACTCTATTTAAAATGTCTTAAGAAACATTTGGGTAACAGTGTGTGAAGATCAAAGACCGTAATACAGACCAGTAGTGATCCAGTATTTCCTTATATTCAATCAATTGCCTTTGATTAGCTAACTTTAGCTACTGAGATCTCCAGAGGTGTCCTTAGTTTCTGTGTTTCTGTGGCACCTGGTCCTTAGTTTAAATTCTTACTGGCAGTGATGCAAATAAGTATTTTGACATACAGATAAGATTTCTAAAAGCTCAAAAACAAACAAACAAATAAAAAGATAAGAAAATCGGGTTTTTCTAAAACTATCTTAATATTTTGAAGGTCTGACGTTATTAACAACACTGACTGATGTAACCATTATTGCTGGTTTGAAGGCAGCGTTGGAAGAAATGTTTGTACAAATCAAGTGTTCTGATACATGGAGTGGTAGCCTGTGCATATCCAGGAGAGATTAGAAGCTTTTCAGCAATGTGCAGAGCTTGATCTTTGGAAAAGGCTTTTGTTATTTATTTCTCTTTAGTAGACCTCTAGCAGAGTGACTGGCAATGACATTTGATCTAGTACTAATTGCAGATAAGAGAGAGAGAGAGAAAGAGGCAGAGAGGGACAAAAGAAAGGAAGAAAGGAACAAAGGAAGAAAAAAAGGAAGGAAAAAAGAAAGGAAGAAAGAAAGACAGACAGATCAGAAGAGGAGGAGCCATGGTGAGTAAGCAAGTGAGAAAAACCTAGAGACAAAACAGCAGTACCAGATCCTGCTCAAGCAAGCCTCATTCACAGCTTTCTTGTTATCAAGTCATTCCACTTCAACAGAATCCTGTCCACAGATTCAAAGAATGGGGCTGGGTGCTGACATTAAGTGTCACTCATAAATACCTAGAGGCCAGAGTGGTCAGGTAGGTGATTCTGAGTGTGATACTGGGATCAGAAAGTCTAATGATACTCCTGAATGTAACAGTGAGGGAGGAGAGAACCAGGATAATAACTTACTCAGGTGTTAGAACTATAAAACCGATGGGCTGAGAAAATATCCTTTCAGTGACAGACACATGCCTCGTACGCACCAATACATTAATAAAAGTGGTACTGTTGAGTAGTGAGTTGCAACGTTTCAGTTGACCCACAGCCATCATCTGTGTACTCAATTTTGGTTTGTGGCCAAGGCAAAGCAATTCAAATTAATTCTGCCCTCTTTAAAAGAGGGGAGTTTATCAGCTTGCTTTAACAAGAAACAAAACTGGGAAATTATTTCATCTCTACGTAGAAGAATGCTCATGGGGAGACAATTCTGAGTACCAAATAGCTCCTTTACCACTGAAAAACTGTAATAATAAGCAATAGCTGGAAGACACAGTATTTGTCATTAACCGACGGCCTAAAACACCAACAGAAGCAGTGCATTATCCAAATCATTGAGTCTTGAAATCAAGTCTAGATAACTTCTAAGAAGTTCAAGTCTTGAGCTCCAGAAAGAGAAGAGCTGAGTCAAATGCACAGTCTGTCAAGCAAACAGGCCTAGCAGTTTCATAGGGATGGCAAATTTTTTAATCTATTCAGGTAAAGATCAGAAGATCAGATATCACTGCAATCATCTAACCTAGCCCTCTGTATTAACAGAATATGTAGAATTCAAAGATTCATTGCATGATGACGCTGTCTGTCCTGTTTTCAGCTGGGATAGAGTTAATTTTCTTGTTAGTAGCTGGCACAATGCTATGTTTTGAATTTAGTATGAGAACAATGTTGATACCACACTGATCTACTTGTTGCTAAATAGTGCTTACTCAAAATCAAGGTCTTTTCAGTTTCCCATGCTCTGCCTGCAAGAAGGTGCACAAGAAGCCAGGGAGATGCATAGCTAGGACAGGCCAAGCTGATATTCTATGCCATTAAACATTATGTTCAGTATATAAATTGGGGTTGGCCAAGGGAACCAACTGCTGCCTGGGGGTGGGACAGGTATCAGCCAGCAGGTGGTGAGCAATTGTACTGTGTATTGCTTGTTTATCTTGGGTTTTAGTCCTTCCTCTCTCTCCTTTTCAATAAAATTATTGTTACTATAATCATTATTATTATAACAATATTTTATTTTGTTTCCAGTAACAAACTGTTCTTAGCTCAACCCATGAGTTTTTTCTTTATTTTTTTGGTTCTCCTCCCCACTGGGCAGAGCAGCAGTGAGTCAGTGGCTGTGCGGAGTTAAACCATGACACAGTCTCAGTTTTATATATTCCAATATCCAACTGAAGATGCAACCACTAGAGGCTGCATTGATATGTTACAGATTTGGACTATACCTAAAAGAAGAGCTGCTGCAAAAAGCTAAAAACTGAGTAGCATTTGCCTTTCACACCCCAAGTTTTTCATCCCCTTCAAAATATCTAAATAAATATGCCACATTGGAAGATACGGTAGGCAGATTGAGAATGCTAGTGTTTAATAAGTTGGGTAGTGGTGTGATAACTGTTGCTCTAAAGGTATCACCATCAGCTGATGCAAAACTTAAGATGTAAGATCACATATATTTTTTAGAAAGAATGAATATTTGTACTCAACCTGGTCACAAATATACTTATTTATGATGTGACATACAACTACAGATAAGAAGTTTTAATGCATTAACAGCAGAACAATTTATACCTGTACATGCCCTACTAACTGAAACATGCACAAGTCTGAACAAGGAGAGTCGCAAAGTTATATGGGGACAGAAGTTACAAGCAAAACAACAGTGGTGATTTTTATTGAAGAAAATAAGGAACAATTAGAATGGAAAAACTAGTAAGAGTTTAAAAAAAGGAAAGAACATGCAGATAGTCACTGTTCATTCATCTGATTTACTACAACCAGTTAAATAAATATGGTTGACAAGCTTCATTATTTATGTTAAAGGACCTAGAAAGGATCGCAAAGAGCAGTAACATCTGGGTGGGCCTGCAGTTATTTATTTGGACATTTTACAAACTGCAGCAAAACAGTACCTGCTTACTCATCTAAATTTCCTGGAAAGTTTTAAAATGCAGTAAGAAAGAATCACTTATAGAAAGCTAATACCTGTATCACCAGAGGGGAGTGAAAGAACTATGGGAGAGTTTTTGGGCCAAAATACAGACTTCCAGAGCTTTCTGCATGAACAGGCTGGAAGTCCTAAGGGTTTGGGGGCCAAGAGAAAGCACTGTCATGGTTCACGTCTCCGTATTCCCAATGCAAGCAGCACCATGCCCGCTCGGTGACACCCTGTCCCTTCTGCTGCATCACTCACAAAAGCCACCACTTGGGCTGAGTTTTGCCCTTTTTGCCTCGATTTATCCTTTTGGCTTTATACTGAAGAACAAAGCATCTCCTCTGATATCAGCCCTTCCTCATCGAGTACAGAAAAAGCGTTCTAAGAATTTAGATATAAACGTTAGTTTGCCTAAAAGTATTTTTGCACGGACTTCTTGGGAACGACAGCTTCAGTTTTAGCTCCTTTGAAACTAGACAGCGCAGTCGTAACAGATTAAACTGTTGAAATACAGATCATGAGGTGTGGGTGAAGGGACTGTCCATGCACCTGCGGCCAGTCCCGGAGGGCACAGTGCGGAGACCTGTCCTGTGGGCTTCTACCTGCTCCCCCTCGCACCAGGCAGGCACCGCTCCTCACCTTGCCCTGCCCTTGGGTTTTTGCTGTTAAAACACGATCTGAACCACACGGCTGGATTTGTCCTGCCTGTCGCTGGGATCACCCAGACGGCGCCTGCCATCTCCTGTCCCCTCGGGGCTCGGGAAGGACGGCGGGAGGGAGGGAAGGGGTGAGGGAGGGGGCCGCCATCTTCTCCGAGCGAGGGCCGGGGGCGAGTGCGAGGCAGCGGGTCCGCTCCGGCCGTGCGGGGAAGGCAGCGGGGTCGTGTGGCCGCGACCCCGCCCCCTGTGTGTGTGAGGGAAGGAGTGACGGAAAGAGGGAGGGGGAAAGCGAAAGGGAGGGCGGGGTGTGGAGGCAGCTCCTGCCGCTGGGCGTGTGCCCGGGCCCCGGTGCTGCGTGACCGCGCGGGAGGAGCAGG
>VZRE01007110.1:40608-103266 GCA_013396775.1 Cephalopterus ornatus
CCCGGCCCGCGGGGCTCCCGCTCCGCCCTCCCCTCAGCGCACGGCGGGGCAGGGGCGCCCCCCGCCCTCACCGGGGGAGCCTGAGCTGGCGCTTCTCTCTTCTGGAGCGCGAGGAACCCCGATCCGGGCGGGTCCGTCTTCGTCCTACCTGGGGGAGGAACTTGAACTCTGCAGCCTCCCCCCCCACAGCTTCTTCCTTCGCAGCGACACCTGAACGGCCTCGGCTTCGCCAGCTGCCGAGGGGGGGCTCGGGCTTTCCCTGTGTGTCCTTTCCCGGCGCGTGCCTGCCTGCCTCCCGGCACAGGTGGGATTTAATCCGCTTCCCAGTTCCCGCACACACAGAAATGTAAACGCACTCCCCCCGGGCACATGGTTTAAGGCAGCCCTCCCTGGGGATCCGATCCCCCGGGGCCGTGCCCGCCCCTCGGTGCGCGGGTTCCCGAGCTCCCTGTTCCCTGCCTCCTCCGGGACAGCCGGGCTGCGGGTGCCTGGCGTCAGCCGCTTTTGTCTCGCCACGAGCCGGTTGTTTTTCTGCCTTTAAAGATACTCGGAACTTGCCGTTGAACCTTGATGGCGAGAGCCCACCCTCCTCCCTCCTGCGGAGGGTGGCTGCGAGCACTCGAGAGAACTCCTGTTTCAAATCTGAGGGAAATCTGGGACAGGTCTGAACACAGTGAGAGCACGTTCCACATCCCAGTCATACACACACAATGAAATGAGAAGCGTCTGTGTATCTTGACTCCTCTGGCAGCTTCTCTGAAGTAACTTGTGGAAGGGGGGGAATTTTACTTGTGCTGCAGATTAATTTGCTCCATCTACCTGTTACATCAGTTCTTACAGTGTGTGTTTTGTTGATTTGTTTTGCAGTTAGCATATATTTTTAAAAGAGTCTCATCAGCAAAAAGAATCGTGTCAGTAGGTGATGTCCCTTCTTACAAAAGAGCTGCCACTAGCAATGGATTATTAACCTGTCTTAAGTGAACAAAACCCAGGTTAGGTCTTTAAACACCCTTTTCAGGATTTTCCTGTTTTGCGAGTTCCCAAAACCACTAAAGCAAGGAATTGAATTCAAAATAATCTTGTTCCTGAGGTAATTTTCTGCCCTGCAAGCTTGCACTTAAATGCCTGGATTTAATTATGCTTTATTAACCCAATAGTGTTAAGATCAACAATTCTGTTACAGACAACTTCTTCTTGAATATTTATAATAATGAATCATTTTAATTGAAAGGTAAAGCTGCTTAATAATTGATTAACACAAAATCGAAGTTGGGATAAGCATTTGGGTCAAAAGCAGTTTTGCTAGATTGAGAGATTTTTATTACAGTTCTCAAAAAAATTGGTCTTTCTCAAAGTTCTAATTTCTGAAGCTGGATGGTTGCAAAAATGTCGTATAATTTCTCAGAAAAAAAGACATGAAAAAAAGTTCTTTTTCATGTCTGATTATACAAAATTTATATGTGATGGCATGGAATTTGTAACGTATCTTAGGGTTTTTTAAAGATTCAACTTACTATGTTGTGTCTTGAAAACATTTTTTTTTTCCATTAGGGGAATGATATGCATTTAAATATTTGAATTTAGTGGTTTGGTGTTTCGTTTTTAATGGAACTCAATTGGAATGTTAAGTCTTTCTTTCTATCTCTGCATATTTCTGTTATTAGATGCTATCTGCTAGCTTAGGTACAAAAATTATATTTTATTATAATGATGATAAAGAATTGGCCTAGTGACTTACAGATCTAAGTAAAGTTTGCAAGGCAGGAGATGAGAGATTGCGTTGGCTGTAGGTGTTAAAAGTATTGATCTGTCTAGCACTTTTGGCAAATATCAGCAGTTGCTGCCTGTTTGTGCTGCTGTCCTAAAACATGTGTTGAAATGACTACTGAATCTTTTTCTTTGTGATTTATCAAGAGCAACAAACACATTCTCATGGTTTCAAAATGTTGAAATCTTCTTTCAGACTTAGACTTCTTTGGTTTGGAAATACTCAGGTCCTTTAGCATGACATGCCCGGTTTTTCAGGTTAAATGTGATCCTTGGATAAAAAGCCGTCTATAAATTGTGTAATAGAGAAGTCAGGGCTCAGCACTTTTTTTTCTGAAAGGCTGGGCGAGAAGTAGATCGTCGTCTTGTTACGAACTAAGACTTAATAAAGAATGCATCTAAAAATGTACAGGGAATACAAAGAACCTATGCATTTCCAGTGGCACAGGTACTGTGAAGCTTTGGTTTCCAGTGCACGCTGCTCTCTTGAAGCAGACAGCACAGTTCTGGAAACTAGGGAGTCTGGCTGTGTGTGATTGAGGGAGTGTTACTTAAAGCAGTTAATAAGTAAGTTGAAACTGCCTGGCTGCTGACTTTGTGTATGCACTGATTTTAACAAGTGACTGTAAGAGCTGGTTTATTAACAAGACACTTAAGGTTTTGTATCCCAGAATATCGTGTACATTTATTAAGTCAACAAATTAACTGGTTAATACTGATACTTAGAAGGATGTCTCTTTACTGTTATTCCCAGAAAATCTGATTCTGGAATAGGATATAGAACTGTCTGCATGAAGCCAGCTCTAGTCTCCCAAGCCTGGCGCTCCCTTAGGAGCTGGGGGGGCAGTGCAGAAGCACAGGATGGGGAGGCTACTGTGCCTTGATAGCCTGGACTCCAGCTCTGTGCAAACACAGATATCTGTTTCCACATCCCACTAGGATGTCTTTTGCACTTAACATTGCTGGCTACCAGTTTTCTAATTCTGTCTTAGTTAATTAGCAGGTACCTAATACTGTCTCAAAAGTTTAGTTAATGAGGCCTGGCTTTCAGTGGTGGAGTGGAAGAGGCTTGTTAAGTGAGGAAATCAATAAGATGCTGGACAATTAAAAGTGTATAATTTACCACTGTGTCTCTGTCAGCAATGGTATTGCTGTAAATCTGAGTTTGGGTTAACTGACCTCTGTCCGTTTCACAATATGGTTGATTCTTAGTTTCAGTTGAAAATATGTTTAGTTTACTATTTTACGTGATTGTATACACTGATTACAGACCCTGGATCATGGCCTTTAGATCACCAGAAACACCTGCATTGCAGTTTGGGAACTGGTGCCTGTTCAAGCACTTGGAGAAAGAGAATATGATTCTTTGCTGAATCTGATTCTTTGCTCTCAGTAGTGGAAAAGGGATTAGGAAAGGCATGCTTGTGGAACACAAAGGGATTTCAAAGGAAAAGGAATCACATAATTTCTGCATTGTTCTCAGATTAGCATGTTGCTTAGCAAAATGTTGGGAATCTTTAGCTTCTGCTAAAACAAAAGTACAAGTGAGCAATATATGTCACAGGCTCTTACAGGTTACTGTTTAATCTTTACACGTGTGATAGTGACTAAGATTAAACAAGTTTTAATTGAGAGAGTGCAGAGCATTGTCACGTGACTGGGGGAGGGGTTGCTTGAAATCGATAATCTGGTCTGACAACTGCAGTCTTTTTAGTTGCCTGTTTCTGTTAAAGGTCCCAGGATCTAAAAATGTGTAGTGACCATTTTTAAGCTATGAACACTTACAAATCTTGGTTTAGAACTGCTATTGCTTAGAACACACACTTCTCTCTTTTATATGCTATAAGTTAAATAAAATAGTACCTAAACACTAATGAAGCCTGGAAAGTGGTCCTAATAGCCATGATCATTAAAGATTTTTAGGAATTAGTTTAGAGAGTAATTTAATGATTAGAATCCAAGAGGAAAACAGAGTGTAGCAGGCTGCTCATGTGCTGAAGACATTTCCATCTAAGTCAGGACTTGAGGTGCAAAGTTTACCCACCTTAAACTTCACTGCAGGCACAGATTTCCCTATGAAGCGAGAAGAATGGAAACATTGATAGAAGTTTAATAGGTTAATGGAACACTCTCCTCAGCACAGTAACACTTACCACTGGGGTGAACTTGTTGTAAGAAGTAGACAGGACAGAGGAGTGGTGGAAAGATGTAAAATGTACAACCTAAAGAAACAGTATAGTGGTACCAAAAATGGTCTTAGTTTTCTGCATAGAAATAAATTTCAATTTTTTACAGTCTATTTAAAAGCCACTCTCCAGGAATCTTTATAAAAGCTGAGAAATTAATGTTAAAGGCATAACTTGTAATTTCAGATCTCTACTTGCCTTTGTTTTATAGGTTCCATTCCTATAAATAGAAATTCAGTAATTCTGCTATTTTACACTTTAAAAGACTTTGACTCTTTTTTTAATTACCATTCCTAGGAATGCAGCATTTTATTTCACTGTCCAATCCTTTTCTTCCTCACTGTCATTTATAATGCAAGTGTTTTCTGTCAGAAATGACAACAGCTTCTTGCCACCTAAAGCAATCCCACAATTTTCAACTGGCTTGGAGAGGCATAAGGGATTGATGCTTATTGAATTTGACTCCCTCTTCTATGGCAAAATTCTGTAATTCTCTCTGCTCCGTTTTAGTTCTGCAAAGCTAATGAGGGCAAGAGGTAATAACAGTTTGGTAGGGTGGGGGAATACAAGTGTGGATACGTGGATACATTTATGTGCTTATGTTTTGCTCATTAGGTTTATAGGTCTGGAGTTTTGTCTTCCTTTAGTTCATGCTCATGACTTGCACTTAAAAGTTATGTGAAGAGGATGTTTCTGTGTACTTTGAGAGGCAGTAGGATATGTCACATTTTGTAGTGCATTTTGGGAAATTTGCTACTGTTATTTGTATAATTCTTTTTAATAAAATGTATCTTTGTGCCCACTACAACGTGCTCTTTAGTAGAACATACTTACATGCTTTTCTTACCTCATTATTAAATACCGTTCCATAAATGCATGTTGTTTAAAACTTCTTTTTGTGTTCCACTTCTGCTTCCTTTTTGGAACCATGATTCTCTGTCATCAGCGTCCAAAGAGGTTTCTGGAAAAGTCATTATGACACAAAAGGCATGGTGATTTCAAAAGGACTGTGGGAATTATTTTCTTTTTGAAAGGAATTTGGAGGATGGAAGTTGCAGAAATACAAGAGCTAAACGGTAGGTTTTCAACTGGAGCTCCGTCCAGATTTTGAAATACAGAGTTTAAACCTTAAGCCTTTAAAGTACAGACAGTATGCAGTCAGTTAAAGCAGTGTCAAGCCGTATAAGTATATTTCTGTGCACCTTATCTTGGTGCATTTGGTGATGCATCTGCTTCATATTACTAAATGCCCCCATTCCGCATAGGAAGATTCATGAAAAATATGTACATTTCTGAAGTATTTTACTAACTGTGGTTTTTGTGTTTTGATTTTGCCATGGTGTTGCTGCATCTCTCAGAACTGTATCTGGAGCTAGTGTACTTTGTGCTGATGCTAGAACAGAGTAAAAAATTCTGCTTAGGTTTAACTCAGCTTCACTTTCTCTTCTCATCTTCTTGTTGTTCTCTGTGTATGATATTGTGCAGCAGTGGTAGGTAAAGGTGAGGCCTTTGTTCTGGCCATTCACAGGACCTTCTGGCACAGGACAAAAGCCTAATCCATGCTCCAAAGTGCTTACAGTCCTTGTGTCCAGTCGACGTGGCTGATGAGTACAAGTGGAGGAATCCCAGAGAGCTTAGTGTACCTGACTAGTGTAGTGTGTGTGTAGCTGAACCACTGTGGTTTCTTTTTATTCATATGTGTTAGGGTAGTGGTTCTTAAACACTTTAGTTCAACTCTTTAAGCTATTATTTTTTTTATAATTTACACTTTCCATATGTGTGAGTATATTTATGCATATATATTACATACAAGCATTCCTTGTCCTAACTCATGCGCTGCAGCTTCTGAGCCTCACTCTTGACAGTCCACGTGATCTGTCTGCCCCATTTGCCCAGAAATGACCTTTCCACCTGGAGCTGCAGAAAAGTTGGGCCTAGCCCTGTTTGCGTTAACTCTTCCTTCTATTGTCTTGGGTATCAGGCTTCTCTATACTTTCTCAATGTTTACAGGCTCCTTGTCTCTCTTAATTTCTTGAAACTCCTGCTACAGAGGTTATTGGCGCTTTGCCCTACCTCTGTGGAGGTCCCTGCCTTGGCCCAGCCCTGTCCAAGGTACTGGAGCTGTGGCTGGGGCTCAGGTGGGCTTCATGCTAAGCTGGACTGTCTCTTGTGGATGGGCCAGAGGCAAGTCTTCTCTTGTTCTCAGTCCTCACTGTCTCCAAATTAATATTCTCTTCTCCATGAAGTTGCTAGAGAGGGAAAAAGCCATGTTATGGTCAGACCTCTGTGCTGGCAAGCCAAGATACTGCCTTTTAGAGAAGGACACAGACAGAAGAGGGAGAGGCCCATGTGAGTTGCTGATTTAAAGACAGGAATAAAGTGGAGGTTGTGGAAACAAGTGACCTGTTTATTGAATACTTGGGGCTCAATTCATTGTGTACTAAAAGCAAAACAAAGAAATTAAAAGCAAAAGCAAGGCAAAACAATAAAAAAATTATTTAAGAAAAAAGTCATTAAGTTGAGAGTTGGTGAGGTCAACAAAACTGAAAAGTTTATGTAGTAAAGCCTGAAGAATGTTCACGAAGTATCCCAAGAAAGGGGAAGATTATGGGAAAAACTACAGACTTGAAATACTCTGAGAAGAATGTCACAAATGAGCTTAGCCTGTCAGAAATGTGAAGAAAAAGCCAGGTATTCAGAGGGAAGTTTTTTATTCAAGAGTATGTGTAAAGATAAAAGACAAATTTGCAAAGGTCAAGTTTCTTTAGGAATGACAGGAGGCAGTAAAGAAAACAAAAATGCTCTTTAAGCACGTGGAGTTGTGAGGAGAAAAAGATAATACACAGTTAGAATGTAGTAATATTAAAGGTAATGTAGGTATTGCCAAATCTAAACGAGTGCTCTGCTGCAGTTTTTGAGCTCAAAGTGTGGGAGAAGGTAGAATGGATATCAGGAGTAGAGATGCAAGTAAGCAAGACAATAAACAAAATTGTGAGCCTAAAGCACTCAGTTTGTTGGGGTTGGTTGACTTACTTTCCAGGATTTTGAAAGAACTAGGATGGTAACTAGCAAATGCTTCTGACAAATCCTCTGAAGACTAGCGTGATATCTGATCTAAGTACAGAGAGTTAAGAAGGCAGGGATGGAAAGAAGAGGAGAAAAAAACCAGAAAAACAATGTTTGCAATGGATGTGGAAACCATGACTTAAATTGAGGAAGAGAGGTGTTCTTACTCAGAGAGTGCAGGTATCCCTGGATGAATGGCAAGGCTTGCAAAGTAACCAGTTCCCCTCCTTCTTCCAGAAATGCTTGAAAAATACTGTAAATATGCATTTACAGCAACTACTACTGCTGTGCAAGAAGGCAGTACTTTCACATTTGTGGCATAGTCAAATGTGCAAGAACTTCACATCAGGAGAAATTGTGTGTCACCTTATTTACTCTTTCATTGGTGCTGGAAGTTTCTCATGGAAAAACAGAATTACTGAGAATCATGCTTGTAAAGCTGTACATGGTGATTACACCCAGGTTTCATGTGAAGTTAAAATCTCTTCTTTGGTCCCTTCTGAGAGATTTTATTTTTT
This sequence comes from Cephalopterus ornatus, assembly GCA_013396775.1. NCBI lineage: Eukaryota > Metazoa > Chordata > Aves > Passeriformes > Cotingidae > Cephalopterus > Cephalopterus ornatus. Next base: position 48,146 of record VZRE01007110.1, read on the forward strand.
TTTCCTTAACCCAGCTGGAAAATGTTGGTCTAGTTATGGGACAAACAGAAGATTGATGTTTGTTACTACTGACTTATTGCTAGCTGATGGTAGGACTGTTTCCCTTTTGTAGCCTTTTCCCCACACAGTCTCACGGTTGTTGGCATCCTGCTCAAGCTCCTCTGTGTGCAAAGTGCTTCCTGTATGTAGCTGCTCTTAGTGGGGTCAGAGACATAAGCTCAAAGAGTTTTGGTATTGGATATGAGATTTTCTGTGATTACAGTGACCACCAGCTTCTTTTATCTGGAATAAATCTAAACTTCTTTCTTGAAGTTTACATCAATACAGGGATTAAGTGGAGGAGTGTATGTGGCTAGGAAGCAACAAAAAATGGGAACACAAGAAAAGGAAGACTCACAGAGTAACGGGCAGCTGAAATGTCTAAGAGGTAATATGAGGATCAGTCAAATGTGAAAGCAAGAAAAGGGAATTTGAGTTAAAAACAAGCTGAGAGTCGAGAGGCAGAAGTACTGTGATGGCATATAAGGAGCTGGAGGGTCAGGAATTACCATGTGGGCAGAAGCATTAAGGAGGGGATAAGGAAATACATCAAAAGTCTGAGGAAGTTCAGAGGAATTGGAATTGACGGGAACTGCAAAGGAAGGGGAGTGCAGCAATATTCATACAGGAAATAGGATGAAAACACCAGGTTGAGAATGTGGAGGGAGGGCTACTGTGAGAAGGATCAGTATAGTAAGGAAGTGGGCAGGAATATAGGGAAGGGATAGTAATTGAGGACAGTGAGTAGTGGTGATCTTATAGCTACATCCTGGTGTGTAGTTTAGGAGAGTGGAAGAAGAGTTCTACATGTTATATATCCAGAAAATTGAATATAGTACTAAGTATTATACAGATGTTATTAGCTGTTGTATGTATCTCAGTTTTATTTGGAAAGAGAAGATAATTTGCCTTATGGGGGAGAATTTATTGATGGAGGAACTGAGATACAGCATTGCAACTGAATAGGCTTTTTCAGTGCTGCTTTGCAGGAAATTAGTTTGGGTGGTGTGATTCAGTACTTTTCATCTCTAGTAGCAGGCTTTGTTTTCAAGTGAGTAGGTGTTGGACAGAATTCGAAAAATTTTCTTCTTTGTATATGTGAACTCTGTTTCACAAAAATATTTACTATGGGAGTCACATATTGTGCAGTGAAGTGTATTTCTTTGGAGTATATTCCTTAAGAGGTGGCTGTAAAAGTTAACGTGAAAGAAGCTATGGTATAAATTCTAGCATCTGATTTGTTAAACAAAGAAGAAATAGAGAACTGAGAGGGAAGGCAGAAACCCTACTCCTCGTTGTCTTGGAGCAGTATGGTGTATAGAACCATCTGCTGTTTGTGGACCCCTCAGCTATCCCTGATTAAAGATCAGATTATCAATGTAGTTCTAGTCTGAAATCTATAATTCTGTCTAGGCATTATGGTAAGTATGTGTGTAGATACATCAAAACAGCTGAAGTGATTAGAGCTGAACAAATTACTTTCACGTTCCTGAAAGCTTTGTTCTACATTTAGAAGGCATACAGGAAGGGAAGATAGTAGAGAAGGGATGTGAAGATTCATATGGTTTATTTTCTCATGTTTTATGATTTCTGTTCTTTGTTAGTAGATTTTTTCCTAGAATATGCAATTTCAAGGAAAGTTAGGCTGGATTTTAGGGAAGTAAACTTAGAAACAAATGCATTTACTAATCATTTTAAGCCCTTTCAATCAAACAGGATTACTGTTTGGCTATTGCAATAGGAGTGGAAATTTCCTTAGCATTTGCAAACATAGAGCACTTGCCCTGTTGCCACGTGCAAAACATGCAGTATAGAGTCTTGCAAAGCACATGCTTTTAGTCATCTGTTTATTTTCCAGCACTGTAGGTGTATGTTACACAAAGAAAAAATACCAGCAGAGTGCTCCTACACTTTGAGCTCCATGTAGACTGAATGGTAACCGTGTGCTGAAGAAAGTAGCATTGAAGAAGCAATGAAGTAGTGAATCTTTTGTAAGCTGCTTTTTGTTTGGTTTCATTCATTCCTCTGCTTAGTTCACTCTGTTTGGTGCTTAAATGGTCTGGTTGTAGATGAGAAGCTTTTAAGTATTTCCAGTCAGTCTTCTCTGTTTGAGGGATGGCGTGTGGTGTTTGCCACTGCCTTCCCTGTCCCCCAGGCCATGTTGATGTGGTGATGGTGCAAGGACATGCTGTGCTTGGTTACATACAGGTTTGAGTGCTTATCTCTTCAGCTTCAGGCAGTTGATTCAGTAGCTGTTTCCTACCTCTTTTAAGAACACAACAACAGTTTCTGATAGACCTGGACATGCTTCTCTGTTCTAAATTGCTTCGGTTTTAAATGCAGAAGTTGTTCACTGTTTTGTCTTTAGGTAGCAGCTGTGTATGAATTTAACCTTCATACGGCTTCATGGTACAGGGAAGTTACTGCCTGTTCCGTTTTATAGATACCTTCCATGTACATGAACTCCCTAATTATTTTGGAAAAGTCGATTCTGGGGATAAAGCTTTTATTTTTACATCAGTATGATGTAAATGAGTGTTTTATATCTACTGTTTTGTACACTAATAATTGTGTGACTTAAGATTCACTTACACCTCAGGGAAGCTGTGCTTTTAGTGACAGGGGGGTCTGAACTGTTAATTTTGGTTATATTTAAAGCTGCTTGAAATTCCAGTAGAATTTACAATTGTTGTTTTCAAGATTGTAATAGTGTCCTGTGATTTCTATGTTGGGTACCTAAAATGAATGACAAGATATGACAGTTCAGGTGCATTCTTTCATTCAAAAACAAATTCCCAAATGGAAATTCATAGAACATTATGTTCTCTTTACTGAGAACTACAGCATGACAAAATGCCAACAAAATTAAATAAGTGCAATTTTTTTGTTCTATTTAACAAACAAAAGAGGAAGATACTGATGTTATCAAATGTTTGATTGCCATAAGTTGCAAATCTTATATTTGCATTAACTGCTGTTAATTATGTCATTATGCAGACACTATTTAATGGGGGAAAATGTATTGATACTGAGAGACTATGTAGAGATTTTCAAAGGTGGTACAGTGAATTACAGAGAGATTGGAGTGAAAACCATGGGCTGAAGTCTGAAAGTCACTGTAGAACAGAAATAATTTTATAGTGTTTCAAGAGAAAGTGAGTTTTATCATCTGACACTGGGTTTCATGTGTAATTAATATAGCATCAGTATTATAGCTAGTTGCCATTCATAAATTTCTAGCTTAATAATAGAGAGGTGATACTTGATGTGCTGCTTTACCTCTGATGAACCCTATTTTGACAGCTGGTTCAGTGTTTCCCCGGGAATAGTTGGTTCATTTGAGGTGATTTGTCTGTCTCTCCTGAGCTCACCTCTAGTTTCCTGCCATGCTTTGTTGTAGAAATGTGGTGTTCTAAAAGTTCCAGGTGTATCACGAACTAGATAAAGTTTATGTGCCTTTTATTCCCTTTCAGAATGGTCACCTCATATATATGTCTGCCAAAGATGTTTGTAATATGGATTTATTATTTTTTTCTGTTAAGAGGCTCTCAGAGGCCTGTTAAGACAGGTTTGATCGCGCTATGTTGTTATAGACTTTTTTTTCTTGACTAATTTCTTAGTTGCTAGAATTATTGGATATGTAAAGAAGATAAAGTCAGAGGAGTGCTGGATGGGGAGGGATAGGTCATTTTATGGCATCCAGTTGATCTGTGCACACAGCCCAAGGTTTTTATTTTTAGGATAGAGTAGGTGCACTATACATTGAGGGAAACTTAACTATTTAGTGTTTCATTGTTTTCTAGATATTTCAACAGGGATGTCTGTGTGGTTCAAGCAGAGGATTTGAAGACTACTAATACCAAATTAGACCACTGATAAGGGAACTTCTGAGTATCTGGAAAGTGTTTTAATTTGTTAATTGCTCCCATAAATGACTAAAATCTCTCTATTGAAAAAGCTTGTCATATTCGGAATAAAAGAGCATTATGTTCTGCAAAGATTAATTCTTGTTGGCTCTGATGGTGTATAAAAGGATTTAATACTAGGGAAAAGAGTTACTGAATTGAGAAATCTGCAAAAGGAAAATCCCATCAGCCCAGCTCTTTGTAATGTTGTTGCCTGATATAGGGTGAGGATCAGCCTCTTCCAACAGCTGGGTTCCCAACCATGAAGGGCTTTGATGGATACTGTCAGCAGACAGAAATGCAGAAACATGAAGGTAGAAAAAAGTCTCTTGCAGGGTGAGGACCAGAGAATTTTGATGTGGGTAAAGGGATGGTAAAGTTTACTTGGCTGTTCAAGACAGTTGTCACTGGAACATTTATCCTGTTATCTATATTACTTTGTTTTCCATAGTGAGATATCCTAGGATGTTCAAGCTTGTAATATGGAATAATTGGAAATGGAATGGTTAGTGCAACTGAAAAATTAAATAACAATTAAATAATAAATAAAAGAGTTTTATTTACACACCCTTTGTTTGAAAACGAGCCACTCTAAAGAGCAAGTGCATTTGTCTGTTACATTGCTTATAGATTTGTATTTCAAGTCCAGTCATCTTGTGTTTGAAAGCAGATAGCTGCATGTTGGTGATGGAAGTATGAAAAGAGAAGGAAAACGTATTTCTCTGTTTAAAAATTGGTTAGTGCAGGAGATGGATGTGTTCTGGAGAAATAGTTGGCATAAGCAGCTTCCATTCTCTTCTCTTAGGTAAAAGATTTTATTACACAAAAATGCTTGATGTCTGTCTTCCAGTTAAGTGTGTTCCATTTCTAACTTTGTGCTGTGAGAGAAGCACGTGGAAATCCAGCAATTCCTACGGAGATACAGCACCTGTTTTGTCCAGTGTGAAACAACATCATGCAGTGACTTGTATTAATGATGTAACATTTTGTAGCTCTGAACCTCAGATTTGAGATTTCTCTTCTGATAGAAGTAGTTTATTATAGAATTCTGTTTTTTAGACATCACTCCTTTGTTTTAATAAAGTCATTTTACAAACGCATCATGCTCAGGTGTGGTTTTGTAAACAACATAGAGCAGTGCCAAATTCTTCCGTCTTTTAGCTTTGCAGCAGAATTAACTTGCACTTTAAAATATTAATTTCCCAAAGCAGTGATATTACCTTTTCCCACTATGCATACCCTTAGCTCTGTGCACAGTAGTTTACTACATTTTTCTGCCAAATAGAGCAGTGCTTGTTCAAACAGATTGCCTTGGCTCTGGGCCCACAAGAACCACAAACTCAGATGCTGGAGAAATAATGCTTTTGTGGAAAGGGACCATTCAGAGACAACTCTGACATAAACCCTGTCCTTTTTATTGCATGTCTGTCTCTGTACCTTCACAGTCTCTTAAGTTGACAGGTCTCATCCCAAAGAGCTCATTTATACAAATTAACTGTCATAGCTTCTGTAGAATATAATGTTCTGGAATATTTTTTCACACGCACAAGTAAAGGAATTGCGCAAGGCAAGTAAAGTAATTGCCCTAAATTAAAGTTTTTTAAATTATTCTTATTGTTCCAGAATACATTCAGAGGCTACAATGCCTTGCCCTAGACTATGCCTATCAGGTTTTTTTCCACATTTTGGATCAGTCCCACTATGAATGTGCCAGGTGATCAGTGAAAGGAAACTGGAGAGGATTTAGAAAAGAAACTAATACATGGAGGGAGGAAATGACATAACAGTAGGAGAATGGAAAGGGGATTTTGGAGGGGGATAACATAATTTAGGAAGTTTTTTTACCACCCTCTGTAACAGAAAAGTGGATTGAGCCCAGCAATGTAGACAGTTCATTTCTAATAGAAAAATGACAGAGGTAGAATGTCTGTGGGTATCTCTGATCTTTTGGGTCAGCGAGGATTAATTACAGCAAGTATCAGATTGCCTGTAATGATACACCAGCAAAGCCAAACTATTGTACTTGATCGCCTCTCTCTTTCTTAACTGAGCCAGTTTTTTCCTATGCCCTTTTGTTTTTGGAAAGAACGTTCCTATATGTGTTCAGTATCTGCAGCAGCCTCTGGCATTTTGCTTACTCTGAAATACTAGAATGAGTGAATTACAAAAGGATTTATGGCTGTTGAGTAGCCCTATGTTTTAAAGCAAATTGCTAAAATGGAGAGCGAGATCAGATTTTGTTTTAAAGAAGTAATGGTTAAGAATGGTTTATAGTGGATCTAATGTCAGTGTGTTAATATTTTATTGGTATCACTGTCAGTTAGATGTGCAGTATGGGGAAGAACACAGAGGTTCCTGTCTCTGGGATTGTATTTCAAATGACTTGAGGATTTATTTCCCAAAATTTTGTTACTGCTTTAGCAGTACCTCTAAGCATTTGTTGTTGTTCCAGTGGGCTCTTTATTTAAAAAAAAAATGGTAACCTTGAGACTTTTCTCAAATTCAGATCCAGTGCTGAGAATGCTTTCAGGAAAACCCCATCCAAATAGCTGAAAATGTGAAATAGTTAATTTGACCCTTTCTAAAAGGAAGCTGTTGTGGGTAAGAAGGAACAAATAGTAGAGACTTGGAACTGTTTTAAATGAAAAATAGAGCGAAGATGATGGCTGACTCCTTCCCCTTCACCCCTTCACTACTTCCCACAGTAGGCTGTTGTGCAGTCAGGAAGGCACTTGCACTGAGCTGCGAGAATTCGGGTTTAGTTTTTTTCTTTCCCTTGTCTGGATTTAGAAAACTTGAGCTTCTTGCTTCTCACTTGAGAATAGTCTGTTGGACTATGTAGTGTTTCTGGTTGAGAGTCTCTCAGTCTTTTGTTTTTAAACTCATTGCTGGAAACTGGGAGATTATCCTGGGGAAGGATGTATACGTGCTTTTCTTTGCTTGCTGCCCTGAACATCTGCTGTTGGCTGCTACTGATAGAGGATATCAGGTTAAATGGAATGTTGATCTGATCCAGTGGCTATTTTTCTGTTACTTTACAGATAAATAATTATTTTCTGGGCCACAAAGGAAAAAGGCCCTGTTGTAAGGACACTTGCATAAGATAAAGACCCAGAGTTCTGATGTAAGTTTGGCACGAAAGATGTTTAATGAACATCTAAAACACTAGAACCTGGGGACTTTCCATTTATGCTGCAACTGCTCTGGTTTTCCCCATATCCTTTGGTTCTGTAAAAGGTGCCAAAATAATCTTTGGGATGTTCAGTTTCCCAGTTTCTGCCTTCCTGCTTTTTTTTTCCTCTCCCAGTTAAATATGCTAAAAATAGAACAGTTTGTTTCCCCTCCCTCCACTGAAAAGAACAAATAATACATTTATCTTTTGTGCCAGCCTGTATATTGCACAGATCTATTTAGACAATATAGATTTGGGGATTGATGCTAGTTTTGAGTGAGGTTTTTTAAAGATTGTGGCATACAGAGTAGGATGCTGAATAACATTTCAGGAAGTTTCAGTAATCTCAGACTGATTTCTTCCTGGTAAGATGGGTTTGTTTCTAATTAGTTGGCACATTTTACTGTTCAAAGAAGAAACCTTTGAAGCAGTGAAAATGGAAATTGGCCTTTGGCAAGTGAAACTGGACCTTGTTCCTACATGTGCAAAAAAGCTTTGCTACTGATCACTGGTAGCTTGAGTCCTCTCTCTTGTGTTCCTTTGAAAATCTCTGTTTTCTTCTGTTTATTTTGCTATGCTTCTTCCCCTTCTTAATATACTTTGTACAGACATGTTTGTTGCTAAATTCTTATCAGGCATATAGAACTTTAAAATATGTTGTGTAAGGATTTGAATTGCTTCTTTTACACACTATCTTTGCCTCAGAAATGCATTTACTTAATTATTTCAGTTTTGAAATGTTCAGCCTGTGGCACACCAAATACCTGATTCTTGTATTGCTGAATACCTTGTGAAAATACTTTAGCAATGTGCTGAAAGCCTATTTTTGATGGGTCCCAAAACGTAAGCCTTAACTTGCTAGGAAGAAACAAATGTGAATTACAATTTAAAAATATTCTCATATTGCAGGTAATTTTAGTGTTGTTTTTTTGTGGTGTGTATGGTCAAGTGTGGTAACTTCACAGAGAGATAACTGAAGATACAGCAAGAAAAAAATTACAGATTTTTCAAGTGTGGCAAGGAAACATACTCTTAACCATTTTCACTGTGTAGGCCTAGGTTGTAAGGTAAACAGTTTTCCTGTTTACACCACTAAAGTGGTGTTTCTAATGCCATTTAAGAGAGATCAGCTGTGCATTTTGAAGACTTGTCAAACAAGTGATCTCCATGACCTCTAGATATGCTGCGTAAATTCTGACGTAAGAAGTAACTTACCTTGAAAACGGTTTCACGAGATTAACATCAGAAATCGCATAAAAGTAAATGAACAGAAGACATAAATACTGTGTTTGGGAAAAGATTGCACTGCCAAGGGCATGCTCAAGAAGGTCGCTTTTGAGTTTCTGTTTCCATTCACACTGCGTAACACCACTTCCTTAATAATGTAACTTCTTGTCTTATGTGCCATACAGAATTTTTAATTTTTTTCCCCTAAGTCAAAGCTATATTTACTGTTTTTAACAAGAGAGAAGTCTTGAGTGCCCATCAGTAAAATCGGAGTGGGACTATGAAAACTATTTATATGGCTTCTCAGATTTAGTTGTGATGAAATAAACAGGTTTCAAAATAAACAGTCTTACAACAGAGTTTTTTGAGTCAAAACTAGAAGCATTAGATGAGAAAATAAAATTATACCACCTGTATTACTTGATCACTTTTCTTCTGGTTGAGAAGTTCCCTGAGCATTTTGAGTGAGTAAAAAGTAATGCTGGAATATGTAACATCTGAAGCCGTTTTAAAGTTCCCCACTTCTGGCACTACTGAGGGTGCACAAAGCAGTGGGGTGAGGGGAAGGCATGTGCGTGCATTGGTGTAGTGTGTGTATATTTATGAAACAAATACAGGGTTAGAAACTTGAAGTATAATAAAGCCGCAGCTGTATTTAAATTGATATCCTGGTGCTAAGATGTGGACAAAGAAAAGGATGCGAAAATATGAAGAACAGTACTACAGACAAGGAGCTGACCCTTTTCAAGTTTTATGCTGAAATTATTCCTTTGAAACACTAGTTGTGAGTAAGCACCAATGTTGTTCAATTAAACCAAGTCCCCTTCTCTATTTTTTGGTCTGTAAGCAAGACTAAAATACAGTATTAAAAATGCAAAGCTTTTCAGTATTTTCCCCATTAGTTGTGGGCATACAGAGCCACTCAAAGCAACACTATCAAAAGATTTACCAAGGAAGGGAGGAATAGACAAAGCCTCCTACAGGAGCAAGTCTAGTATCTTACTACAATAGGAAACAGCATAATATTTCCTAAATGTATCCAACTCTCTCTTAAAATGGCTAGATATCTTTAATCTCTTTTTTCCTGTTTGGAAAGCTTTCCAGAATTGACTTTTCCCCCCAGTTTCTAGTCAGTTTGTTCAGGTTCATGTACAGCTAACTCAGCTGTTCTTATGCTAATGTCACTGTTTAGCTTAAACATTTCTTGGTGTTTATCCCTATTTCCTCTTTGTTACTACCAGTAGGGAATTTAGCTATGACCCTTTCCATTCAGGAGAGAGGAGGCTGCCTACAGCCTGTCTGTCAGAGTAGCTGAATGAGCACGAGGTGTGGAGGAGCAGTGCCATATTATCTGAACAAAATTGCAGTGATCATTAGTTGCCTACATAATAGCCCAAAGGCCCTTGGGTGACTGGGAATCATTTCAGGAAGCAGCCTGTGCTTCTTGCATTTTTTTGATTGTGGGTTTTTTTGTTTGTTTTGTTTTGGGTTTATTTAATTATTTATATATTTAAGCATTTTGTGCTTGTAATTTATTTATATTTGTGTAATGGATACATTCCAGTTCCCTCTAGCTATCTGCTTGAGCTAGCTGATTCGAAATTTGCTACAGCTTATTCCCAGTAATCTTATTACAAAATCAGAGCAATTCAAGAATTTTTTATTCCATTCCATACTTTGCATACTGCTGGATGAAAGCAAAACCTGCATTGCCTCCCATTTTGTGTGTATAATTTTTCTGTAAGTGTTTATAAGAGTCAAAAATCCAGTGGTTCAGAGAGACATGCAAGTTGTCAAGTCCAACATTTTGGTCATAGACCTTTTTTTTTGCATTTCAGTGATATGTAGTATTCCATGACTTCTTTTTTTATTTTTTTTTTGATTGTTTTGTTGTCTTTGGTGGAAGGAGAGCTCCTGTATCTTTGTGGTTTTAGTTTTGATGCCTGTATCGCTTTGTCATCCAGTGGTGACTCTGCGAGAATGTGGTAAGCCAAAGCCCTGTGTTCTCCTGATATCTTCCTGACCAATCTCCCAGTTTATATATGTATTTTTCCTTTGGATACACAACTTTGCAGTCTTCACTGTTGAATTTCTTCCCATTCTTAGTAATCACATCAGTGAATTGAATTAACTCATATTTTAAAGAGTGAAACATGGTTAATTTTTGTGACAGTTTTTTCATTTTACTAGTTACAATATTCTTTTAAGTTTTGTGTGAAATCATTACATTGAGTACTGACTATACTTCAGTTCCTCACTTTTTTTCTTTTTTAACTGGGAAAAGGAAGAAATAGCACACTGAGTCCATGATGCATTGATAGAAAGGTGGGAGACTTTTCTACTGGGATAATTTTGTCAGTTTTTCATGGCTTTGGGGTGTGGATCATCTACGTGAACAGAAGCTGAGCTGAGTCCTCAGGTAACGAAGTCAGTGTTAATCAAGGTGGTATTTAGCCTGGTTAAATCATATTTGTTCCTTGAATTTTTCAACATGATTCTACAGACTCACTGTCAGCTACTCACCATAAAAATGTGGTACCAGTTACCACACAGACTGAACTTACAAGGCCTGTTCTATTGTGGTGAATGAACATGAGAAGGAATGTTGAGGCTAATGTAATGCTAAGAGTTAAAAACAAAGTAGCTGGTAGAGGTAGCAGTGTAGTAGAAGTCCTCCTTACAGTCATACAGCTGCTTAATTCTTGCTCAGAAATGTCCTGGAGGATTCTTCAGCAGGATCATCTGAGTATATCCTCTTTCTCATTCCTGTTTTTGCCATTGTCTTTTGTATTGAATTGTATTGTATCAAGTGTCTGCCTGATAGTCAGAGTTGAAAAGTTGAAAAACATGCTTTGCTTCTCTCCTGCAGTTTATGACATGCCCCCATAAGCACTTGCACTGGCACAGCTGAAAAGGCAGGCAGGGGATGTAGGGAGGATCCAAGGAAGCCTGACCTGGTAGTCCTGTACATTTTCAATACATTAGGGCTTTAGGTTTTGCTTGTTCTGTTGCACTCAGTGCTGTCTGAGGGGTTTTTTCCCTGTTATCCTTGTTTTGAATTTTCATGTGGATCAGCTGTCTGAGATGGGTTGGTGCTTGAGTCCTCACCGGTGTCTGGGGCGTAAGCTGTCATTTCTCTTGGGTCCTGGCCGTGCTGTGCCTTGTGGGTTTGCTCCTCTACTGCCTGATCCCAGTGAAAGTGAGACTTGGCTGAGAGGAGTTGCAAACCAAAATGATGACTTCAGTTGAGGAAGAGGACTTGAGGTTTTTTCTTTACTGGGAATTTGTGCTTTCTGATTGAGGCAGTCACGGGCCAGAAGACTTTATGAATCTGGATCCCTGACCACACTAGTGCAAGTAGTTCATAATTCATCCTGTGCACTTATACTTCCAACTCTTCTCTTAAGAAGTATCTCCCCCAAATTAAGGTGCAGAGATTAAATATTTTATCATCTGCACACACAAATCTAAGATTAGCTGCAAATTGAATCTGTAAGTTTTAAGTCTCTGGCTCTGAGCCTTCTCTTTCGGCTGTTGCTTGTAATGCCTGTAGTTGGAGACATTCCTCTTGCTTTGTCTCCAGGAGGGTAATTGCCCTTTGACAGTCCTTTATGAAATTATCATTCCTCTGCAGTCAGCTGATCAGGTGGTGCTTTTTTGAGGTTATTTTTGGAAATCACCAAATACGCAATGAGGGAGTTCACTTAATGTACTCCCATCCGAACAGGTGACTAATCTAACCTTTGAGATCACACTGGATATGGGTTTGTTATAGTGGATGCAATTTAAATTGCTGAAGAGGGTGAACAGAGCTGGCATGGCTTTTATGGGCTTTCTTACACTGTTTCATTTCCTCCTTCCTCTTCAGAAGGGCTGTTTCAGAATTCTAGGTGATAAGACCTCTGTGCTTCTTTTGCTGATGTGTTTCAGATGTGAACTATAAAGATGCTGGAGGTAAAACCTCCAATGGATCCAGCAGTACCATGACACTGTAATGTTAATGTTGAGGCATCATCTAAATCGGTTGGTTTCCTTGGAATGCTGTAAAGATTTTGCCAGCTATTTGTGGTGTAAATAGATTCAGTTTAAGAATACTCCTAAAATATGGGGGATAATATTTCTTTTTGCATTCAATATGTTAAAATAATTGGCTGGAGTCCTAGGAACTGACTTCTGCATCATTTCTCTTATGCTAACAAGTAACAGTAAAACAATGGTAGGTCAAATGTGTAGCTGCTGCGACTCACCGACATCTTATGAATGAAAACTGGAATTTATTTGCATCATGCTGAGCAGCTCTTGGTGTAATACAATTTGTAGTGTTTGATATTGTTCTTCAGTGGGGTCCAAAGACACCACCATCTCTGGAACACATACGTAAATTTTCTTGAAGATTAACAGCTTTTTTTGTTTTAAATTTGTATAACCTTAAGTCTGCTTCTCAGTTCTGGAACAATTTTACATTTTTGAGAGTGCCTGTATTTCACTTTCAGTAAGCAAAATGGTTGCCTGCTTCCACTTCTTTCTTGGAAACAAATTGGTTGTTAGTGCTTGAGTATTCTTAACAAGATTTAAACTTGAATTTTATATTTATATAGCTTTACCTAGTGTTAAAATGTGTGAAAGTTATTTGAGAGTTATGTAATTTATTTTGTTCAGCATAGCAGTGAGAAAGTTCATATAGTTGGGAGTGCAATTAAATAAATTATCCAGGAAAACTGAAATTGTATTCCATTTTTAATATTCTGCCTGGGGAAGTGATATTGCTTGTTTCTCCAGCAGTGTCAGAACAGAACATACGATGGGTCAAAGCTGTTTTAAGCTTCTTTAATAATTTAACATGCAAAGAAGATACTGTGTAAATCATTTCCTGACGGGTGTACATGATGCTGGCCACCAGCAAAAGAGGGAGGATGTATTTTTGTGGGCAGGGGGACAGAATAGGTTGCATGGAGGGGAGTGGAAGCAAATGGCAAGTAATTTATTAATTACAGAAATAAAGTTAACTAACGTAATAGTGTTATAATTACAACAAGTTTCCAGAGCGGAGGTTTGCCAGAGGGCAATCCACTATTCCACATTTAATTTTTCTCTTTTTTTTCTAGGCTCTGGATGTGGACCGAACTGTTCTCTATAAAATGAAGAAATCTGTCAAAGCCATAAACTTATCTGGTCTGGGTAAGTACATAACTCCTGTTAGTTTATATTGGTGAAACTGGAGGATTCAAACAGCCAGATGTTGCACTGAATCAGAAAGAGTTATATGGGTAACTCTGAGAAGAGAAATATGTACATTTTAAATACCAGTCTTGAACTAGCTGCTTGATCCTGAGCTCAGGGAGGATGAAATGTGGTGAGGTAGCTGAACGTCTCTCACTGTAGGGGTATGGATGGGGAAGTCATGCCCTCTCCTTTCCACCAGGTCTGGGCTGCCTGCTCCTTCTGCCACCCTGCTGCTCGGCAGACCCCTAGGGGAGATTTTTAGCTCCTATGAAGCAGCATATGCAGTGGAATCATGTTAACTGGGATTAGTTGGGCACCTGAAATGGCAAGGCATGTGTATCATCAAGAGCTGAGGGCATGGGAGGGGTGAAATTACTCTTTGGTAGCAATAAGAAGCTACATTTGCTCTAATGCTTTGTGAAACCTCACCCTTCCTGGTGAGGACCTCACCTTCCTGGTGCCTTCCACTTATGTATGTTGAGAATTTCATGATAAGAGAGATCTGATGGGCTACCGTTTTTTATTGTCAGGTTGCACAAAGTCAGATATTTCTCTTCCAATGCTGATAACATACAAAGAACTATTGCGGCGTGTGTTTTTAAACCTGTGCCAATCTCTTGGAGTTGTGTGTGTTTATCTTCTTTTTAAAAAAATAACTGAAGCTTTTGTTTTTGTGCATCAGCAGCATTTTGTGAACAAGAAACAGCATTTGTTTTTGTGGATAAGAAACAGCATTTTGTTGGCTTTTGTTCTCACTGTGCAGTTCATAGCAATTAGAGCTAAGAAAACCAGTATTACATGCAAAACAAATAGGCCTGGCAACCTTGGAGAGCCACCAGTATCTGATAGAACTGGTGGTCGTGTTGGTGTTCAGACTCAAGGTTAGAACAAGAACTGCTGTTGTAGTGTAGTTCTTGTCAACTAAGTGAAAGGAAGTTCCTTCTTGTCTAATGTAATGAAGCCATTACAGGTGTTGTCTTTGTATTGTGGAGGGTCCAGTTTAAGATTCATCTGGAGTTGTTTGATCTGTTACATATTGATTTAGCACCCTTTTTTTACTAGTTGTTTTTTGGTTTTTTGCCTTTTTTTTTGTTTGGTTGTTGTTTTTTTTTTTTTTATTTTATTTTATTCTAGAGTGCTTGGCTATGCCTCATGATCAGAGTACTTGTTAGAGCATTGTAGCAAATCACTAGTTTTTGCATAAAATCAGTACTCTTCCCACATTATAAATTCATGCTGCCCACCCAATCTTGATAGGAAAGGTTTGGAGGCATTTCTCTTCCACCAGCAGAAATATTACTAATCCAGCCACTTGCTGGCCCTTGGGGTTTCTCTTGACAAAATAAAAACCATGACCCTACACTCGTAAGAACACAGTTACTGGATTTTTAATATAGGTTCCCTAAATATTCAATATATATGTTTTGGCTTTCTTCTTTAATGTGAGAATTTACAAACCTTTATGAAAGATTATGTAGTGACTCCAGTTTGTACATAGTTTTGTTTTTTACTTAAAGAAAGCCTCTAAACCCTCAAACATACCTGAATCATATTTTTATATCTATTTTTAATAGATTTCATACCTTTCCTTTGTAGAGAAACTTTTAAAATGCTTTAGGAAGAAACCATAGGGCAGGGAGAGTATTTTAGAGGGTTCCATGAGAAAAATAGAATTTTGTGTTCTTCAGAAGCACTTGTGGAGCACCAGCTCAGTTAATAGTATTGCTGCAAAAACAACCTTCAGCATTCTGGGGAATGTCTTGTAGTCCAGAAGAACAGTCCCTAGGATGCTGGAGAACAGAAAACTCTTGGGAACGCTGTGTGGAATGGATGCTGTGCTTGTTTCCTAAGGTAAAGTGTCAGCGTGGCTCAGCTGCTGAATACACATCTCACCCTAACAATTTGTGGTAGGAGCCACGTTTCACCTTGGTCTCAGGCAGAGGCAGCTTTCTCCTTCTGCTGTATCAATTGCAGCCTGACCTCTACTCTTCCTAAGCTAAGCTGGATGCTGGAAACAGTAAGAATGTAGAAAGCAATGTGGAAATAGTTCACCTTACCGGGTAGATGTGAGATCTAGAGGAGTTGTGACCTGCCATATCCTGGTTTTCGCTCTCTGTGCCAGTCCATTCAAAGCTCGTTCAGGTGTATGCTGAACATCCTTACTTCATCCTGCAGCAGAAGGTTTGTTAAGTGCTTAGCCCTTGCTGTTGATGCTGAGGAAAAATAAGTACAGTTCAGTGCTAGCACTTAGTTTTTGAATTTAGTAGCTGTCTGCAAACTATCTCTTACAGGCTGCAAATTTAAGCTGTCAAGTTAGAAACTTGTAGAATTAATGCTTTCTGAGTAACTTCAGTTTTGCGTGTACGTTATGCCAGTCTTTGATTACATGGTGTTATACCACTGCTGCACAGGATTTTATTTTCATATATTAGAAATTAGAGAAAATTTGTAGCTATTTGAGAAACAAAGATCTTGAATGGCTGCCCAGATAGGACATGTGGACAGACAGGCTTATTTTTAGTTCGGAGCATGCTACATTTATTGAACAGGTTGTATAACTAATTCATAGAAATTTGATGAAAGGACATTACATACAAAATGCTTTGGGTATTAAATGTGTTGATGTGTACAAATGGGCTTGAAATGAAACTGGATCATTGCTCATTTGAACAGATTAATCCTCTCTAAAATAATCTTCAGGGTTTATGCAGGTCTCATGTAATGACTGAGATAGTCTTTGTTCTTGTTAATACATAATTTGTTTTCTAGGGTGTGGGTTTTTTTTCCCTGACGTCCTTTGAAGCTTTAGAAGTTGGCCACAGTTAGAATAAGAAATAGGCAACATTAACTTTCTCAGCTTTGTCCATGTTCTCAAGCTTGACATGGACACTAAACTTGGGTTTAGAAAGACTTTTACTTTATTCTACACATCAAATTGACTTTTGACAAAGCGACTTTTTGTGCTTGTCTACACAAGCAAGTAAGCTGGTGTCCTAGGAGTGAATCCCTTGATTGAACTAGTTAAGACTGAGGGCCCCTCAGATTTCCTTAATACTTGAATCAGGGAAGCTTCTTAGGCCTAGTCCTCTTGTTCCCTGGGCGGAGTAACCCCCCAACACGTGCAGCTCAAAGCTTTCTGAAGAGCCAGAAGCATTGGGTGTGTGCTGAATGACTGGTTTTGTTGTCTCAGAAAGGAATCTGGTTGTTGTGAACCAGAGCTGCTTTGAGAACTGAACTGGGCCGTGGTAAATGCAGACTGCAAGAATTTGCCTCAGACCCTGCTCTAAATGAGAGAGCTAACAGAGATATGGGTTTTGTCCTCATCTGTAATGTAGTCTGTAGTGTTAAGGTGAATCAAGAGTTCTATTTGATCTGTTGCCTTCTGTTGTAGAGAACCAAGACTCTGCCAACACACTTGATCTCTTCTGTTTCTTTGTTCAGCACACAGTAAAACATAACAGCACACAGCTGAAATTAGAAAATGTTAATAAAAGACTCTAAAATATAAAAGTTTGTTATAGGATTTGGGAGTTGTTATGCAGTCTCCGCTATGGTGCAGAAATATTGTGGGTCTTTCTAGAATGCCAGATGTTTGTCTTGTGTTGGTGGCACATTGTCCTTTGTACAGCATGTGGACAGAGACACGTAAACCAGAATTAGTGAGATATGTTGTGCTTCTGTCTTACCAGTGTTAAAATATAAATAAAATATGTTTGATGTATCAAGTAAACATTTTTAGTAAGAAATCTGAAAAGTTTTTTTTTAAAAAACCTCTCAATTGTAATTTCAATAGCCTTTTATCTACTGATGATATTTTCATGTTTTGCTCTTTTTGAAGCTCACGTGGAAAATGAAGAACAGTATACGCAAGCACTGGAGAAGTTCGGAGGCAACTGTGTTTGCAGGGATGACCCAGATTTGGGAACAGCATTTTTAAAATTTTCTGTGTTTACAAAGGAATTAACTGCACTCTTCAAAAATTTGGTAAGAATTACTTAAGAAAAACATTGACATTTTAAAGCCATTACAAAAGCTGTATTGATGAATTATGGCAGCTTTTCATATTGAAAACAGTTTGTGTTTTGGCAACCACTGTTCTTAAAAATTTCTCTGTGTGTGAAAATATCTTGTGCCCTAGCCTTTTCCCTTGCAAAGCTCAAAACTCAACCCAAAACAACAAAACAAAAAACAAATTACCACAAAACCCAAACAAACACAACAAAACCCCTTTTTCCAACACTTCTCACATCTAAAAGCTTCCCACAATAAAGTAGTTATAGCGTGTATTATAAAAGACACGTATCCATTTACTTTAAAATTGTGAAACCAGCAAAACCCAGCTTGGTTTACTGTGTGATTGTGTTGCTTCTACTTTACTTTTCCCCACTTTCCATTTGAATTTATAAAGGGAGATTTTAGTGTCCCTGGAAGAGGGAGTTCTTGCCTCTCGGGGAATAAAGTCAGGGAAACAAAATCAAACAAAATGCTGTAATGACAATAGTGTCCACTGGGGACCAATCCTGCAACTGAAGCCATTAAGGCTTAAAAGCACTCTTTGGTGAGCCAAATGAGATGGAGCCAAATGGAAGAACAGGATTTTTAATTATGAATGGAGAATTTTCAGCCTCAGTTTCACATTGATCAGAGGGTACAAAAAGAGCATATTCTGATTATAGGTACTAGGTAGAGCTTTCCCATGTCTGACTAAGTCCCAGATTTTCTTGAATTCACATAACTCTTAAACCAGGGGCTTCAAAGGGGAAATGACCCAGATTCCTAGGAGCATTTAAAAGTCTGTGTCTGCCGAAATCAATGGCACAGAGACACATCAAATGCTTTTGTGAGTCTAGACCAAATGTCTGTAGTTTGCAGCCAGCTGGTCATAATCACTTCTTTGGGGAATGTTTCCAGCTGATGGGATTTAGGGCAGTCCCATTCACTCCCTGATGCTGTCCTCTCCTTTTACCCAGTCCTGATATTGATGAGAGAGAGAATCTCACCCCAAATGTATTTATCAACAGTGAAATGTATTTCATATTGGTCATATTGATTTGAACTTCTCTGGATGTACAAATATTATCTGGGATTATGTATCGGAAGAGACATCCTGATTCAATGTGTCAGTTATCCTGAGTCTCCCATACAGAGGCAGGCTGCTCCTATGGAAGGGAAAATGGAATGGCTCTTCTAATTGATACCTTCCGTTGACTAAAAACACCTCTTTGTCATATATTAATTGCAATATGATGACTTCATTAGGTAAATGGATCTGGGAAATGTGATGTTTAGGTGGTTTTGAAAAGCAATTTATTAAAAGCTGCACCTCCTCCCCAGAAAACCCTTTTAATGTATTATTTTTTCAAGAATACTTCTAAAAGCTAAAAGATGTTCCTGTTTTACCAACAGGTTTTGTTTTCTTAAAACCAGAAATTACTATCTTTGCAAAAATATTTCTGACAAGAATAGCTTTTCTTCCATGAACTGGAAAGGAAAAAACCCCAAAATAAATATCTGTAGGACGTGTAATACATGTTTTTGTTACCTTTTCTTATCCACTTAAGCATTTAGTGTGTCTTCTTCAAGGAATATTTCTAGCTCTTTTTGCTGTGTACTGTTTTTTTCAGTAGCAACTATGTTTTCTTGCTTCAGTTTGTATGTATAAGAAGGGGATATGTCATGTGAGAATCGCTAAGTCTTTAGTTTTTCTCAGTTTGTGGTTCTGATTTTCTCTATTTTTGAAGTGAATAATAATTTTCCGAGGGCATGAATGTAATGGTGGGGGGTTTTGTTTGTTTGTTTTACATTGCAATAGTATAGGCACCTTCTCTCTTTAATACTATCTAATGAAGAGCGAGTCTCTGTAAAGTTCTGCTCCTTCCAAATATGCTTCAGATTGTTGAAGTTCAAAGTTCTTTGTTTTCTCTTGACTAGCAAAGGAAACCTAATGGTCCTTGAATTTCTAGTGTGTCACTAGGAAAATAGTTTCATTCAGAAAGAAAAACACAAGGAAAAGAGACATGAACTTCATTATTGCTTGAAAATGCCATATTCATAAACAAGAAATCTAGAATTATAAAAAAAGTATAAAGGTATGTAACTTTGCCTATTAAAAGTTAATGCCATGAGAATAAACTGTTGGTAACCAGTCACTTTGAAAATCTGTTCATAAGTTCATTGATAGAGGTTTAGGTTTCTAAGAGCTTAAAAGAATGTAAAAAGTCTTCTACAGTAGGTGGAAATAAATCGGGGTGCTACTTTGTTAAAGGCGTATGTGAAACAAGCCCCACGCTCTCTCACAGTGAGATGATGAATCCAGCTCTGAATGCTTTCAGCATGTTGACAGTAAAAACCATCCCTTTCCTCTGGTGTTTCCTTGTAGCACTCCACATGTTTTGGTTGTAAATATTTGCATCAAAAAATGTAGCCAGGGCCATGCCTCCTGCTGCTGTTGAAAAAAACATTCCAAAAGGTACTCAGTAAATAGACCTGTCTCTGGAGTTCCACAAGGTGCTGAATTTCCACAGAACATTTTAGCTGAAGTGAACGAGGAATGTGCAGGGAAGTGAGAGGACATGTTCAGACTGGAACAGATGCCGAAGATGTTAGCACTGGCAAAGCTTTAGGGCTACTGTCAAGTTTTGCTCTGTCATATATTTTGCTTTTATTTCCAGAAGCTGATGTGTTTTGTCAGCTCTTGGCCTGGGTGGCATTTAGAACTGTAGCTCTAAAGTGCTTCTGCAGAAAGACTTTCCTTAAACTTGTCTTTAGTAAGGTAGAGAAAAGCCATTATGAGGCTGTTCTGCTTTAACAGGGGTTTTAGATGCTTGTTTTCTCTAATAATTTTAAAACTTTCTCAAAAAACTGAAGTTTTTGTGGACTTACCAATGCGTCGGTGTTTTTAAGTATTTCATTAACAGCTGAAGTTATGGGTTTTTTTGATCCAAAAAAATGTAAACTATTTAAGTTGCAAGTTCAGGTCTTGAGGTTTTTGTAGGTATTTTACTATGCTGCTTTTATGTGTGCACTTTGAAATAGTGCTTAAAACTAAAAAAAAAATTAATTGGCATTTACTGTGTGTCAGGTCCTTGTAACCACTCACTTTAGCCATTCTAACACATTATTTGGATCAATTTGTGATATATACTGTACCTTTTCTTTTTCCTTGCCATAGCTCCAGTATCATGCTACAAATTTTTCTTCAACTTCTGTTTTTTAAAAAGATTGAGCAATCAGTTTATCTTTTTGATAGTAAATGATCAGAAAATACTAGAAGCATTTTCAGAGGAAACATAGTACCTTTTGTGGCAGGTACAATATTGCTTTTTAATGGCAACCTTGTTTCTAAGTCCTAATTGACTGGTAGCACCCACAGTTCCCAGGTAGGCTGGGTCACTATGGCACTTGCTTATAGTGTTAATTACTCCGTCTTCTTAATAAATACAGTGCCAAGTGATAAAGGTGTGAGGCTTAATATGAAGAATGTTAGGACAAGGGAAGACTGATTGCAATATGTTTGCACTTTAAATATTTTCTTCTTTATATCCTATTAGATTGCTATGCTGAGAAGAAATAAAATCTGTAGTTGCACATCATCTTTGTCAGCACTCCTTGAAAAGGGATTTGATCTGTGAAAATGAAGTAGCTATTTAACAAATTCCATGTTCTGTATTTGTTGTTGTTCTACATCCTCTTGTCCTTTCTTTTTCATTTATTTAAATTTGAAGCTAATGAAACAGGCTGGATTGAGAGGACTGGATCTGATATTTCTACTCTGTGGAAGGTAGCTGAGAGGAAGAGATTTTATTTTCTATTAATAATCCTTGGACTTTTAGCCATAAAAAATGGAAGAATACTAATAATATTTTCCTGACCATATGCTCCTGTTTTACTTACTTTTTTAAATGTAAAAAGAAAGGAGATTTGCTTAAATGCAAAAGGTAACAATAAAACTCAAGGAAATATTTTTTCTCTTTTATGTAATGAACTTAAGAAACTTATGTCCAGAATTTTCTTTTAAGGGTAATAGTTCAGACTAAGGTTTTTAAAAAAATGTTTGGTGCCTGAACCTTCACTCATCTATAAGTAAGTCCATGAGAAACCCTCCAGATATACGTATTTGAGATTGAAGTACTATCCATGAAGCTGAATGATTTAAGTTGTGTGGTTTCTGTTTTCCACTTGTATACTTTAGGAAAACTTGGTTAATGGTGAGAGGAAAAGCGTTTGATTCATGCTTGTGAAGATATAAACCAAGATATAATTATCCCTCCTTAGTGGCATGGGTTCAGCTCCACATGGAATCACATCTTTATTTCTTTGCCAAAAAGATATTGATCCAACTGAAAGAAATTCAGAGGACAATAACAAAAAATGATCAGAGCTTGAATAGGTTGATTTATGAATAAGGCTTAGAAGAATTTTAAATATATGGTTTGCCTCACAGATAACTATGATTGTGGAAGAGGAAAATACTAAATTGCATATAAACGGGTTCTCACTCTGAAAGTATTAGGTGAAGTATCCCAGAGAAAGCAATAGATGCTTACCACTTAGTTCTTTTCACATAGGTTAGAAAATGTGCAATCTGCAATTCTCCTCCACTGGTAAGGAAGAAGGGCTAGAATAACTGCAAGTCTCTTCCTTCCTTTGCTTTTATGACTCTTCACTTTATGCTTTTAAGATTTCCCATAAAATACTTCCTAATAGAGAAGTTGCCAGCCTGTAGTGTGTGTGTTGGTGGTACTCACAGGGCTGTTTCCAAGCAGTACATGATGGCAACACTTGGTATCCTGTGTGAAGGCATTTTTCTAGGCAGCTGAGCCAGCAGTTCCCTTGGGCACTTAGTGGTGTTCGGCTCCTGTTTCACTGGAGTGACTTTTCGTGTGGCACAGTGGGTGGTGGGTGATGTCCCAGCTCAACCACACACCTGTGCTGCTGGTGGGGCAGGGACTAGCACAGGGAAAGGCAGCACTGTGTCCATGTGTCCAAGGGGAAGGCACAGCGCACAGATGTATGTGTTGCATCTCCTCATGCTACACGATTTTGTGAAGTCTTGGGCTTGTGTGCTAAAGCTCAACATTCAGGCAAACCGCGTCCCATCAAGAGCCGATGTTCTGGTTCCCGCTTGCTCCACGCTGTGTTGATTTGCCATGTCCTAGTAAAGGTCACATCACTGGGAAAATTATTGGAAACTATTAAATCCAATAGCACTTGCCATAAAAAAAAGAAAATAAACAATGATTTGTCAGCAGGCAGTACTGCCATCACTTGCACACACAAGTTCACTGGTGATTGGAAGCCACAGCCATGTGCATGGGCTGCACATGAAGTTTAGTAATGTCGTATTGTGCTGTGAGTGCCTAAATCTTAATTTAAATTGAAAAAGTTTTAAACTTTTAAGGTCTGCACGTTTAAAGTATTTAACTTCTGAAGTACTGACAGGGCTTTTTTTTTTTTGCTTGGATTTAGAAAACAAAATCTGTATAAATACTGCAGGCACCAGTATCCAAAGCTCTTATGGAAAAGACTCTTTAAAATAATCAGGAGGGCTGCCAAACAACAAATAACAAACTTAACTGTTTAGCCAATAGGCTCTTAAAGCACTTGAACATCTTTCCCCTTTGCAAATGTTGGCTTACTTGTTGCCTCTACCAGCACTTCTGGCAGCTACATGTTTTGTTTATATGTTCTCCCTCCTGCCATTTTTTCTTCTTCTCTGAGCCTTCTCCAACCTAGGAAGTTTTGATTTTTTACCGTGTAATCTTCTTGGAAACTGTCAGAGGAATGCTGCAAGTGCCAAAACAGCAGTATTGGAAGTGGAAACGAGGTCAATTGGTTTCTTTCCTTTTTTTTTTTTTAACACATGGAACTTGGTAGTGTTCCTCTGAGACAGGATGACTTTAATTTCTGTGAAGCTTTCCTGCACCTTTGTGTATTTTTTCTAAAAGAATATTTTAAAACATAAAATAGTCAAAACGTAGAGGCTGTTGTATACATTCTAGCTCCCTGTACACAGAGTAGGAGCTGCAGCATATTAATGCTTCTCTGCATGCCAAAAATGGGTCTGTATTTTTAGATAGTTCAGCTTAAGCTTCTCAAGAAAGAGGGGAAAAACATGTAAGATCTTTCGTCTCTATATTGCTTGCTGATTTATAAATATGAGCGAGTATGATTCATCTAACTAGGTTAATAATGACAAGTTCATGCATTATGTATGTTTACTTTTGTTGCAAATAAAATAGGAGCACAGGGAATACAATAGACTGATAGTAATGTACAGGTGATAGCGCACAGAAGAAATTAATTTGAATAGGCAAACATTCTCCAAACTTTTAAAAAGAATGCGGAGTTTTTTCTACTATTCTTTTTTCTTAAAATTTCTTTGGACTCCAGGCCTCATGACTTGAAATTCTAGGAAATGTGCATAACTGTTTTGGAGGCTGATTGGTGTTTACATGACTGTGTCTGGGATAATACTTAAGGGTCTGATATTTTTTGTTTTCTGACTGAAGGAAAAAACGGTTGTCTTGAGTTCTGCTGTTGTGAAATACTTTGCTCTTCCTTTATGTATGTTTACTGGATTTGAAGAATAATTAAGTGGAGGCTGTGAAAATATTGATCCTTAGGTTAGACATTTGACTGCATCGTACTCATTAAATAGAATAACAATGATTAACAGTGATGGGATTATATCTTGAAAGGCACCTCTTCTGCTTCTCCACCTGAATAGCCATTCTGGATGTGCAACGTCTTCTAGAAGTTTGTTGGGGTTTTTTTTACCTAGGTTTTGTGTAGTTTAAACCTTTTGACTTCTCTCCTGTCTCTACAACATATAATTTTATTACCTTTGAGAATGATTATGTTGACATAAGCAAGTTGTAGTACTGCTGAGAACTTAGGAGGTGAATGGTTTCCAGCACTGCCAGCTAAGCGTGTGTAGATGTTGCTCATTCAGTTTTTGTAGGAAGTATTTAAAAAAACCAAACAACACGGAGTTGAAATTTAACTTGTTGATTCTAAAGGGCTGTGGCTGAGTCCTGCAGCTTGCTGGAGAGGAGAAAATGTAGGGTGGAGGAATCGAAATGTCATTTGTGTTAAAAATTCAGAAGACCAGATATTCTGTATTTCTTTAGCCTTTCCATGCGGAGCCAATTTATGTAACCTTTAAAATTGATGAAGGTTCACTTTCTCTTTGGTTGCTGGCTGAAATTTCAAGCAAATGCGGTAAGGAAGTTTCTTTGAGGAGGAAGGGTGGGGGCTTGGGACCTTTGCTTGTTTGTTTTAATAGCAGCTGTTGAGTTCCATTGGGGATGGGTCACCTGAGTCTGTTCTAGCAAGGCCACCAAATAACTTCAGGGTGATTAATATTTTGTATTTTTCAATTCTGGGGAGACTAATAATTGCAAATATTTTTTTCTTGACATTTGTGTTAGTATCCTCTCTTTTCTGGATGGGTTGGACTAAAAGGGGCTTTGATGTCCCTGACATTATTGCTGGAGAAATACAAGCATTTGTTGCTACTTGATGCAAAGTTCTTTCTGTAATTTGTACATTGGAAATGCATCTTCATATGTGGATTTCAAAGCATCTTGAAAACAATCGCATTTTAAAAGAACAGCTTACAATACCAAAAAAAAGAAACTCATCCAAGGGCGACCTTCACCAAACTGCTGCGAAAGTTATTTTGATTTTTTTTCTCCATCATATTGTTCTAAAGTACTCTGGGCTTTGCTTTTCAGAGCAATCCATTTGAATTGTTACAGTTTAAACTCTCTGCCTAGACGTTATGGTCCATACCTTGAATGTTTTCCCTGAGTCATAAAGAAGATTTTTTTTTTCTGGCTGTCTTATTCCTGCAGTCTTTCTTCATTCTTTTTCCTCATGAAAATATTATCATACAGATATTTACTTAAAACCATGGTTATTTTACTGTCTTCATTTATGTCTTCGTTTGAAATTATTTTTGTCTTCTTGAAGTTTTTATTTTCTCTTGAATTATACTAAACTTACATACTGAATACCTCATAAAATCCTTATTTCAAAGTTCACATGAGATAAATAAGGCAAATGTATTACTTTTTAAAAACACATGGAAAATATTGGAATAATGGCTTTTTTACAGACCAGCATTCTTTGTCTTTATAACTTCTGTCAAAATAAAATGCCATGTTATTGGGAGAGTAGCAGATATGTTTTATGGAATAAGTCTGAAGAGACTGGAAAATAAACAAGGTTAATTTAAAATATGTTCATGAACTTAAAATCATTAGTGCTGAAAAATGGTATGATTGTTTTCACATAATTTAAACAGTGAAATCAGGCAATGTAAAAGTGAGTGGTCTTATTTTGCAGTCAATGTTGGATAAGATAGTTGTAATCAGAAGTAATTCCGGAAGTTTCCTGCTGGCTTGGGTTATAGTGTTTCCAGAGTAAGTTTAATTAACTCATATTGCTTCCATCTTTGATTGCTGGCTGTGCTGATAAACACCTTCATAAGGCAGGGATAGGAAAATAATATGTAAGATTTCCTTGTGAAACTTTCTGAAATGGGTGTATTACGACAGTTTATGTTCTGTGTCTAAATGTATTAAATGATTTGGTGCAATTTTCTTGTTGCAGATTCAGAATATGAACAACATAATCACTTTTCCATTGGACAGTTTGCTGAAGGGAGATCTGAAAGGAGTAAAAGGGGTATGTTGACCTTCCTCTTTGTATGTAAGATTATTGTTGGTGCAATGGATACATTTAGCTAGTGTATTAATCTTACGTGATGGAAGGCATGGGATATTAAAGTAACCTATTATCTTAATAGACAAGACTTTGGGGTTTTTGTTTGGGTTTTGTGTGTGTGTGTGTGAATTGAGTCATCCTTTCAGTCTGTGGTTTCGCCTGCCATGTGTTCTTGACTATGTATACAAAGCAACATCTGAGAAGCTTTAAAAACAGGCCTGAGGTACAGAAGATAAGCAGAGAAAGAGGTGTCAGATTTAGATGCTTAGTTGAGGAGTGGGTAGTACTATATTTAAAAGGATTATTAGTATTATGTTTATTTAGCATTCTAAACTTATCTGTAACTATATGGATTATTAAGAATGACACGTTAGACTGTATAAACATAGGATTTTTCTTAATGAAGCTGAAATCTGTTTGTGCCCAAAGGATATTTCCTATTAGAAATAACAACTTAGGACTCAAATGATGATATGTCTGTAATAAATTTCAGAACCTATAGCCAACAAACTTATTTGGCTTATGCTTTGTTTACTAGTGAGCAAACAGGAAGCGACTGGCAGCTATTGTTCTTGGACAGTGAAGGAAGGAGAAAAATATATACATAAATTAAAAATGTAAATTACTGGAGGATAAATAGGTTATTTAGTAAGATAGGCTTGTTATCTTTGTATTGTTTGCTTACCACATTTCACTCCTGTTCTTCTCTTTTTCCATGTCAGAATACTTACATCTATTGCAATACAGTGTTGCCCCACTGACTTGGGAATGTGATTTTGGTTAATTTAATAATTGTCAAAATAACTAGCTGACATGTAAGAATTAGTTCCTAATCTGTAGTTGCAAAGTTTTTCCAGTGTCTGACAGTTAATGGTGGTTTTTTTGTAGTTGTCTCATCTCTTGAACTTCAGCAGAATTTCAGCTGTTCCATTTTTAGACATTAGTGAAATAACTTTAAAACTTGTTAAGATCATTTTATCCAAATTACCTTCTCCAGAGGGAAGATAATAAAGGAATTTGGAACATAGGTAACTTAAAATTCTCATGGAATTAGTTACGTTGAGCTGTGTGGCCTATACTGGTCTCATTAAGTCAATGGGACATAAATTTCTTAAACTTGAGTGGGATGAATCAAGTCCTTAGCCAAGATTATGCTGCAGCCTCAGGATAGGTGCTTCTTTCCAGTAGAGCCAGAGATTGATGAGAAAATAGCTGCTTTGATTAATTGCATTGTATGCTCTTGGGATACCATGTTTTACCTTTTAAGGAGTAAAATGGAGCTGTAAAAACCATAGCAAAAAACCTCCTAGAGATGCTTTTAAAAATACGAATGT
The DNA here is from genome assembly GCA_013396775.1 of Cephalopterus ornatus. NCBI lineage: Eukaryota > Metazoa > Chordata > Aves > Passeriformes > Cotingidae > Cephalopterus > Cephalopterus ornatus. The sequence continues at coordinate 75,778 of VZRE01007110.1, forward strand.
ACTAATGCTCTTTACGAGACTGCTTTTCCCATGTGCAGGATTACTTTTGCACAACCCTTAGATGAGCCATTCAAGAAAGAGTGAAGGCCCTTATTCTAGTAGGCACTGCAAGTGGCCAAGGTGTTTCTTCACTGTTAAGAGCTACAGTAGTTTTCATGTAAATAGCTGACTGTATTTTTTTCTTTTTTTTTTTTTTGACAGGACCTGAAAAAACCCTTCGATAAAGCTTGGAAGGACTATGAAACAAAAGTGTATGTATCTTTTAAACTTTTATTTAAAAGGGAAGTGTAACTGAAATCTGAAAAGGTCATTATTTAATGCCAAGGTTGGATGCTCTCAGCAGGTGTATCGTGTACCAGAAGTGGATGTACACATGTCTGAGGCTTGTAAGTTGTGTCTCATGTCATGTGTCTAGCCCAACTTACCACAAGCCACTTGTTTGAAGGTACCTGATGCACTGTATAAACAGCTGTAAAATAAGCTTATAAATAACTGAATTGAGTCAATAAAGCTCAACACCTGATATCAAACACAATTGAGTCTGGTACCTTGTAAATCTTAAGTGGTTCAGTGCCCTACATCAGGAACAGTTGTTTCCTAGGTTGGCTGGGTCAATTGCATCAGCACAGCTGATGGTCTCTGAAGTCGAATTTTGTAGTGAGTTTTATTCCACATTACAGTATTACCTGGATTGTGACTATCAGTTGAGTTTTTGTATCACATGTCCAGTATCTTTATTCTGAAATACTGCTGCTTATCAGGCCTTTTCTGATGATACAGGTCAAGAAGAATCATATCTGATGACACTGTTTAGCATAAATAGCTTGCAGATCCACAACCAACTGGACTGGCTGAGTATCTAGCACCATTTTTATTTTTTTTTTTCAGTTGCACAAAGTTATAATGATTCTCTGGTGCCCACTCAGTTAGTACACCTGAAGTCTTCAAAAATTATTCCTGCCTAGCTGTAGCTGGATTTTATAATAAGACATTCTGAAACACTGAGATAAACCTCCAGTCTGACCATTGGAATCCTTGGAAGATTGTGATGGCTCCAGTGTTTCATGTTTGATACCAGTGAGCAATCTCATTTGGTGCCATGCCAGTTATTGACTGTTGAAGTAATTAACCTTTCTAATCATTGTCCATGGCAGTAGTTGGTCTCTGAGGACAGGCCATAAAGAATAGTCCTACAATTTAGTCTGCTGTTATCTGCCAGTACTTGATTGCTGGATCTGAAAGCTTCTTTACTTGTGTATAACTATTATAGTGACATCCCACAAAGTTTATGTGCAGAATTTAAAATAAATTTGCATGCTGCTGGGACATACACCAAGAGCCCTGTTACTGCTGGACCTGTTATCTCTAGTGCTTTTAGGATTTCTGATATAATATTCACTAGGGTGTGTTGAAGTGATGTAAAGATCTGTACTTGATTCACAGTTTGCTCAGAGCTAGTAGCCTGTTTCAGAATCGAGTACTCCAGAAATATTTTCAGTTGTTATTTAATGTAGTTAAGTACTTAAAAAGTAAAAAATCCCGTTAGAAAATGTATATTTAGAATCTGTATATTTGGGGATTCTCATTTTATGTTAGGAACATGTTGGAATGTGGCTGTCTATGCTGTGTCATTCAGGACCTAAAAATGTGATGTTGTGTTTTTTGTCTGTGGGATTTAATCCATTGCTGTTTGTATGATATAGTGAGATTTTTTTTTGTTTTAACCAGCAGTTCTCTAGAAAACCTGTTTTATGACTTTGCTTTCAAGTAAAAGACACGTGTGTTTTGATCTGAAACACGTTTCTTTTTCCATTGTAAGGAAATACTGCTTTGCAAGTTACCTCTGTAGTTTCTGCAAAATCTTAACAAATGAAACAGACCTCTTTGACAATGCTCATTCTAAGTCATTTACATGTCAGCTTATTCAACATGCAAGAACTGAAGGTAGCGCATGTTAATCAGGAAATTCTTTCAGATCCATGAACCATTTCTTTTGATACATCTGAGTGGTGGGCTGGTACAATTGCTGAGTGGTCTATTTTATTTTTTTTAAGTGGTTACATGAAAGCTCCACATCAATATTGTGGAGTTTAAAGCTGTTAGTCCCGCCTGTTGGACTCCTTGACTTTGATAAAGACCAAAGAATTGTCTGCTTGAGGATTGGGATAGGGAGCCTTGGAATTCTGTGTTCAAGAAAATTCTTTAAAACAATGGGCTGCTTTTTTTTGCCTTTTTTTGTGTCTATGGTTGTTTTACAACAGCAGAAATTACTTAAAGTTGGCAGTCAGGGAATATTGTTTTTCACTGCAAGCTGTGTTGCTTGTGCCAAGGAGCAGACTGGTTTTCCACGGTTTTGTTTAGTTAAATTCAATAAGATTGTTCTATTTGTCAGACCTCTTGTGCGTAAGATCAGTTCTCAGGTAAGTTGAGATGTTACCAGCTGTCATTATTGAGCATTAATCTTTGCAAATCGGAGATGGGAAGTTTAATGATGTGATTTTTGAAACTAGGGGGAGAATATTAATTTGACCTTATTCAGGTCAACTTTTATCTCCTACTAAATTTTGGACTTAGGAATACAATGAGGTTTCTCTGGGTTGCTATTATATATGCTGCTGAAGTTTCTTGAGAATGTAACTGTTTTCATTCTGTGGCTGTTCCAAGTGGATCTGAACTTCCTTATAGCTGTGCATTTTGGTCATCTGTAGCAGTAGTTTGATGCAGACTTATTTCAAGAATTCTCAAGTGCAGATTTTGATGTTTTTGTTGTTGTATCTTGATGGTCTGTGTTTTAACAAAAAGGACAAAAGGAATGGTAGAGGTAACCTCAGTCTCACCTACGGCTTGGGTTGCCAGAGTGGAATGGTGGATGTAATTGCTGATAGCCAGAGGTTTGTTCAGCCTTCTTCAATCTGTTACTTCAGATGACTCCTTGTTTGGATTATGCCAAAAACCAATCCTAGATTTGTACTTGGCTAGCTGTCTTTTCCAGTGATTTTTCTTCAGATATGTGAATAACTCTTTTTATTCTTTTTTTTTTTTTCTTTATTCCTCTCTTTTCCCTTTGGGTTAACAAACCATTCAAGGCTGCAAGGCTGCTCTTTTTCTGCACATCCCTCTTTATCATATGCTTAACATCATATCGTTCATCTGCATTTCCTATTTGCAAGTACAGACCTGTGAAGCTATGTGCCATATAGCAAAGTGGTATTTTTGTAGTCTGTGGGGAAGTGACAGTCTTCATCCTGGTTGCTGTCTTTATAAAGAAGAATTAGAGCTTATTTGTCACACTGTCTCATCTCACTTACTTGCATCTCTGTGATGACCTCTCAAGTGCAAATACACCCAAGTGTGACCTATTTGAAAAGAAATAAAGTTAATTAAAAAATGGCATCTGTTTTACTTCATCCCCATAACAACTTCTAAGCTGCTACTTCAAGCTCGTTATGTAATTAAGTGTATTTAAAAGTACTGTGTATTTAATTCTTGTTTGGGAGAGGGATGTTAAGATCCATTCTTATCCTCTTGGATCACCATTCATCATTGTTGATTATTACGCAATAATAATCTTCTTTGCCCTGTAGCCACCTAACTTTTCAGACTGTTTTCCTGAGAATCACCTTAGCTGAAGTAACTGAGGGAGGCTGGATCCATTTTTTGTTATGCCCTGGGGCTGCTCTTGAACATGGGAGTATGAGGAGCAAGTAACCTATAGCTTCATGTAAGCCTACCTCAGACAAAAATTGGGACTGTCCTCAGGTAACATTCATGAATGATTCATCTCTTCTCACCATCAGTCATTAACATGATTCAGTTGGAGCCATAAAGATTTTAAAATGTTTTTAAAGCTTTAAAGCAGTGCATTTCTCTTGGGACCTCAGTTACAGCCCTTGTTTCTCACACAAGAGCTGGGAGATGCTGCTGGCCACCGCAGCGGTGCTGTGGGATTGGGCTGTGTCCTTTGGGGAGAGCTGTTGCCGACTGGGCTCTTTTTCCTACGAGGCAGTTGCTGTCCCACATGTACTGAAACCCTAATGGCAGAAGTGCCAGGGGAGCATACGGGGAAGGAGTACACATGTCACAAAAACTGCTCATTCTCTCAGCAGACATCAGATTCAGGAAGGCGCTGAGCCAGATTTCACCCACGTGCTTCAGTTTAATCGGTCTTGTTGGGGTAGATTCTGAGGTAAAGACTTTGCATCAATTTTGCGCTGGAAATAGAAGCAGAAACTTACTGAAGGATACTATTTACTAATTTTTTAGCTGAATATGTCTGTATTCCAGACACAAACCTGACTTTCCTGAAAAGAAAGAAATGTTATTTTTTTAAAATAAAAGTACCTTATATTGGGGCCTGTAAATATATATTATCTTCAGAAGTCCTCTTTAATAAGTGTTGTGCTAATGCTGTGAAATGTAAAGGTTTAATGAAAACTAATAAGATATTCCTGGGAAGGCTGGCTGCCTCTCCTTTTTTGCCATTCTCCTTTTAAAAACTGGACATGAGGTCCCTTGTCCACAACTAAGCAAGTTGTTTAAATGTGCTTATGGCATTATAAGATTAAGGCAGTAGCATTACATTACTGTGAAGAAATGCAAGTGCTCGTATCTAGATATAACTGTTGTTAATGATTTGTTTCTGACTCATTTGAACTCAATGGAAAAATGAGCAAAGTCTAAATACAGTCTTCTCTAAAGAATGTCTCTACTTACTTAAGTGATGATGTTTCCGGTTTGGTAAACTCATGTTTTAAACAGTATTAAAAAAACACTTTTATCAAATTGCTTCTTCAGAGCTCTAACTTGACTCAGTAGATCATTGATATTCATAGATGGTAGATATTTCTGTCACATTTCCTTTTAAAGCAAGTGTATAAGACGAAGTGGAGGTCACAGCTTGAAAATAGTGACATAGAATGAAAATGCTAAGCAAGATAGCTTTAATACAGAATCACAGAATAGAATAATACAATCATTTAAGTTGGGAAATACCTTTAAGATCATCAAGTTCAGCCATAAACCTAACACTGCTAAGTCTACCACTAAACCATGTTCCTAAGTGCTGTATCTATGTATCTCTTAAATACCTCCAAGGATGGTGACTCAGGCACTCCCCTGGGCAGCCTGTTCCAATGCTTGACAACCCTTTCTGGGAGAAATTTTTTCTGATATCCAACCTAAACCTCCCCTGGCTCAACTTGAGGCCATTTGCTCTTGTCCTATTGCTTGTTACCTGGGAGAAGAGACTGACCTCCACCTGTCCACGACCTCCTCTCAGGTAGTTCTAGAAAGCAATAAGGTCTCCCCTGAGTCTCCTTTTCTCCCGGCTAACCAATCCCAGGTCCCTCAGCTACACCTCACCAGACTTGTGCTCCACACCCTTCACCAGCTTCATTGCCCCTCTCTGGACACGGTCCAGCACCTCAGTGTCTTTCTTGTCATGAGGCGCCCAGAGCTGAGCTCAGTACTTGAGGTGGGCCCTCACCAGTTCTGAGTACAGGAGGACAATCACTGCCCTGGTCCTGCTGCCACACTATTCCTGATACAGGCCAGGATGCCATTGGCCTTCATGGCCACCTGGGCACACTGCTGGCTCATGTTCAGCTGCTGTCAACCATACCCCCAGGTCCTTTTCCAATGAACAGCTTTCCAGGCAGTCTTTCCCCAGCCTGTAATGCTGCCTGGGGTTGTTGTGATCCAAGTGCAGGACTAAGCCCTTTGCCTTACTGAATTTAATACCATTGGCCTCAGCCCATCAATCCAGGCTGTCCAGATCCCTCTACAGAGCCTTCCTACCCTCCAGCAGACCCACAGCTCCCACCCAACTTAGTGTTCTCTAAAAACTTAGTGAGAGTGAACTCAATCCCCTCATCCAGATGGCTGAGTAAAGATATTAAACGAGGCTGGCCCCAGTACTGAGCCCTGGGGAACACTACTAGTGACCAGGCTTCAGCTGGAGCAGCTCCATTCACCACCACTTCTTGGGCCCAGCCATCCAGCCAGTTTTTCTACCCAGTGAACAGTGCACCCATCCAAGCGATGAGCAGGTGGTTTCTCCAGAATGCTGTGGGAAATAGTATCAAAATCTGTACTGAAGTCCAGGTAAACCACATCCGTGTTATACTCTTTGAGCCTGAGATTTCATATTAATTATTTTTATTTTGAAGGAGATTACCTGCAAATTAAATGGAAGAGTCTTTGAATGAATCTGCAGATGTTACGGATGAAATGCTGGAAAGATTTGAGCACATTTTGCTCCTTATGCCCTCTTCTTCCCTGTCATTCAGAGCAGGATGAGTGAAAGGGGAAAGCTTTCCTACATGTCCAAAAGGAAAAGATGGCTTCTTCATTGAGGACTTGAGTGATAAGAGAGACATGCTTTCCTGTCAGCACTGATAGGCAGTAGGATAAAATAAAATGGAGGCTCTTTCACCAAAAGGCTGGAGTGCCAGAGCCTGGAGAGTCAGGCTGAAAAGGAAGACTAAGCAAAGAAAGGATATTTGAAATGAAAATGTACAATATTATTTTGTCATACAAAGTAGCCTTCAGAAGCACTCCGTTTTCCAGGGTGCTCCCAATTCAAGTGTGTTCCTTCCAGGTGCTGTTCCCACCCTCTGCAGCTCCTCATGTATGTACCCAAACTCAGCCTGGCTTACTGCTGTACAGAGAAGGAGAGGAAGAGCGAGAGTTGCTTCCTATCCAGCCAGTTCACTAGTGCTGCATGTGCACAGGGTGCTCTGGTTGTTTACGCTTGTTGACTGGCTGAAAATAAATACCAGTCTTTGGTATTTATTTATACCATGATCTGTATGACAACATTGATTTATTTGAAATGCAAATTATAATTTATATTGAAAAACAGTTGCTTTTCAATTTAGACCTGTAAAAATAGTCTTGTATTGGAAACTGAATGGGTGAGACCATTCACTTTGTTTGACTTTTCTGTTCTTCTTCATCCTGTGTTTCAGCGTTGATTGTCTGCTCCACACATCTGAGCTCACTGTACGTTAGTTATGTGCAGCTGCGTTGTAAAAGGACTGATGTGTGCTCAGAGTTTAATCTGAGTCAGCAAAGTCTATGTGATATATGTGATAGGTGCTGCATGAGCTTCAAGAACAGCAGCATTACAAAACAATTGCTGCTTTCTTATTGCTTCCGGAGTATTTTTTAGAGTTTTCACAATTTTCTTATTAATTTTACCTATTTGATCTACTTGGAAAACCTGAATACCCTGCAATATTTGAAATCCTGCAGTGTTATGTCACAAAACTGTCTTTGCCAGAAGGTTTTGGTTAATGTCACAATAGAGTGACACTTGAAGCTGAATTGATCCTTGCGTTTGGATGGGAAACATAGCCAACCTTTTGCACTCAGATTTGTGTGCAACACTGTTGTACGGAATGTCTTTATTTCCCTAGAAACAAAGTGTCCTGTAGTATCAGTGAGATAGGAAGTGGCATATTACTGTAACAAAATAGCAGGATAAATTCTGGATTACAAAGATGAAGATGTAGTTGGAGATTAAAAGCACAAATAATAAGGAAATGCAAATATGAAATGCACCATCACGTGTCTCAGGTATTTACCACTGAAAGGTGGTTTGGGGCTTTTCGTAAAGCATCATTTTGAGGTTTTTGAAGCAATATAGCCTGAATCTCCAACAAATGGCTTCAAGGGTGTCTTTCTCTGAATTAATTGGTAGAGGTTGGTATGCTTTCGTCGTGATTTAACTATTTTTTTGCCTGTGGAATATGATTTATCCTATATGAAAAGACTCTTTCACCAAAATCTAGCTTTCTTGAAGAGAAATACAATGCATGCTGTGATATCGTGCATAATGTTTGACTTTTTGGCAGTATTAATTGTCCTTTGGTGTAACTAGCATTTAGAGACACTTTATGACATGCTAATAAGCTCTTAATGATTTTGGAGATGGCTTTGTCATCCTGTGTTCTAGTATTGTTCTCTGTAAACAAGGAAAATACCATACAATAACAATTGATAGTTATTAGTCTTCACACACATTTCAGTGAATTCTCTGACCTCAAGAGTTGTTAAGTTTATATGTGGAAATTGAGAGACCTGAAACATCCTGGATCTTTGGTCTGCAATTTGACTGTTTCAGAACTATCGAAAATTATATAATGTAAACTCTCCTAGAGTGTGTGCTAGAAGGGAGCTGCGTGTTTGTAATTTTCTGTTAGTCTTTTTTGCAATGGTTTGTCTTCCTTGTGCAGGTTTGGTTAATTCTTGTGTTTGGACTCTGTTTTCTATGCCTACGAAATGGCATAATTGGCAGTAGCTGGGTAAGAGTACAGACTTATTTTTCATGAAAACAGAATGTTCTAGAATTGAGGTTTTATTCAGGTGACCAGAGTATTTTAAATTATTTATTTCAAAGGAGAAGAGCTTCTCTCCAAACATGTGCTTCTGGCTGAGGAGGAGCGCAGTGCTGGTTGGGTGTGCTGGCTCCTGGAATACTGCACAGGGATGGCTCTGCTGTGCCTGCCAGTGCTGAGAGCGCAGTGGGGCTTTGCAAATTGCTGCTTGAAATGTTTCCCAGTGGGTATGTTATGGGGTGGGATTAATGGGATTGATTCTTGTTTTTCCTTGCTGCTCGAGGTGTAATAGGAGGCAGTTCCTCATTCTTGAGAAGTGTTAGTTCAGAATACTTTGTTGACTGCAAGTCCTTAGACCATCTAGTACATTTTCCCATAAGCAGTTAGGGTAATGTTAACTTCAGGTTAAGAGAGTACTTGAGACACGTCATCTTTTTAGAGAGAGAACTGAGAGACACTTGACTACCCAAGAGGAGGTAGGGCAGTTGTGTGTGTTATTTGTTCCTCTGATCTCCTTCCTGTATTCCTGTGTAATGCTTCCTCTTGTTCACAAGCAGTATAACATTTCCTCAGGAAGCTTTTTTTGAATTTTCAGATTCTAAACACTACGAGTGGCGAACTAATAGTCTTTCTCTAAAAAGCAAACACCCTCATGTATTTTCTTATAATCTTTTTTTTCCATATCAGACTTGTCTAACTGGGTTGTCTTGATTATGCTACTGCCTTTAGGAACAATAAGGAGAATAGCTGTAACAAATGCACAAGTGTGTTTATGGGAGTATGGCAGGCACTGGTTATCCATTTGTATTCTGCAGGAGAACCTGTTTTATTCAGAGCTATTGGAAAATGTTCATGGAAACTTTTAGGGAATTAGGACAGCTGGTCTAGCAGACTTTGAAGTCTGCAACACAGCCGGCTGGCCAGCATTCCCGGTGCCAACTGGCTCAGCAGCATGTAGAGACAGCAACTGTGATTTTGGCTTAGGAAACCCTGTATATATAGAAGATGACTTGATGACAGGCAAGACTCAATAAATCTGGTGACATAATTGAACTCTGTTAACCAGTGTTTGCTCTGTTGGGATTAAACAACCCCCTATGTTTTCAATTAAAACTCATTGTTTTTTTCTGTATTTTCTTTCTTCAGAGTGAGAACTTAGTATCTTCTCAATTAGTGTCTTCCTTTGGGATATCTGTCAGACCAGTATTTTAACAGATGATTGAATTATATTTCAGCTACTGTATGTCATTGCCGATCTTTAGTCATTGTCAAATTTCAAATGAAATGTCATCTGGAAGTAAGTCGTATGCAAAGCTACAGGAGTTTGGCTCTGCATCTGTCAGAAGACTTGGTGAATAATCAGATTTCCTGAGAGGCTGTGGATTTCTCACTTCATTGACTGATGCTTTTTGCCTTATAGTACAAAAATAGAGAAGGAGAAAAAAGAGCATGCTAAGCTACATGGGATGATCCGTACAGAAATAAGTGGAGCTGAAATTGCAGAAGAGATGGAGAAAGAAAGAAGGTTCTTCCAGTTACAGATGTGTGAGGTAAGATGCAATATGAAATTCATATTGTTCTGCTGCTGTTTTTAGGAAAGATTTGAAAAACGCAACTGTTTAATGGCAATTGTGACACTAAAGGGAAATGCCAAGTTATTAGTGGCCCCTATTTGTGAAAACGCATCCAGATGTGCAAACTTTGGAGGGAATTTACGTATGTTCTAATTTCACTTAACAAATAAATTACTGCAAAGCTCAATAAAGCACTAAGAGATTATAATAAATAAGCCTTTACACTCCTAATTCACTGTAAGTTATTTTAAGCCCTAGATCATTCTCTGAATTGTTCCCTGCGCTGACAGCTGTTGGCTTATTATGAGGAGAGACTCTAGTCTAGCACAGTGCTGGGCTGGTGCAGAGAAAAAGTGCTAAGGATGGAATCCAGTTATCTTTCAGGATGTTTCAGAATGTTTCTACTTGAAAGTCTTTGTGATTTTGCAGTATGTTAAATCTCATATTTTAGGGAATATTTTTGGTTCGATTCGTTTAAGGACACGTCTGGTTCTGTGGTTGGAAATTCAAGTTGCTGTGTTCATTTTTTTCTATGCATTAACTCAAAAATATACCATGGGTGATTTTACTGTGATGATTATAGCTAATTTGCCTCATATGCCAGCACAGCATAACTGCAGTTGTCCTGAATGCTACTCCTAGTAACTGCATGCACTCATACTTAATGGAAAAGCTTCACATTCCTATACAGAGTCAGACTACAGTGTTCAAAACGCATAAAGGGATTGGAGTACCCAATAAACATATGGATGTTGTCAGCTAATTGCCCATCTGTATCCTCCCTAAGAAACAACCAGGAACAGATGCTTCTCTCTTGCTGTGTCACAGTAAAGGCAAAGTTCATGTGAGTCAGTTGTAGTGGTAATGCAGGGTGAAGTCTGTGACATTGGATCAGGTTACCTTAAATGTGGAATAGCTAAAGTGTATCCTGCATTTCTTCTGAATTTGGAGAAAAAAACTTTTTACTTGGTTACCTCTGAATAGTCATAAAAGGGGCCTTTTTGATAATGACAACTATAAAATCAACAGGTAGATTTTGAAAATGGTTAAAATAATCCCTCACTTTTTTTTTAGTAAACTGGTTTCCTCCTTAATGATATCTGTTTAGCAATGAATTTAACAACTAGTGAGATACATTCTTAGATGTGCTGCTGGGTTTAAGAATGGGTTCCTAAATCTACCTCACAAACCCTTCCATGCTTTCTTTAACAGAGGCTTTCCCTAAGAGCCGTAAAGGATGTTTTAACAATCTGAACAAATCATAGTCAAATATCCTCACAGGATATCAAAAATCAGCAGCGACAACAATTCCATTTGTGTGATTTAACCCTTGAAGCCACTTTTTGATGCATTCTCTTTTAGGTCTTGTAAATCTGCAACTGTTAAAGCTTGTTGAAATATAACTGAAAAAAAATGTTAAAAAAACCACCATAGCAGTAATAATTGATTACCTTTGTGAATTACTGTTTTAACAGTATCTGCTGAAAGTCAATGAAATCAAGATTAAAAAAGGAGTGGACTTGCTTCAGAACTTGATCAAGTACTTCCATGCTCAGTGCAAGTATGTTTTAGTTTTCTTTATATCTACACCATAACTGGACAAGTGTTTTGTTTTCAACTTCTGACATCCTCATAATGCTTTTCTAGAATTTTCAAAACAAATATTAAGATTCAGCTGTTCTTGCTGATGTCTCTTGACAGATTGCTTTTGTCATAGATGAGTCATTCCTTTTGTTACTATTTTCTGAAACATGTAGTGAGGTTGAGTGCCAAACAGTAGTTTGCTCCTTAAACAGAGCTTTTAGTTTGGTCTATTACTTAGAAGTCCGTTAGTTTTGATGGACTTTTTTGAGTGTATCTAGCAATGATCTGAATTAATTCTCTGCTAAAGAAAAATAAATTGCATAAGCAGTGGGTTTACACTATATTGAAAGAATCACTCTCTTTCTAGTTAATTGGAGGACCCAGTAATATAACACATGGTTCTCATTAGAATTATGTACTTTTTTACAAATCAGTAATGTAGCACTGAAGTCACAGTTATAACCTTGAAAGAGCCACTGCTAGCTAACCTGTTGAAATCAGTATGTTTTCTTCTTCAAACACCAGTCTGCATCTAGGTATTTTTTCCCCTATGTTGCTACGTTTCCCCTAATTTTACTTGTGGTATGTTGTTCATCTGCTCTGTCCATTTAATAAAATTTCAACAACATAAATGCTGTGCTGCATTGTCGCTTTCGTGTCTGCTTCCCAGAATGAAAATATTTCATGTTGCAAACAATGCAGCAATTTTTAATCAAATATGCGTGTAATTGTGGTTTCTTTAAATTTATTTTTAAGATTGGAATTATTGGGTTTTTTAAGAGCTGGAATACTTGGCATAGATAATGTTACTCTGCCAATACAAAAATACATATAATACAGTAAGTTGTAGCATATTCAATTTCCATGTAGACTATAATTAATGCTTGGTAAACAAAGGGGGTTTGTTTCCCATGAAATTATTTGACTTCAAGAAGTCATAATTATTTTATATCTACTAGAGCTTTTGCTGTTCTACAAATGAATCTTGCTTGTTCTGGGCCTTCACAAAATGGGATGAGAACCTGTATTTGAGGTGAGAATGAGGAAAATTTATGTGGCAGTGGATTGTGGCAGTTCTGAATCTAATTGGGGATTTTGCATGTTAGAATAAGCTATGATGGAAATAAAGAGGTGGATCAGCCGAAGATGCATTAAAACCAGAGTTTAATGTTTTGAAGTTTATGGCATGGCATAATAATATGCATGTCTTCCTTTGGCAACTTTTTAAGCAGAGAATACAAAGTAAAGTTTAATAACAGCTTGCTTTTTGCTTTTCTTTTTAAGTTTCTTTCAGGATGGGTTAAAAGCAGTTGAAAGTCTTAAGCCTTCAATTGAGACGCTCTCGACAGATCTTTATACAGTGAGTAGCAACCTTTCACATTTGTGTTGTAGATTTAGTTTTTTACAGTAGACGCATGAACATTTTGGTTCAGGTTGGCTGACTGCTTTAATAGTCAGAATTTTAAGGTTTTTATTAGATTGTTGAGCAAAATCTTGTTCCAATATAGCATTCAGAAGCCTTAGTTTCAGTTAAGGACCCCACTGTGTAAAGTGTTAGGAAAACAGCCTTTGCTCTAAAATGTTTAATGACTAAGTGGAAGATAACATGTGGTTTCAAATGGAACACAAGGAAGCAAGAATATTGTGAGGCAATATCAAAGTCTTAACCCAGCAACATCCTTACCATTATCAAGTCTTCTGAAGATATAAAGGAAAATATCACGTTATCTTTTCTCTTTGTTTTCATTCTTTCTGAACATTTCTTAGAAAAATGAACCAATTAAACAGCAAATTTGAAAGACCTACATTGAAAATAGAAAGTAAATGTTATTTTTAACCTGTATTTTTATTCATTCAAGATTAAACAAGCACAAGATGAAGAAAGAAGACAATTAACACAGCTTAGGGATATTTTAAAATCAGCACTCCAAGTTGATCAGAAAGAGGTGAGCATATAAGGTGGTTTAACTTTATAATACCTATTTTAATTACTTCTAATGTAATGCTAATATTCAAAACCGTTACTTTAACTTTTATCAGCCACCTAATTTCTTTTGTTCATTCATCTTTGTTTTGATGTTGATATTGAAGTTTCTGGCAAAAATTTTTAGATTAATGCCCACTAAAAATATGAGACTTACTGAAAAGTAATTTCTTTGTGTTACCTGTATTGCCAAATAATTCAGATGATGCACTGTTGCTCAAACTTCGGCAGTATCAAGGAGATCCTATTCATGGAACCTTATCTCACAATACTATTCCAAACTGTGTAAAGATTGTGTAAAACTGAGCTTCAAATCCCAAATCACTTTTGTCATCATCTGCAAAAGTAACAATTGAGTTTGCTACTCTGCTGCAAGATGCCAGGGTTCAAATGTGCAAGGGCTGGGTCAGTTTGGCAATCCAACAAATAATTATTTTCTGAGTTTTGATTATGATTGCCATTTGATTTAATGAGTTCCTGGAGTAGTCTCATTTGCAGACTCTGATCTGGAAGTAAGCATCTTTTCTATACTGTAATAATAAATATTGGGTCTACTTTTGTTTCGGATTGCTAGTGCTTCCTCTTCAGATAAATAAATGCCGGCCAGCTTCCTTTGTATGGCTGCTGGGCCATGAGAAGTGATGAATGAGCCCCCTCCCCCTTTTCAGATTCTCTTTCTGAGAGGGATCATTATGAAATAGTTTAGTCTGTAGAGCTCAGACTTCCTTGATGTTTTCCGGTCTTGCTTTGATCTTCCCATAAAAGTTACGGTGACTCCTGGCTTTTACTGGTGACAGATGATGGTTGGTGAGCAATGTAAACGAGTGAAAGATGTCCCTGCCCACAGCAGGGGGTTGGACTGGATGGTCTTTAAAGGTCCCTTCCAACCCAAATCCATGGGATTCTATGACCTGCTGACAGGCATTTGGAACAGTCTTGAACACTCTTCACTTTGAGGTGCTGTTTGTTACCTTGTGAAGTTTGTGATCATGACCACTGTGTACGAAGTTCCATACAGTCTGCAGGCCCTTTCTTAGATTCTGCCTGGCATTCAGGACTCACTGGTTTGCCAAAAAACTTCCAAATTTGAGCTCTGCAGAATTAGAGACTAGTGATCCTCATGGACTGCTTTGGCTTGACCACTGATTGCCCACTCTCAGTAAGGGGTCATTGCTGTTTGGGGTGTGTTAGCAGGCTTCTTATTTTAATTGGGTCATTGCTCAAGAGAGATACCAGAAGCAGTTGGTGTCGTGGTTGCTGCAAATTTTGGTTCTCTTATGTTTACCTCTTTATCAGTGATACTGATATTAAACGTGTATGGAAGATGTGATGAGTACACATCTGTTCAAAGACTCATAAATTAATAATACACATAAATTTATTATTTCTGCTCGGTTTGTGACATTTAAAAATGCAAGCATAAAAAGTGCTTTGTGCTATAGCTATTATTTATTAATTCTGCAAATCTAGATATAGATGCTTACCTGCAGAGCACAAGAAGTGTAATTATTTTTAAATTTTTTTTGAAAACATTAGTTAATCAGTGGGATGCCAAAGAGTTGTGGTATAATATACTGTACAACCCACTAATATTATTCTTGTTGCACTGTAATTTCCTTTACTATAACTAATTTCTTTTTCCTTCCTGAAATGCATTTACATTTTGTGACCGAAGTCTAGGAGAGTAAGTGTTACCATGTTTTAATGAAAATAGTTGGCATGATTTCCATTCAGATTTCAAGAAACTGGATTTTTCCTCTGAGCTCTTGTCTGTTGGCATGAAAAGACTGGTTCTTTCTTTCTCCACTTTGGTTTGTTTTGTTACCAAAAAGGAAAAAAAAACAAAGTTACCAGATTGTTCTTGGGAAAGAAAATTGCTGTAAGACAAATTGGTGATTTCTGTGACCCTTTCTTTTGGAAAATTAAATCCAGTTGCTTGATTTGATGTTCTTGCAAGACTTTGAAAATATATGTATTTTTAATTAAAATGGACTTCATGTAAGAAATTATAGAATGTTGACAAATATTGTTTCTGTTGTGTTTAAAAAAAGAAAACACACAAGCACTCATAGTGAACTTTCTTTTGTTGTGCCTGTATACATAGTTTCCTCCTGCACAGAACTTCCTCAAACCTGGTTTGTATTGAAACTTCGCTTTGAAATGTCATTTTGTGTACACCTTCGTAATTTTTAATTTTTAAACTTTCAGTTTTCAAACTATAGAGGTCCTGCGAGTTTTGGAGTCAACCTTAGAACTGTATTGCCTAAACTGTTCTCTTTCCATGACCTGGGGTGAGGTCACCTCCTGTGACTGTAGTGTTTAGATTCGCTTCCGCTTCTCCGGTAGAGCCTGTAATCTGTTTAGGCCTCTAACAAACTTTGTGTTTCTTGACAAAAATTGTAGTAGCTATGCTATAGGAGAGGCTACCTGCAGGGGGTTCTGGTAGATATGTCTTTTAGAGGCTCTGTGGGTCTGTAATAAGTAAGGGATGGATCTCTGAAACATCCTGCAAATGCCAGAGAAGTTCAGGCTTCAGAAGAGCTGTAAGGCCTTTTTTGGCAGCTTTACACACCAGAGTGATCTGAACAGTCTAAAAATCCTGCTCCATGGGAGCTGTGGAATGGCTAGCCAAAATTTGTGTTGTGTAAGTTGAAGCACCTTCTATTGGAAAGTTCTGTTGTGTTCACATAGTGGGGCTGATAAATAGGATTTTAGAATATCTCTTACCAGTAGTCACAGACCATCTTAAAAGAATACTATTTTCAGATTTATTTCATTTTTAGCTGTGCTGTTCAGCTTGAAGTCAGTCTGTCTTTATAACTTTGGAAGAAATAATCTCAAACCTCTTTATGGTCAGGGAAGTGGTTCACTAAAAACATGCTGCAATTAAATGACTCACTTTTTTTTTTATGCCTATCTGCATTTTAAAGCTGATAAAGTGATCAAAGTTCAGTTTCTTAGGCTCGTGTACCTCAGTCTTTGATCTTATTATTTTCAAGAGATATTTAAAATGACAATACTCTGTGCTAGGTATGTCCTCTATCCTGTGGTGATCCATGTCCTCCCATAGGTAATGTACATTGTTGCTGCTCCTCCGACGAGGCCATTGGGTCTGACCCTGTTATCTGTGATTTGTATCTCTGTTATGTGCCATATGCAAACCAGAAATAAGGGAAGATCCTTTGGAGAGCCTGCATATGGAAAAGGCATGCTGAAATTGTCTGGAAGGATGTTAATTGTGATGGTGATTTGTGGGATGGCTTCCTGTCTCTTAGGAGATAGATCTAAATCGTGCACTTCTTGTCAGAGAGCTGTGGAAAACCATCATTTGGCAATCACTTTGGACACTATTGATCTGGACATGACCTGAACTGAGGATTTAAAATGGCAAATATGTTTGTCCTTAGGTTCTTTTCATGAAATAGTATTAAATCTTTTAAAGATACTGTTCATAGTAATGAATGTGTGGAAATAGACGTCAGTTACAGCAGCTTCCTCTCCTGCTGAAATAAGGCAGGAAGCTTGTATTATTGGTTTGCCAGTTTGGCCAAACACAGCAGCTGAGTGTAAACAGCTGAAGGGAGGGAGCTGAAATGCAGCAGAAAATAATGCACAAAAAGGAGCAGCTCAGACTTAAGTAATGGCAATGGTGCTATGAGCAGGTGTTGGAGATCACCTGAAATCTTTACATAATTGAAATGGGGAGAACTGAAATTAATTTCCAGTAAGGCCTTTAATCTTCTTGGAAATGGAGTTCCTTTACTGACTAATGGGAGGCAGAGATCAAGGCATTGGTAGGGTACAATTGGCACCGTCACATCAGATTTTCTTCAGAAGTCAGTAATTGTACACGTGCAGTGCTTCTTAATGAGAGACAGGAATTTTTCATAAATGTTATTCTGGGTCTACCTTGTGCAGACAGAGTGCAAAACCAAATAATTCTGTGTAAACAAACTGGAGAGGAATGATAAACAGACTGGTTTAAATCTGAAGGCACACTTTGTCAGGCACAAACATTTAAGTAGTGGTTTTGTAGTACCTTTAAAAACCTCAGATGCATGTTGTAGCTACCTAATACAGCTTCCTAGATCACTAGCTGAGAGTCAGGGAAGTGGGCACAGGTTGCTTCTACTGAGAAGGAGCACTAAGGAGTGTTGCAGCCTGCATGGAGCTCAGCTCGTGGTTCTCAGGACCACTGAGCTCCAGCACTGTGTTCAGGATGAGCCTGAAATCCTGCAGCCTGGAGGTGTGGAGTCCCCAGTGCTCTGAACAAGGGTGTAGGTGGTAGCTCTGTCCCTACCATCATGTTTAGAATAGCTCGTAGTCATGTAAGTGAGCTGCTTGTGGGTTTTCCCCTTACTATACCTGTATTATCTGCCTTATGTGACAGAAGTGTAATTATGTCCATAGAGCAATGATAATAGAAAAAAAACAATCACAGATAATAGTCATTGTTACTGTAGGCATTTAGAAGTCCATCCTGTCATGTTACTGCTGCTAATATAGCATGACACATCAGATTCCTCATTTTCAGGTTCTTGTTCTTATAAAGGTGGACTCTTGCAGCAGTGGGTCCTCTGGGTAGTTCTGAGAACAGTGAGAAGAGTTTAGTTAATCCTTGTCTCTTCCAGTGCCAGAATTCTACTTTGTTCAAGATATTTTGCTTTCAATTATTCTTCTTCTGGAAATGATTTTTCAATTTTCCCATATGACTCCTGAACTATGTTACTAGGAGGTCTCTTGTGCTTTTCAGACAATAACTTGACTCAATTTCCACAAGGAAAATCAGTTCTTCATATTGGTGTATATAATTCTTTTTTTTACAATGGAAGGGTAGACTAACAATTGCAGGTAATAATAATCTTTAATGTTTGTACCCTGTAGTGTTTGCATGAGCTGGAAAACCCACTGCTTAATTAAGTTTTGAGCTAAAACCCCTATATATTAAGGCCAATAGTAAATCTAAATAAAGCAAGTAAAAGGATTTTGGCAGTTGCTGATAATGGCTACTTCTCAAGTGTTTTTTGTGCCCTCTGAAAAAAGAAATGGATCTTGTTCTTTCTCATTGAGGAGGAAAAATATGCTTCGTTTGGCCTGTTGGATTAGAGCAGGAAGGAAAAGCTCTGAAACACATTAATGGGGGGTTGGTTTGGTTGAAAGTGTGGAAGGCATTACGAGTTGCTGTTGATTATTTCAGGATTCTCAGATTCGCCAGAGTACAGCTTACAGTTTACATCAGCCTCAGGGAAACAAGGAACATGGCACTGAACGGAATGGTAGTCTGTATAAGAAAAGTGATGGGTAAGTACTGCTGGAGTCTACTGGAAAAAACATTAGGTCCTAAGAACTGAAGCAATGTCATACAAAATATATTTAAAACTGAGTTACCTCTTTTCTTTTCCCCCTTTAAACTAGAATCAGAAAAGTGTGGCAGAAAAGGAAGTGCTCAGTTAAAAATGGTTTTCTTACAATTTCCCATGGTACAGTAAGTATTTGTTTACAGTATTTTATGTACATGGTTGCTAATACAAAAAGGCAAGATCTGCTGGTCTATATTTGTAATTTGGAATTAGCTAGATTCGTGATGCAGTGTTTTGAATATGAGGGATATTATTTTTGTAAGGCAACTTTTCAGAAATATATCAAGACATACACAGTATCTAAAAATGCAGCTATTCTAATGCTTATGACTATTAATGGGAAAAATGGCTTTTTTAGTGACTCAGTACATGTAAATGTTCATATTTTACCAGTCTATCTAAAAATACAAATTTGAACTTCTTTTTTTCTTTTTTTCCAAAGATACGGTTGGGCATTAAGCCATCTTTTCGATAGGAGTTAAACAACTTTTTATATTTGCAAGATAAACTGAGAGTATGCTGAATCTCTTCTCTGCCCCAGATTTGCTGCTATATTGTAGTCTGTTAGGAAGGTAGCTCCTGAGAAGTAGCTGTTGGTGAAAGTCAACGCTGAAAACAACTTCAGCCAGAATGACAGGAAATAGAGAGTTACAAGTCCCTCTCTTTTACTGCTACCAATATTTGAAACACATTAGGTATAAATATTAAAAATTCGTTAAAATTCTAAAAATTCATACTTTCATGTTTTGGACCTTTTGCACTTGGCTTTCAACTTGATTTTGCTTTCCTGCTACTTTTCTCTTTTTATACTGTTTTCTCAAAACTTTTAAGAAACTTTCTTAAGGCAAAAAATAACTCAGTGACACTATTTCCCATTCTTGGTCTAATAAACAGTCCTGTTTCTTGGTCCTGTTATGAACTGTTCTGTTCTTCATCCTGTTATGCCTGTTGCTATGACTGCAAGTTGACCCTGGCAGCAAAAATGAATCAATCTCTCATTTGTGCATCTAACCACAAGCTGCTGCCTTCAGAATTGATAACCAGGAGTTAAGGAGGAGCGTAAAGCCAGGCCTGCGAAGCAGAGTCATTACTATGGCTTTGGAATTGTCCACCAGTTTATCCCTCGTGTCATTTGAGTGTGTATGAGTTGTCTTTGTCAGAGAAAAGTCTGTCAGTGTATTCTGTGCTGGTGTCTGCTAGTGCTGTGGTTGCCCTTGGCGCTGGACATGCTGTGCTGGTACCAGGGGGAGTGTGGCTGGGGCAGCTCAGAGGGGCAGGGGCTACGAAATCCACTTGTGGAGCACAATTTGAAAACTTTCACATGCGAGTACAGTTATTGAGTCTATCAAGATACTGTTTTCTTCTCTTTCTATAAGCTGTCTACCAGATGGTCTGACATTTTTAGAAGCAGTAAGTTCCCACTGAAAACAGTGGAGCTGTAGCTGGAAATCAGTTCATAGATAGTTTAATGTGAGTTTAGATATGTGAGTTTCACAGGTTTGGTCTGGATTTTTTATATTACAACATTAAAAGTGTTCCTTCTTGTTTTAAAATACACTTCTAAAAAGTATTTTTACTTATTTGCTCACTTCCCCCATATGTATTGATGGCAGTTTTATGTGAAAAATAAATGAATATTTCATAGATGCTGAAATAAGTAGAAGTGATTTCTGTTTATTAAGAATTTTTTTAATATCTTCTGAGAATTCTGAAGGAACAACATTGATTTTCCAAGCCTTCTCATGGTTGATATCTCCCAGTCTCTAAAATATGATGTGCTGTTCTCTTGTCCCAGCAGTTCATTAAAATGAACCATCTCTCAGAAATTCAGTTGACAGTTTTGTTTTTTTTATGAAATACAGATTTGTAAATGTTTTTCCTTTAAAAGCTAAGTATTCTTCATGGATTTCTCTTCTTTGGTCATGTAGCCTCTCTTTATGAGGGACTGTTTTTTCAGTTAGTTCTGGAACAGCTGTCTTCAGGCAGTTGCAGATGCCATATTCCAAGTCAAACTTGCCTACCATGTGCTCTCCTGATGGTTGGAGAGAATATGGTTGGTTCTCTGTCAGTCACCCAGCTGTGGTACTGAATGTACCTGCAGAAGTATTGCAGAAGTTATACTTTAGACAACTAAAAGCTTCAAAGAAATTAACATTCATAGAGCAATGTGCAAGGTAATGGCTGATGGAAAAACAGACATTGGTCCTTTGTGTAATTATTAGTTGTTGGAAATCTCCTGACATCTACCTGACTGCAATTTAACGTACATGGATGAAGAAACAATGACAGAAGCAGATTGAACCATGTAATTAGGAATTCCTAAGTGCTTTTTGGATCAAGAAGTCACAAGGAAGAAACTTAGATTTCAGAAGCGTCAGATTCCTCAAAGTTGATTTGTGTTTAAAGAATTTAAATGAAATTTGCTGGTTGTCTGCAAAAAAAGGAATATAAGATAGCCTCATTGTTGAGGAATCTTTCTTTGTTGTTCTTTCTTTACTACTGGAAAGTTTAATCTATCATGATGATTAACAGGACAATTTGAAGACAAAACAATCAGATTTAATCTTTTTATTCTGAAGTAAGTCACTGTGATATCCAGAAAAAAATTCATTATGAAATCAGCCAACCACTCTGTTAAGCGGACACATTAGCTCGTGCCTTTTGTAAAAATCAGCTCTGTATCATGGCACTCCTGTATTGTTTCAGATGCCTAACCTTTTGATTCCTGCACTTACTGTTTGTTGCTGGAGCAGATTAGAAGTCAGTGTTACTGGATACGGGGTTACCATTTCTTCAGAAAGTAGCATGAGTTGATGCTTAGGTCTGAGTATGGCATGAAAAGTGGAGCGCATCTTTTGAGGGTTGTTGCATGGTTGTTAACAAAGTATCCAGAAATTCAGCAATGGTCTGAACAGAGACTCAAGCAGGAAAACGAAGCTCAGAGGTTTCAAAGAAGTAGCATCATAGCAGTTACATGTTTGTTACCATTTTCTGCATCCAGTGTCTCCTAATCCTGCCAAATGTCCAGATCCACCTACAGTAGCTTAATGTGGCTAAAGAATTTGTACAGCCTTACCTCTGTCTTTTACCTCCAACTTCTCCCCAAGCACCATCTGCCCTGTGATGGAAACATGTTGTCCACCAAGTAACAGGCGCCTGTCAGGGTGGTGGCTAGAGATAGACTGTTATTTGTTGCAGGGTAGAAGCACGAATGAGGTGGTATCAACCAGATGCTAAGGATTTTTAATACCATTGTTAATGCTGATTTCAGGTTAGGAGATCCTCAGATAAAAGGTTTAGAATATGTGTGTAGAATATGTGTGGCCCAGGATGTGTTCCAGGTTGTTGCAGCCATTTCTTTGGGTTCTCAGATCCTGATACAGAATTATTAATGCTGCATTGCCTTGTCCAGAGAGACAGGTTCTGTGTGCATTGGTACTGCAGACTTCTCTTAATGCATTCATTTACAGCTTCGTATTTCATGAGTTATAGAAAACTAATTAGGTCCCGAATGCGCTTCAGATCTGAAGTCCTGGGGCAAGGGGATTCTCTCTTAACCTAAATGTACTTGCATTTTTACATTCTCACAGAGGCTTTGAGAAAAGTATATATGAGTTGCCCAGTGTCTATGTAATTAATACTTTATAAATATTTGTATATAAATAAATATAATTATATATTTATATATCATTTATAACTAAATAATTAAATCTGTATGCACTTTTACTGCTAAAAGGAATGTCTGGAATTTGAAAAGCTATTTATTAGGCAGAGAATACAATGTGGTTGTCAATAAATTGTCATCTTGCTGCCTCTGAAACCTCTCTTGGGTATAATTCATTTTACATTGACCAGCAAGTGACCTGCAGTTTTATTGTTTCAAAGCTTGCATGACTTTGTTTTGTCTGCTGCTTATGCTGGGCAAAGCATGAGCCTGCTGTTTTTCAAGGACACCATACTTCTTTTTTTTTCCTAACAGGAAAAAAACCCATAATTGTTTCCCTTCTTATTTTTCTCTGTGGGTTTGATTTTTTTAAACTGGTGTTCAGATAAAATGATGTTCTTTTTTGGCCGGCTACATTGTTTTATCAGATTGTTTGAAGGGAATCTGTACTCTTTGGACTTTTTGTGCCTTCTTTTTTTGAAATAATGTTTTCATCAATAAATTTAGAAAAGGTTGTGAGAATATCTATGTTTCTTATGATTCATTGCGAGTTAATTGCATTGTGTGATAGTTCAGCTTCATTTGATAATGTGTTTATGAATATTGCTATCTTTATGATGGCACTTTCCTAATGGTTTAAATTATGGTTTTTAAATAATTTTTAAATTATTGTTTTTAAATAATGGTTTTTCAGATATTATTCCCTAGAGCAAAGGCTCACTAGCTAAATCTGTTTTCATGATTTAATTATTCTAAAAGAAGAGTGAAACTAGTTATCCATTGTAGGAAGTGCAAGCCATTCCTCAAGTCAAGTTTACAAACATGTCTTTCTAGGTCCTACCCTAGGTCTGTAGAGCAGGTGGGTTAAGGGAAAGAAGAGATTAGTGCAGAGGTGCTGTTTGAAAAGAGTTTGTAGCCTTTATGAGTCTTTTTCAAAATGCAGGTTGCTTATGCAGTTTTCTTTTAGTAAAATATTGCCACTTCCCATTAAAAAAGGAACTGAAATTGCTGAGGGGAACTTGACTAGAAACTTGACTACAAAACATATATCATTATAAAATACATTTTGTTTCACTAGATTTTTTAGTAATTGGCTAGCTCAGTTTAGTTTTACGTATTCTTGCTGCAAGGCTTCTCTGTGCAAACCTCCTGCAGTGTGTACCTTTACTGATTTAAAAATTGAGCATTTGTTCTAAACTGGTTACCTAGGACTCTTCAAAGATATTAGCAGGAGTCAAACTGTTTCATTACTGAAAACTAAACAACTTTTTTTTTAAACTAAATGTCTGAGTGTTAGGGGATTAAATATAGGATAAACCTGTCTCTTTTTCACACCTGATTCCTTCAGGTAAGTGTTACCAATAATGATAATTGAAGTGATTTTACCCCCTTCCCCTTTCAAAATTCTAGTGTCTATCCATTTACCAGTGAACAAAATATTCAAATATAAGTAGTTTAAAAACCATGATGCAGATGAAAACATGAATCAAAACCTCGGTACCTTAAAAATTAAAGAGCTTTTTGTCAAGTCTTCTTGGCTGGTGGGATGTTGTCCTGTGTTTTCAAACTGCAGGGCTTGGTCAGTATCAGTGTACTAAAATGTGTATGTTTTATCTTGGAATAGGCGAACCGACCTCCAGCAAAGCTCAATCTGTTAACCTGCCAAGTGAAAACAAACCCAGAGGAGAAAAAATGTTTTGACCTCATATCACGTAGGTTTGTTATTTAGGTCTTTCTACTTGCAGCTCATAGCAGAGTTTTGCATTGTTTCTGTAGATAAGTCAATAATCCACTTGAACATTTTCACAGTTGTAGAATTCTTCACTTTAGAAAATGCCCTTCCTTTGACATTTCACTTATTTTAGCATAATGCAACTTAACTATACCTGTTTCTTTGGAAAACCACTTGTTTTAAAAGCTGTCGTAATTCCTTTTTTTAATATCACTTTGTGCTGTCTAACAATAGAGTAACTATTTTTGCCATGACATCTCTCTTTATTTTGAAAATGTCATAGCTGATCATCTTGCAAAGTTATGATTTTTGCACAAGATCAAAAGATGTTTTTAAAACTTTTTAAAATTTAATTCTGGTGGTTGCTGTGTAACAGTGAAGAAAATAATAAAAATATTTTTTGGTTTTGTGATCTCATTATAGATAAAAAGGTGAGATTAAGAGTCTATGTGTTAAACCCACCAAAACTGAATAATTTTGGGATTGAAATTATGGAGTAGAGTGTTTGCTTTGTGTTCTCACTATGACATTTTACTGAAATATATATCTCAAATTATTTGGGGAGAAGAATATAAATGTATTCCTCATTTGTTCCTTTATCAGTGCATAAATTTCTTTTGCACTTGTAAATATAAGCTGTACTGCTTATATTAATAGACTAATGTGTGCAATACACAGTTTCTTCATTTTTACACAAGTAACTGGAACTTCCCTGTTTACTTTTGCACTTTTCTTCTTTGTTGGTGACCATGTCGTGTTTTGTCCAATATCAGCTTGTCACAACGTTATCATACACTTGACAAGGCACAACAGGCCTCTTGTCCTTCTCCAGATGAGTTTTTCTTTGTTTTACTGTAGAGTTTAAAAATATTCCTTGTTTTTTACAAAACGCAAACTGCTGTATCATGGCAAGATAAAACCTCTTTATGTAGCACTTTGCTTTCTGTTCTTTCATATATCCTCACCATCTTCCATGTTTGAAGCTATCTTTTAATACCTTTTTGCCTGAATATTTTTCAAACTGAAGAAATTTTCATTTTAGAATATCCTTTTGCCAGTAGCTCTGCCTCGTTCTTCTCACTGACAGTTCTAATTTTAACTCCAACTTAGTCATTAAACTGTGTCATATCTCATTTTCTTCATAGATTTAAAATGTATTATGCTTTTTTCTTTAGTAGTACACTATGATAACAATGCTTAGAATTACAAAAATAGTAGTAAATTGAAAATTGTGAGCTTGATTTCATTGAAACAGCTTGCAGCTTATGCTGGTTGTAGTTTGGACTCCATGTCTGGCAAATTTGTTTTGCCATGTTTGTTTACTGTAGTTTTAAGAGCTCATTTGGACTCTTTAAATCTTTCTATCTTATATACACAGATAAACTCAAATATGAACTCCATGTTTTACTCCTCTCCCTCTCATCAGAACTTTAGACTTGTGATTACTGAGGTTATATCTAGAACATGGAAAATTTCCTATGCTCTCCTGCTGCTTATGCCGTAGAAGCACAGCGGTGAAGAAAAAAGCTTCTGTTTAAAATGCAACAAATGACCTTGTGTAAACATGGGTCTAATCATAGATGAACTGTAGGTAATAAGAGTGAAACTTGCTAAATTGACTTTTTGTCTGCCAGCACTGCAGTGATGAGACTAGAGACCTCAGGAATTATACATCAATTAATTTTAGGTTTTTTGAAGAGATTTCTGCAAAATCAGTTTTTCAATAATTTTTTTAATCAGTATGTGAATTATTTATTGTGCAGATGACAGAACATACCATTTTCAAGCAGAGGATGAACAGGAATGTCAAATGTGAGTTTCTTCACTAATTTTATTCTTGATATTGGTGTTCTGCTGAGACTTACCTTGAACTTTTGAAGTGCCAAAACATTTAATAGCAAAATATTACTACCATTTTAGATGGACGTCTGTGCTACAAAACAGCAAAGAGGAAGCTTTAAATAATGCATTCAAAGGAGATGATAACACAGGAGAAAATAATATTGTCCAGGAACTGACAAAAGAAATTATATCTGAAGTCCAGAGGATGACTGGAAATGATGTTTGTTGTGACTGTGGAGCACAAGGTGACTCAATTAAGCATATTTCTAATTGGTAAAAATTCTTTGTTTCATGAGAATATTTAAGCTAATATTTTATGCTTTCACTTTTACTCCTTATCTCACGAAAATGATATGCATAGTAGAATATGCTACAGTTTAATGGAACTACTTTAGGAAGATTGATTTGTTATATGCTTATTGTCAGTGCGGAGATAAGTTACTAAGAAACTTATTTTTGTCCCATATATTTTGCTAATTGTAGCTTTTGGTTACATAAATAACTGAACTTACATAATGGTTTAATAATACAAGATATAGGTAAAACCGAGCAGCCATCAGATACATGAAGCATTTTCTTAATACACCTTTTTTCTTGGTTTTTTTTTTTTTTGGTCATGTTTGACTAAGTGAGACAGGGAATATGTCTAAAGCTATGGTCATTTGGAAAAGAATGCACCTGCACTGACTATGGTTGGCAGTGTTGGTTTTGTTGATCAATGAATTTCTACTTTAATCCTCTTTAATTTATTTTTTAAATCCTGCTGTTTCCTGTGTTCTTTTATGTTAGAGAGGCGCTGCGGGGCTTAGGGTTTTTTGATGCGAAACTGTAGCTGAAAACATCAGATCTGATGCTGTCTGCACTTTATAAATCGATAGTTACTTCCAGCAATAGATATTGTGTAAGACTATGAGAAGAGTCAATCCTGCTCTCTTAAAAGGAGAAGAGTCTAAATAAAAACTGCCAAACCTTTATCAAATAAATAAGCTACCAAGCTGTCTGAAACTTCAGAAATTAATTATTTGTCTGGAAGATGAGAGAATGTTATAATAAAATTCAAAATACCAGAAGAAAAGATGAGCAAGGGTTAGGAAAGGAGAGGGATGAGCCTTAGTATCTTTGAAATTAGTTGAGTGAGAATCCACTGTAGTGTGTGCTCTATGTGTACTTCAGAATCACTTCTGCCTCACTTAGTCTGAAGTCTATACTTGAGGTACAAAAAACCACCAACCCTGTAAGCATTGTTATTTCGGTTTAAACGGCAATGTCCTTCACAAAAATAAAATAAATATTTTAATCTTGACTTCTTTTGTCATTAAAAAAAAGCACTGGTTTTGTTTCCCAGTAAAGTAAATGTAAAGACATAAATTAAAAAAATATAATTATAAAATATAATAATATTTCTATTAT